>CM045744.1:5534871-5582162 GCA_024760905.1 Plotosus lineatus
GAAGAAGCTATATTTGTATTTTAAGAGCCATGCCATGTCATGTGCAGTGCGGATGTCATGCAGGCCTTCAGCCAATAGAATTTGTTTTTATACAGGAAGCGGAAATTCCCGCTAAAAACAAAACCCGATTCATGTTGCTAATTGCTAAGAAATGTACTGACCTGCTGCATCTAGATTTTCTCTCATAAACATCTATTTTAAAATGAGCAGAAGAGGAAAGCGCTCCCCGCAGACCCGATCTCCAACAAGGTACATTAACCAGGCAGGTTTTTTTTCATAAAGCGTGGCAATAATATCTCTGACGCTGAAAAATGATGTCACACACCACGAACTCCGCCTCAGGCTCAGCACGCTCAGAATCGATCCAGATTCCGTTAAATTACATTCCACTTCTCTCCAGCATAACGATCATATTAATGTGATTTATATGATAAACTATACGGCATGTTATTATTGTAAAGTTCTAAAGTTTCTTTCCTGAGCCGTCAGTGTCACTGTAAGTGCAGGCCTGCAGGCCTGTGGGCATCGTTATGATGGCACTAATATATATATATATATATATATATATATGTGTGTGTGTGTGTAATGTTAATATTGTTTTCTATAAATATATCAATTTACTGCTCATCGAGTCACAGGTCTGATGAGGTTCAGTTTAATGAGGGGCAGAGTTAATGTTTGTTTCTATCACATTGTGCATGTTCCCAGGTTTATGAGGTCATCAGCAGGTATTTGTACAGCCGGTTCAGTGCAGACTTAAAAGTTCAAGTTAGGGCTGGACCATGTGTGCATAAATGCAACACTTCTGTTATTTTACAATGATATTATGTCTTAAATCTTTGTGTATAAAAGTAATTAAAAGGCTGTTAGCATTTCAAATTGTTTAAAAATAAGTATTTAAAAATGTCCGTGTGTGAGGGAGACGCCGTCCCCTGCGTGCACGCACACTTTGGGCCTATGGACCAACACGCTGCCTCGATCTCTTCACCCGTGTGGATTCGGCTGCCGGAGCCTCATAGTACACCCACTTATTGTATATTTCTCACTACAGCACTGGTTCTGTTCCATGATAAACTTTGGCTGTATTATGGCTGTGTTTGTGTGTCTGAGATCAGTGTTGTGATATTTCATCATTTTCTCTTCCAGTCTGTGTGAGTGTAATCTGACAGAGGAAAGTTGTAGAGTTCTGTCCTCAGTTCTCAGTTCAACCTCCTCCAGACTGAGAGAACTGGACCTGAGAGGAAATGAGATAGGTTCAGGATTCAGGAGTGAAGCTGCTCTCTGCTGGACTGAACAACCCACACTGTACACTGGAATGCTGAGGTACACACACACATACACACACACACACACACACACACACACATACATACACACACATACACACACAACACACAACACATACATAGCTGCCAATTAGTAGGTAAAAGCGTGCTGAGTACGGAAACCTTCACTGTATTCTGGCTGTGTGTGTGTGTGTGTGTGTGTGTGTGTGTGTGTGTGAGAAGGATATAGTGTGTGTGTGTGTGTGTGTGTGTGTGTGTGTGTGTGTGTGTGTGTGTGTGTGAGATCGGTGTTGTGATATCGATATTCGAACAATAATGCCGGCTATTTCGTGAAAAATAAACAAACCATAAACTTTCGCTCTGAAAGAATGCTGAACAAGAAAATGAGCCACTCAGAGTACCGTCCCTTGCCAAATTTAGCGACTACGCGTGTGTATGGACACTATTTATGCGGGAAGTTGGGCCCTTGAGCTCATCACCGAGCAGAGAGTACAGCCATTACACCGTGTTTAATATCAAGAAGCCAGTGTTGGAATATGGACTTTTATTTTGGAAAATTTATTTTCTGGTGTTTTCCTCTTTATTCAGTTCATCATTGTTCTGCTCTTCTCTTTCTTCTGTTCATTTCTGACTGGTATGTGGAGGGTCCCGAGGCTACTTTGAAAGACCCGCTTTGATATT
Source organism: Plotosus lineatus (assembly GCA_024760905.1). NCBI lineage: Eukaryota > Metazoa > Chordata > Actinopteri > Siluriformes > Plotosidae > Plotosus > Plotosus lineatus. The sequence continues at coordinate 5,536,839 of CM045744.1, forward strand.
GTAAAGTCTTGGTTTGAGAATATTTATTGTGGCTGCACTTAAGAGCAGATACATCTTACTATTCCCCAGAGAAATGGTTCTCTTTACTTTTAAAATTATTCTTCTTCCGTCACACTTAATGTGGCCTGAACGGCAAAGTGCACGCAAGGTATAGATATCAAAACGTCTCACAAAAGTCCCCTATTACTTTTATTAAAGACGCTTCATTCAGAGCCACCTTCACTTCCATGGATTCAACAAGATCGACTGTGTATCATGGACTCGCCTTTCACTATATTATACTCTATATACACCTTATAATACTCTATATACACCGTATTATACTCTATACATCATATTATACTCTATACACACGATATTATACTCTATATACACCGTATTATACTCTATACACTATGTTATACTCTATACACACCATGTTATACTCTATACACTTTATTATACTCTATACACACCATATTATATTCTATATACATCATATTATACTCTATACACCATATTATACTCTATACACACCATATTGTACTCTATACCAGGGGTCACAAACATGGTGCCTGTGGGCACCAGGTCGCCCACAAGGACAACATGAGTCGTGGCGAGCCTGTCCAGGGGTCGGGAACCTATGGCTCGCGAACCAGATGTGGCTCTTTGATGACTGCATCTGGCTCTCAGATAAATCAGGTGGCCTTTCTTAACAGAATAATGAATACATAATTTCGAGGTCCTTTAAATAAAAAATACAGAAAAAGCCATCAAATAAAACAAACAAAAAAATAAATCTCAAGCATTTCAATCTATCCATCTATTTTCAATGCCACTTGTCGCTGTGCACTCTAGCGGAGAGCCAATCCTTTCTGTAGTCCAGTGTGTGTGGCGGGCCAATACCTTGAAACTCTAATTTTATTGGATTATATGCAACAGTCTCATGCCAGTTGTTTTTGGGTCAAGAGGTAAATTTCCCTCGTTTTGATCAGCTCATGTGCACGAAGCCAAGCAGAGCTGGCAAGCAAAACACAAATGGACAGAATGAAAAAACTTCAACCTGCAGACCAGCTGATTGCTTTGGGACCATACTTGTCAACTCTCACGCATCAAGCGTGAGACTCATGCATTTCATCTCCTCCTCAATGTCGCATGCAAGGTTTCTAACATCTCACGCATTCAGATAAGATAAGATAAGATAAGATAAGATACAGCTTTATTAATCTCACAATGGAGAAATTCACTGTTACAGGCTCTTGAGGTATCATCAGTAGGGGGTGCAAAAATAGATACAAATAGAAACATACACACATACATATATACTATATAAGTAAATAATAAATAAATAGATACATAAATAGAATAAATTAATAAACAATAAAAGAAAAGAAGGGAACGACTTTGTAGACTAATACAATTATTTCCCAATTTTATTATTTATTTATTTTTTTGAAGGATGTAATTTCCACGAGCAAATGCCATTGGCGATGTCTTTTACGTTAACATACAGGATATTATACAGGACAACATACTGGAATTCCGTGGTTTTTATTTCAAATTGGTCATTTCTGCGAATTGTCTAAATCCGGGGAGAACATTTTTCGGGGGGTATAGGACCCTCAAAAGTAGCCACTTGTCACAAGTGATGGATGGAGTTTTGTGAGACAAAGTGCGGCTTATCCGGACTTCCGATCTTTCAAATGAGCAAAACTCTCTCAGTTCACTTGAGGAAGGAACCGTGAGAGGAACCGGGTCCAAAAGGGAACCCCGTCGTCATTAGAGTGGAACCATAAAGATATAAACCAGATCAAAGAACATTCATTACAGTCCTACATGAAGTTCTAGCACAACTGTAAGTCTGAAATAATGGTGGTTTAAAAGTTGATAGTAGCATGGGTATCTCAGCAGAGAGAGGGAGAGTGATGGATAGATAGATGTTGTGAGGTTTAATCATAGTAGTGGAATGTAAATATAATATTTTATTCCTGCTGAGAGCAGCAGGGACTCCGGCATGACTGGCTACGGCAGCAGAACTAAAAGAGAGAACCAGAAGGAAGACAGACATGAGGGCTCCTGTGGCATTGGGGCAATCAGCCACTCCACTGTCAAACAGAGCTGTGAGCATGTAGAGTGAGAGAGCGACAGCATCCCAACATCACCGTTTACCAGAACTCTCGATGCAGGAGACGCCAAGAATACTAAACGCTCCACTGAACCAGTGAGTTTTCATCCCGTCATAGAAATAGAGACTGAGTCTGAGTCCCGAACATTAACTGGAAGGTTATTCCAGAACTGTGGGGCTTTGTAAGAGAAGCCCCGCCCCCTGCAGTAGTTTTCATGATTTGAGGAACAAAGCACCTGCACCTTAAATCTAAGGGGGCGTGTCGGATCAGAAGCCACAAGAAGTTCACTGAGATAATGTGGCACGAGAGCATGAAGTGCTTTATGGGTTAAAAGTCGTAATTTATATTCAGAACTGGGAGCCGGTGCAGTGTAAATAAGGGCGGGGTGATCTGCTCGTGTCTTCTGGTTCTAGTACCGACTCTCGCTGCTGCATTCTGGACCAACAGGAGCTTGTTTATGTTCCGATCAGAACCACCAGAGAGTAACTCATCACAATAATCTAATCTCGAGGGAACAAAATAATTAATTAAAGTTTTATCTGAACAAACAACCGGCTGTGAAATAAAGTCAGAAAACTCAAGCACAATAGATGATACAGAGGATTTGAATCGGCGGCGGTTCGCTTTTCCAACAAATAAAAGAAATGGTTGGCGATGAGAGACCCGCGCAGGTCCATTCAGGGCATTTGTGTGAAAAATATACTTTGTGTCTCAGCAGCTCCGTGAATTTCTTGCATGTTCTCTGTACGATCCAGAAACAGCTCAATATTCTCAGGAATTTTTAACCGGTTTAGACGCTTCTGAAGCAACGCGACGTCTCGTGATAAAGTGAAAAATAACACGACTTCAAACGAGACGAGAAGGAAAGAAAATGTAAAGAGCATGATTCAATATCATGATTCCCTCCCCTCCTCTCTCTCTCCCTCTCTCTGTCTCCTCTCCTCTCTCTGTCTCCCTCCCCCTTTCTCTCTCTCTCTCTCTCTCTCTGTCTCCCTCTCTCCCCCTCTCTGTCTCTCTCCCTCTCCATGTTTCTCTCCCTCCCTCTTCCTCTCTTTCTCTCTCTCTCTCTCTCTCTCTGATTAAAGTTGATGATCAGGCTGTTGTTCTCTGTTGATCTTCAGCTGCTGATAGTTTAATATCACACACAACAGATGAGAGAAACTAAATGGATCCTCGGTATGATTATGTTAATGAGATGTTAATTAGATAATCAGGTGATATTAAATCCTCATGTGATTCTGAAGAATAAAATCATTTTACACACACATCATCTTTAAAGGAAATCTTAAATCAGGATAAAAATCTGGTGATGAAGGGCGTGGCATTGTGTCTCTGCAGGTTGGTGGATTGTGGTGTTTCAGGTGAAGGTTGTGCTGCTCTGACTTCGGCTCTCAGATCAAACCCCTCACACCTGAGAGAACTGAATCTGTCCCGGAATGAACTCAGAGATTCAGGAGTGAAGATGCTCTCTGCTGTACTGGAGGATCGTCTCTGTAAACTGGAGATACTGAGGTAAGATCATCTCTGTGAGTCACATGACCTGCTTCTCAGTAATTATCCCATTCTGTAATAGTGAGGCTGAAGCAGAAGGTTTAGGTTGATCATCAATGTCCTGAGGAGGAAGATTGTTTCTTTCACTGCACACTGATGATTGGTCACAGAGTCTTTGGCTCAGATGTTCGTATGTGAGAAGCTGCAGCACAAAGCCAAACTTAATGCCGCCGCAATGTGTCTGAAATTACTGTGAGATTTATTACACCCTGAAACTAATCACACAAACTGCACCCGGGACACAAACTAAATGTCCTGAGTGTAAATTGCAGGATTTATAAACATCACTGAAATAATCCTGAGATAAAAATAAAAGATAGAAAATTAAAATAAGAGGAAAATACCGTCGGACTGAAACGTTAACAATTGAATGAACCTGAAAAGACAAACGGGGCAGTGGTGGCCTGCTGGTGAGGCACTGGATCGCTGATCCAAAAATTGGGGGTTCAAAGTTCACTCTCACCAGGTTGTCACTGCTTCCACCCCCTGGTGCAGCTAACTGGGTTATCACAGGCTGGCCGTGTCTCTCACTGTCCATGGTGGAGGTTCATGTAAAAGAACCATCGCTGACTTTCATCAAGAGCAGCTGCAGAGCCGTCAGCGTGTTTCTGCCCTGCGATGGCCTGGCGAGCCGTCCAGTGTGTACTCTGCCCCGGGCCGGAGTCGGCTGAGATGGGCACCGGCGTCCCAGTGATACTAATGATGTTAATCGTTTCAGAAATTGAATGAACAATTGCTTCCTCCCTGTCTCACACCTATGAAAAGATCTTGATGTGAAAATGTTTAAAAACTGAAGCTTTGTCTTGTATTGTGGAAAAATGTAAAATCTTGGTCCTTTTTTCTTGAATCTGAAAATAATAATCTTTTGTTGGGGTGTGATGGTGCACACATGGTGTGGTTTGTGATGTTTCTCATGGTGATGATCACCAGTTGTTGGATGTTTATTGATGATGAAGGGAACCTTCCCATTGTATCTGATTCTCTGAGTTCAGTACAGCGTTATTAATTCATCAATTTTACTTTTCCTCAACATCTGGAGCAAATCTTTACTCACAAGGATGGAACGCTCTGTTTATAAGGATGTTTACAATCCGCTTCTTTATTAAAAACCCAGAAAGTGCTCGACAGCTGGTAGGGTTTTAAACTGTCATGTGTTTGAGACCAACTTTGGTAAAAACTGACAAAATTCAAAGCATATCTGGTTTTACAGAGTTTAGCAGTTACGGTCGCCATAGCGACTGTTTCTATTCAAAGCCAGATGTTGATCCAGAGTAACATGCAGATTAATATGGAAACATCAATTATTACAATGTAAATACACATCACATATTTTTATAAGTTTATTAAACTTCAGGTAAAGTTCACAGGGGTATCAGTTCAAAATCGGCGGTACTACGGTAACCACAGTGTTATTTCTCTGTGTACGGAACATGAACACAAACACAACTCCATCTCACAACAAAAAGAAAATGCATGTGATGCTAAAGCAGGTCATTATGGACAACATGAGGATTTTTTCTAAAAAGTACAAAAGTTTTAAAAAGTTTTCCATCAATAATACAAGAATAATAAATTTTTTACATTTTCAGATACAACGGAAGCGGTTGATGTTGATTTTCGGTTTTATTGGAATTTGAAAAATGAACCTTTTTACTTTTTCATGTTGAGAAATGATTCATAACTGAAAATAGTAGAAATAAATATTTGTTCGTGAAAAGGTTTGCGTTCGGGTGTGTAACTGAAGCACAGAGTAGAATCTGGATGTGATAGTTGAGATTATTTTATCGGTACCGAGGTCCATCATTATGAAAAGTTTGATGAGAATATGAGTCGGGCCCTGTACAGTGGCCCCTGATTCTGAAGGATTTTCTCAGAAAACGGCTCTTAAGATGAAGCACATTTGTTATTTTGTTGTTTATAAGATGTTCGGTATGTTGTTGAGAAACTAACAGCAGCTCAGCGTGTGTGTGTGTGTCTCCTCGATTCTTCATCACAGACTTGTAGAGGCCACCAAGAAAAACATCAGTCAGCTTCTGATCGTGACCACAGAGGGGCAACTATATAAATAAAAGAAATAAAAACATCAACCAAAAGTATATACACACACACACACACACACACACACACACGCACAGTGTGATAAATAGAGAAAGTGAAAGTAATAGTTTCGTGGCTGGAGGTTAGAGGTCACGGTGCATGTGCAGTGTGTACAGTGAGGGTGTAAACTGTCTGGTACTTCAGCAGTTGAGTATCCTGATGCATTGTGGGTAGAAACTGTCCCTGAATCTGCTGGTGCGAGTCCGGATTCTCCTGTAGCGTGTACTGACGGTAAGAGCGTGAAGAGTGTGTGCTGGGGTGGCTGATGGATCAGAGACGATCCGCTGGGATGTTTGTAAGGCCGAGGTTCGGTATGTGTAGAACGGGAGGGAGATTCTGGTGGGGCATTTGAATCAGAACGGCCATCAAAGGGCTCGAAGATATCAGGACCGAACACGGACATTACCAGGTTTAATACTATAAATTTATATTGTTATGTAAATGCACTACACACATTTATTCCCCCTGTGTAGTGCACTATAAGCCCCGCCCCCCTCTCTCTCTCTGATTAAAGTTGATGATCAGGTTGTTGTTCTCTGATGATCTTCAGCTGCTGGTAGTTTAATATCACGCACAACAGATGAGAGAGAGTGCAGCTAACTGTGTTATCAAAGGCGGGCCATGTCTCTCACTGTCTATGGTGAGAGGCATGTGAAAGAACCATTGCTGACTTTTGTAAAGAGTAGGCTGCAAAGTCGTCAGCGTGTTTCTGTCCCTTGCTAAAAGGGTGGTGACAGGAAGGGCATCCGATGTAAAAACCTCTGCCAAATCAAACATGCCAATCAGATGATTTGCTGTGGCGACTCCTGAGTAAAAGGGAAAAAGCCGAAAGGAAGACAGACAACAGATGAGAGAAACTAAATGGATCCTCAGTATGATTATGTTAATGAGATGTTAATTAGAATAATCAGGTGATATTAAATCCTCATGTGATTCTGAATAATAAAATCATTTTACACACACACACATCATCTTTAGGTTTTTTTCTTTAAAGGAAATCTTAAACCAGGATAAAAATCTGGTGATGAAGGGCGTGGCATTGTGTCTCTGCAGGTTGGAGGATTGTGGTGTTTCGGGTGAAGGTTGTGCTGCTCTGACTTCAGCTCTGAGATCAAACCCCTCACACCTGAGAGAACTGAATCTGTCCCGGAATGAACTCGGAGATTCAGGAGTGAAGATTGTCTCTGCTGTACTGGAGGATCGTCTCTGTAAACTGGAGATACTGAGGTAAGATCATCTCTGTGAGAGTCACATGACCTGCTCCTCAGTACGACCCCATTCTGTAATAGTGAGGCTGAAGCAGAAGGTTTAGGTTGATCATCAATGTCCTGAGGAGGAAGATTGTTTCTTTCACTGCACACTGATGATTGGTCACAGAGTCTTTGGCTCAGATGTTCGTATGTGAGAAGCTGCAGCACAAAGCCAAACTTAATGCCGCCGCAATGTGTCTGAAATTACTGTGAGATTTATTACACCCTGAAACTAATCACACAAACTGCACCCGGGACACAAACTAAATGTCCTGCGTGTGAACTGCAGGATTTAGAAACATCACTGAAATAATCCTGAGATAAAAATCTTCTTCTTCTTTTCCTTTCGGCTTTTCCCTTCAGGGGTCGCCACAGCGAATCATCTGCCTCCATCTCACCCTATCCTTTGCATCTTCTTCTCTTACACCAATGACCTTCATGTCCTCCTTCACCACATCCATGAATCTTCTCTTTGGTCTTCCTCTAGGCCTTTTGCCTGGTAGTTCCAGCCTCAGCATCCTATTACCAATATACTCACTATCCCTCCTATGTACATGTCCAAACCATCTCAATCTAGCCTCTCTGACTTTGTCTCCAAAATGTCTTACATGTGCTCTCCCTCTGATGTGCTCATTCCAAATCCTATCCATCCTCGTTACTCCCAAAGAGAACCTCAACATTTTCATCTCTGCTACCTCCAGCTCTGCGTCCTGTCTTTTCCCCAGGGCCACTGTTTCTAACCCATACAACATCGTTGGCCTCAACACTGTCTTGTACACTTTTCCTTTCATTCTTGCCTATCACACATCACACCGGACACTTTTCTCCAACCATTCCAACCTGCCTGCACACGCTTCTTGCCCTCTTTTCCACACTCTCCATTGCTCTGGATTGTTGAGCCTAAGTACTTAAAATCCTCCACCTTTCTTATCTCTGTTCCCTGTAACCTCACCATTCCTCTTAGGTCCTTGTCATTCATGCACATGTATTCTGTCTTACTGAGGCTAACTTTCATTCCCCTCCTTTCCAGGGCATACCTCCACTTCTCTAGATTTTCCTGCACTTGTTCTCTGCTCTCACTACAGATGACAATGTCATCTGCAAACATCATAGTCCATGGGGAATCTTGTCTAACCTCGTCTGTCAGCCTGTCCATCCCATCACCATAGCAAACAAGAAGGGGCTGAGAGCTGACCCTTGATGCAGTCCCACCTCCACCTTGAACTCTTCTGTCACACCGACAGCACAACTCACCACTGTCTTACATCTCTCATACATGTCCTGCACCACTCTAACATACTTCTCTGCCACTCCAGACTTCCTCATGCAATTCCACAGTTCCCCTCTCAGCACCCTGTCATATGCTTTCTCCAGATCCACAAAGGCACAATGCAGCTCCCTCTGACCTTCTCCGTGCATTTCTCCATTAACATCATCAAGGCAAACACTGCATCTGTGGTGCTCTTTCTTGGCATGAAACCAAACTGTTGTTCACAAATGCTGACCTCTGCCCTTAGTCTAGCTTCCACTATTCTTTCCCATAACTTCATCGTATGGCTCATTAACTTTATCCCTCTGTAGTTGCCACAACTCTGCACGTCTCCCTTGTTCTTAAAAATGGGTACCAGCACATTTCTCCTCCATTCCTCTGGCATCCTCTCACTCTCTAAGACCTTGTTGAATGTTCTTGTCAGAAAATCTACTGCTACCTCTCCTAGACACTTCCATACCTCCACCGGTATGTCATCAGGACCAACTGCCTTTCCATTCTTCATCCTCTTCAATGCCCTCCTCACTTCACCCTTACTAATCTTTGCTACTTCCTGGTCCTCAACAGTCACCTCTTCTACTCTTTTTTTTCTCTCATTTTCCTCATTCATCAGCTCTTCAAAGTACTCTTTCCATCTTCCCAGCACACTTCTGTCATCAGTCAATACATTTCCCTCTCTGTCCTTTATCAATCTAACTTGCTGCACGTCCTTCCCATCTCTATTTCTCTGCTGTGCCAACCTGTATAAATCATTTTCTCCCTCTTTACTTTCCAACCAAGAATACAAGTCATCAAACGCGCTCTGTTTGGCCTTCAACACTGCTACCTATGCCTCACGCTGTGTCTCCTGTACTCCTGTTTACTCTCTTCGGTTTTCTCAATGTCCCATTTGTCTTGGCTTACCTCTTCCTTTGTACACACTCCTGCACTTCCTCATTCCACCACCAAGTCTCCTTACCTACTTTCCTTCCAGATGACACACCAAGTATTCTCCTACCTGTCTCCCTGATCACATTAGCTGTAGTTGTCCAGTCATCTGGAAGCACTTCCTGACCACACAACGCCTGTTTCAACTCCTCCTTGAAGACAACCTGACACTCTTCCTTTTTCAACTTCCACCATTTTGTCTTCTGCTCTGCCTTTGCCTTCTTCACCTTCCTCACCATCAGCATCATCCTGCACACCACCATCCTATGCTGTTTGGCAACACTCTCACCCGCTACTACTTTGCAGTCACTGACTTCCTTTAAATTACATCGCCTGCACAAGATGTAGTCTACCTGTGTGCTCCTACCTCCACTTTTATAAGTCACCCTATGCTCCTGTTTCTTCTTGAAGAAAGTATTCACCACAGCCATTTCCATCCTTTTTGCAAAATCTATCAACATCTGTCCTTCTGCGTTCCTGTCCTGGATACCAAACCTACCCATCACTTCCTCGTCCCCTCTGTTTCCTGCACCAACATGTCCATTGATGTCTGCCCCAATGACCACTCTTTCACCTCTGGGGGTACTCTGCATCACTTCATCTAACTCCCTCCAGAATCTCTCCTTCTCTTCTCGCTCACATCCTGTCTGTGGGGCATAAGCACTAACAACATTGACCATCACACCTTCAATTTCTAACTTGAGACTCATCACTCTGACACTTTTTTCACTTCTAGAACATTCCTGACAAACTCCTCCTTCAAGATGACTCTGACTCCATTTCTCTTCCCATCCACACCATGATAAAACAGCTTAAACCCTGCTCCTATGCTTCTAGCCTTGTTACCTTTCCACCTGGTCTCCTGTCCACCTTCCTCCTCTGCATCATGTCAGCCAGCTCTCTACCTTTTCCTGTCATAGTTCCAACATTCAAAGTCCCCACTTTCAGTCCTAGACTCATGCCTTTCCTCTTCTCTCTCTGGCAATGGACACGCCTCCCGCCTCTCCTTCTTCGACGTCTTCGACCAACAGTAGTCCAATTTCCATCAGCACCCTGTTGGTTGACGGCACTGATGGCGGTCCTTGTTAACCTGGGCCTCGACCGATCCGGTATGTTATTCTTTCTTGTGATTCGTATAGTTTATTTGGCATTTGTTTTACGCCAGATGCCCTTCCTGAAGCAACCCTCTGCATTTATCCAGGCTTGGGACCGGCGTGAGGGAGAGACACTGGTTTGTGCCCCCTCCTCACGGCTGCATTAATCCTGAGATAAAAATAAAAGATGGAAATGTAAAATCCATGAGGAAATGAATAAACAATGGAAAATCCCAGCAGACTGATATACAGCGCTACCTTGACTTATGAAATTAATCCGTTCCGAGGGCGGAGCTTCAGTCAAAATGTTCGTTAAAGAAAACAAAAATTCCCATCGGAAATAATAGAAACCAATTAATCCGTTCCAGCCCCACCCAAACTCATATAAAATGCACAAACACCTATATTTCACCCAATATATTAAAGATAAACATGTAAAAACAAGAAATATTTCATTATAATAATGATAAATAAATGTTCAGGTAAGAAGACAAGGTGCTCACACGTACAGACATGGGAAAGAGACGACACCTCTCCCCCACACACACACACACGGTACAGAGATTAGCCCATCACACACACACAAACACAAACACATACAGAGACAAGGCGCTCTCCCCCACACACACACTCACGGTACAGAAACAAAATATGCGCCCACACACACACACACACACACACACACGGTAAAGAGATGAGGAGCACACACACGATACAAAGACGAGCCGCATGCGTACACGTACGGAACAGAGATGAGACACACGCACTTGTGAACAGTACAGAGATGAGGCGTGCGCACACACACGGTACAGAGACGTGTAACTAATAAAAATAAATACACACACACACACACACAGTGTGATAAATCAAGAAACTGAAAGTAATATTTACATGGCTGGAGTTCAGAGGTCACGTTGCATCTACAGTGTGTACAGTGAGGATGTAAACTGTCTGGTACTTCAGCAGTTCAGTATCCTGATGCATTGTGGGAAGAAACTGTCCCTGAATCTGCTGGTGCGAGTCCGGATGCTCCTGTAGCGTGTACTGACAGTAAGAGCGTGAAGAGTGTGTGCTGGGGTGGCTGATGGATCAGAGACGATCCACTGGGATGTTTGTAAGGCCGAGGTTCGGTATGTGTAGAACGGGAGGGAGGTTCTGGTGGGGCATTTAAATCAGAACGGCCATCAGAGGGCTCGATGATATTAGGACCGAACACAGACATTACCAGGTTTAATAATATAAATTTATCTTGATATATAAATGCACTACACACATTTATTCCCCCTGTGTAGTGCACTATAAGCCCCGCCCTCTCTCTCTCTCTCTCTCTCTCTCTCTGATTAAAGTTGATGATCAGGCTGTTGTTCTCTGTTGATCTTCAGCTGCTGATAGTTTAATATCACACACAACAGATGAGAGAAACTAAATGCATCCTCAGTATGATTATGTTAATGAGATGTTAATTAGAATAATCAGGTGATATTAAATCCTCATGTGAGGGGCGGTGGTGGTCTAGTGCTATAGGGCGCTGGATCGCTGATCCAAAGGTTGGTGGTTCGAGTCCCACTCTCCACAAGGTTGTCACTGTCCCCCCCAGTGCAGCTAACTGGGTTATCAAAGGCAGGCCATGTCTCTCACTGTCTATGGTGCGAGGCATGTAAAAGAACCATTGCTGACTTTCGTAAAGAGGAGCTGCAAAGTCATCAGCGTGTTTCTGTCCCTTGCTAAAAGGGTTGTGACAGGAAGGGCATCCGACGTAAAAACCTCTGCCAAATCAAATAAAGGACCAGATGATTCGCTGTGGCGACTCCTGAGAAAAAGGGAAAAAGCCGAAAGGAAGACAGACATTAAATCCTCATGTGATTCTGAATAATAAAATCATTTTACACACACATCATCTTTAAAGGAAATCTTAAACCAGGATAAAAATCTGGTGATGAAGGGCGTGGCATTGTGTCTCTGCAGGTTGGTGGATTGTGGTTTTTCAGGTGAAGGTTGTGCTGCTCTGACTTCAGCTCTGAGATCAAACCCCTCACACCTGAGAGAACTGGATCTGTCCTGGAATAAACTCAGAGATTCAGGAGTGAAGATTGTCGCTGCTGTACTGGAGGATCGTCTCTGTAAACTGGAGATACTGAGGTAAGATCATCTCTGTGAGAGTCACATGACCTGCTCCTCAGTACGACCCCATTCTGTAATAGTGAGGCTGAAGCAGAAGGTTTAGGTTGATCATCAATGTCCTGAGGAGGAAGATTGTTTCTTTCACTGCACACTGATGATTGGTCACAGAGTCTTTGGCTCAGATGTTCAGATGTGAGAAGCTGCAGCACAAAGCCAAACTTAATGCCGCCGCAATGTGTCTGAAATTACTGTGAGATTTATTACACCCTGAAACTAATCACACAAACTGCACCCGGGACACAAACTAAATGTCCTGAGTGTGAACTGCACGATTTATAAACATCACTGAAATAATCCTGAGATAAAAATAAAAGATGGAAATGTAAAATCCATCAGGAAATGAATAAACAATGGAAAATCCCAGCAGACTGATATCCAGCGCTACCTCGATTTATGAAATTAATCCGTTCTGAGGGCGGAGCTTCAGTACAAATGTTCGTTAAATAAAACAAAAATTCCCATCGGAAATAATAGAAAACCAATTAATCCGTTCCAACCCCGCCCAAACTCATATAACCTGCACAAACACCTATATTTCACCCAATATATTAAAGATAAACATGTAAAAACAACAAATATTTCATAATAATAATAAATACATGTACAGGTAAAAAGACGAGGCGCGCGCACACACACACACAAGACGAGCCCCATACAGGCACACACACACACACACACACATACACGGTGCAGAGACAAAACGTGCCCCCCCCACACACACACACGGTAAACAGATGAGGAGCACACACACACACGGTAAAGACGAGCCACATGCGCGTCCAGAGACGAGGCATGCCCCCCCCCCCACACACACACAGTAAAGAGATGAGGAGCGCGCACACACACACACGGTACAGAAACAAAACGTGCCCACACACACACACACACACTCGCACACGATAAAGAGATGATGCGCGCGTGCACATACACACGGTAGAGATGAGACATACACACGCACTCGTGCACGGTACAGAGATGAGACGCGCGCGCGTGCACACATATATCCATACATACACACACACACACACGGTACAGACATGTGTAACTAATAATAATAAATACACGCACACACACACACACACACAGTGTGATAAATAGAGAAACTGAAAGTAATAGTCCCGTGGCTGGAGTTCAGAGGTCACGTTGCATCTACAGTGTGTACAGTGAGGATGTAAACTGTCTGGTACTTCAGCAGTTCAGTATCCTGATGCATTGTGGGAAGAAACTGTCCCTGAATCTGCTGGTACGAGTCATCAAATCAGAACGGCCATCAGAGGGCTCGAAGATATCAGGACCTAACACAGACATTACCAGGTTTAATAATATAAATTTATATTGTTATATAAATGCACTACACACATTTATTCCCCCTGTGTAGTGCACCATAAGCCCCGCCCTCTCTCTCTCTCTCTCTCTCTCTCTCTCTCTGTCTCTCTCTCTCTCTGATTAAAGTTGATGATCAGGCTATTGTTCTCTGTTGATCTTCAGCTGCTGATAGTTTAATATCACACACAACAGATGAGAGAAACTAAATGGATCCTCAGTATGATTATGTTAATGAGATGTTAATTAGAATAATCAGGTGATATTAAATCCTCATGTGATTCTGAATAATAAAATCATTTTACACACACATCATCTTTAAAGGAAATCTTAAACCAGGATAAAAATCTGGTGATGAAGGGCGTGGCATTGTGTCTCTGCAGGTTGGAGGGTTGTGGTGTTTCAGGTGAAGGTTGTGCTGCTCTGACTTCAGCTCTGAGATCAAACCCCTCACACCTGAGAGAACTGGATCTGTCCTGGAATAAACTCGGAGATTCAGGAGTGAAGATTGTCTCTGCTGTACTGGAGGATCGTCTCTGTAAACTGGAGATACTGAGGTAAGATCATCTCTGTGAGAGTCACATGACCTGCTCCTCAGTACGACCCCATTGTGTAATAGTGAGGCTGAAGCAGAAGGTTTAGGTTGATCATCAATGTCCTGAGGAGGAAGATTGTTTCTTTCACTGCACACTGATGATTGGTCACAGAGTCTTTGGCTCAGATGTTCGTATGTGAGAAGCTGCAGCACAAAGCCAAACTTAATGCCGCCGCAATGTGTCTGAAATTACTGTGAGATTTATTACACCCTGAAACTAATCACACAAACTGCACCCGGGACACAAACTAAATGTCCTGAGTGTGAACTGCACGATTTATAGACATCACTGAAATAATCCTGAGATAAAAATAAACGATGGAAATGTAAAATCCATGAGGAAATGAACAAACAATGGAAAATCCCAGCAGACTGATATACAGCGCTACCTCGACTTATGAAATTAATCCGTTCCGAGGGCGGAGCTTCAGTCAAAATGTTCGTTAAAGAAAACAAAAATTCCCATCGGAAATAATAGAAACCAATTAATCCATTCCAACCCCGCCCAAACTCATATAACCTGCACAAACACCTATATTTCACCCAATATATTAAAGATAAACATGTAAAAACAATAAATATTTCATAATAATAATAACTACATGTACAGGTAAAAAGACAAGGTGCTCACACACACACAGACATGGCAAAGAGACGAGCCCCACACACGCGTACACACACACACACACACACACACACACGGTACAGAGCTGAGACACACACACTCCTGAACGGTACAGAGATGAGGCGCGCGCGCACACACACGGTACAGAGACGTGTAACTAATAAAAATAAATATACACACACACACACAGTGTGATAAATAGAGAAAGTGAAAGTAATAGTCCAGTGGCTGGAGTTCAGAGGTCACGGTGCATGTACAGTGTGTACAGTGAGGGTGTAAACTGTCTGGTACTTCAGCAGTTCAGTATCCTGATGCATTGTGGGTAGAAACTGTCCCTGAATCTGCTGGTGCGAGTCCGGATGCTCCTGTAGCGTGTACTGACGGTAAGAGACGATCCGCTGGGATGTTTGTAAGGCCGAGGTTCGGTATGTGTAGAACGGGAGGGAGCTTCTGGTGGGGCATTTAAATCAGAACGGCCATCGGAGGGCTCGAAGATATCAGGACCGAACACGGACATTACCAGGTTTAATAATATAAATTTATATTGTTATATAAATGCACGACACACATTTATTCCCCCTGTGTAGTGCACTATAAGCCCCGCCCTCTCTCTCTCTCTCTCTCTCTCTCTCTCTCTCTGATTAAAGTTGATGATCAGGCTGTTGTTCTCTGTTGACCTTCAGCTGCTGGTAGTTTAATATCACACACAACAGATGAGAGAAACTAAATGGATCCTCAGTATGATTATGTTAATGAGATGTTAATTAGAATAATCAGGTGATATTAAATCCTCATGTGATTCTGAATAATAAAATCATTTTACACACACATCATCTTTAAAGGAAATCTTAAACCAGGATAAAAATCTGGTGATGAAGGGCGTGGCATTGTGTCTCTGCAGGTTGGAGGGTTGTGGTGTTTCAGGTGAAAGTTGTGCTGCTCTGACTTCAGCTCTGAGATCAAACCCCTCACACCTGAGAGAACTGAATCTGTCCTGGAATGAACTCGGAGATTCAGGAGTGAAGATTGTCTCTGCTGTACTGGAGGATCGTCTCTGTAAACTGGAGATACTGAGGTAAGATCATCTCTGTGAGAGTCACATGACCTGCTCCTCAGTACGACCCCATTGTGTAATAGTGAGGCTGAAGCAGAAGGTTTAGGTTGATCATCAATGTCCTGAGGAGGAAGATTGTTTCTTTCACTGCACACTGATGATTGGTCACAGAGTCTTTGGCTCAGATGTTCAGATGTGAGAAGCTGCAGCACAAAGCCAAACTTAATGCCGCCGCAATGTGTCTGAAATTACTGTGAGATTTATTACACCCTGAAACTAATCACACAAACTGCACCCGGGACACAAACTAAATGTCCTGAGTGTGAACTGCACGATTTATAAACATCACTGAAATAATCCTGAGATAAAAATAAAAGATGGAAATGTAAAATCCATCAGGAAATGAATAAACAATGGAAAATCCCAGCAGACTGATATACAGCGCTACCTCGACTTATGAAATGAATCCGTTCCGAGGGCGGAGCTTCAGTCAAAATGTTCGTTAAATAAAACAAAAATTCCCATCGGAAATAATAGAAACCGATTAATCCATTCCAACCCCGCCCAAACTCATATAACCTGCACAAACACCTATATTTCACCCAATATATTAAAGATAAACATGTAAAAACAATAAATATTTCATAATAATAAAAGTAATAATAATAATAATAATGAATACATGTACAGGTAGAAAGACAAGCCGCTCACACACTCACAGGGTACAGAGACAACATGCGCCCACACACACAATTTCGAGATGAGGAGCACACACACACACACACACAGGGTAGAAAGATGAGGCGTGCGCACAGACACAGTACAGAGATGAGACCCCCCCCCCCACACACACACACACAGCGTACAGAGACAAGGTGTGCACACACACACACACACACACACAAGGTACAGAGACAACCCCCCACACACACACACACAAAGTACAGAGAAGAGGCACACACACACACACACACACACACGCACACATGGTAAAGAAACAGGAGCACACACAGTTCAGAGATGAGGCATGCCCCACCCACACACACAATAAAGAGATGAGATGAGCACGCACGCACACACACACACACACACACACACGCACACGTTAAAGAGATGAGAAGCGCACACAACACAGTCCAGAGACGATCCCTGCGCGCGCGCGCGCGCACACACACACACACACACACACACACACACACACACAGTGTGATAAATAGAGAAAGTGAAAGTAATAGTTCCGTGGCTGGAGTTCAGAGGTCACGGTGAATGTACAGTGTGTCCAATGAGGGTGTAAACTGTCTCGTACTTCAGCAGTTTAGTATCCTGATGCATTGTGGGTAGAAACTGTCCCTGAATCTGGTGCGAGTCCGGATGCTCCTGTAGCGTGTACTGACGGTAAGAGCGTGAAGAGTGTGTGCTGGGGTGGCTGATGGATCAGAGACGATCCGCTGGGATGTTTGTAAGGCCGAGGTTCGGTATGTGTAAAACGGGAGGGAGGTTCTGGTGGGGCATTTAAATCAGAACGGCCGTCAGAGGGCTCCAAGATATCAGGACCGAACACAGACATTACCAGGTTTAATAATATAAATTTATATTGTTATATAAATGCACTACACACATTTATTCCCCCTGTGTAGTGCACTATAAGCCCCGCCCTCTCTCTCTCTCTCTCTCTCTCTCTCTCTGTCTCTCTCTCTCTCTCTCTCTGTCTCTGATTAAAGTTGATGATCAGGTTGTTCTCTGTTGATCTTCAGCTGCTGGTAGTTTAATATCACACACAACAGATGAGAGAAACTAAATGGATCCTCAGTATGATTATGTTAATGAGATGTTAATTAGAATAATCAGGTAATATTAAATCCTCATGTGATTCTGAATAATAAAATCATTTTACACACACATCATCTTTAGAGGAAATCTTAAACCAGGATAAAAATCTAGTGATGAAGGGCGTGGCATTGTGTCTCTGCAGGTTGGAGGGTTGTGGTGTTTCAGGTGAAGGTTGTGCTGCTCTGACTTCAGCTCTGAGATCAAACCCCTCACACCTGAGAGAACTGAATCTGTCCCTGAATAAACTCGGAGATTCAGGAGTGAAGATGCTCTCTGATCTTAAAGATGATAAACATTACAATCTTCAGACACTGAGGTGAGTAAAGATGTTTTATATAAATATTGAAATAATAAAAGTGTAATGATTGAAGTTGATGATGGTTAGTTTGTAGTAATTTCTCTTTAGTTCCAATAAAGATCAGATTCGCAGGTTCGAATGAAGGCAGTTGTATAAAATGTCACTATATTGTATTTCAGGAGATTTTTCTCTCGATCGGCTTTAATGCTGTTCTGTGATCAGTAAAGTGTGTTTGAATGATGTGGACGAATATAAACAGGAGATGATGATGTTCCTCTCGGAGCAGAGACGATTCCATGCTGGAGATCATGAAGTACCACGGTCCGGGTTGTGGTGATTAATTCTGGTGGTTTTCTTTTCTGATCAGGGTGAGCTGGTGATCTGTGTGTGATGAAGACTCCGGTGTTCCTGCATTTCCATGTTGGGGAACAGAGAAGATGTTTATAAACACATCACTCATTTAGTTCTAACACATTAAACACACTCGGAGACGTGAGAAGTGTGTGTTCATCCTGCATCAGCCAATCAGACGCCACACACTCTCCACCCAGATCATAATGACCTCTGACCCCTGGATCAAATTTCTGGATCTCCATCCCATAATAACCCTGAGAGATGATTCTGACCGGCGGGTGAGAAACCACAGAACTCGAGCTGAACCCGGTCGGTGGAAGAGAGAACTGGAGAGGAACCATTTCCAGAGATCGGTGCCCATCGTCACCTGACAGGATCAGCATCTGAGGAGGTTCTGAAGCCCCGAGGAGGCTCCGACAAGCCCATTTATCACTTTCTCCTTTCTTTCATTCATGTCCAAGTGATGTTACACTGAATATCTGCTCTCTTCAATCATTTATTCATCAGATTACTGCAGCAAACAGATTGTTGTAGAAGATGGTTCTGATTGGTTCTGTGATGTTTCTGTATTTATCTGATTAATATGTTTCGGTTTGGAATGTGATAGTAATTTTAGCAATTATAATGATGTGTGTGTGTGTGAGAGACTGAGGTCCTGGTGAGAATATTAAAGTGAGACAGAATAAAGTTATGTGCATTTACTAAATATATATAAATGCACTTATTTATTTATTTATATTTATTTATTTATTTATATTTATTTATAAGCAACTTTATTTATTTTCACTTGTTTAGCAGGTCTGATGTGATCGTGGTGTAACTGGTCCCAGTGTGGCCTAATAGGACGTATATATAAACATATACGTGTGTATAATAATATAAACTGAAGAGAGATTTATTTTCTCAGGTTCGAGAGAACATAAGAAGTAAAATTGTAATAAAGTTATTGTTGATATAAAGTGAATAAAGTTGGCTGCTGTTGAATTTGGTCTCGGCTGGATCACTGCACTTTATTTGAAACGCAGCCTGTTCTTCCCCCTCACGGCTCCGACTGATCTTTCAACTCGAACGCCCAGGAAAGGTCACGTGACACCCGTTCTGACATCACGTCATTGGTCACTGATGGATTTAACGGTTCATTTTAAACTTGTCATTTGTTTTTAGATGGTTTTATGGCCACGCCCCGCCTTCCCCCTCTGACCGACTTAATCCAGTCCGGTCCCGCCCCTCGGACAGCGCTGCAGTGGGAAAGAAAATAAGCAGGTGCACTGTGAGGCCCAAAGTGGGCGGAGCGCAGGGACAGGGTGTGGGAGGAGCCAATGCTGGCGATGGCATTTGCAGCATGTAATATGAAATAGTATAAAAACTGTACAGAACATTTCACCCACAGTATACATGGAGTTGTTGCCATGTGTCTGAGAGCAACAGTTTTATATACTGAGACCAAACTAAAAATATAAAATGAAGAAAGAAGAGAATTTGAAATACTAACAGCTTTTAATCACATTATACACAAAGATTCAAGATACAATATTATTATAAAATAACAGAAGTGTAGCTTTGCACCACATCATGCACACACGGTCCACGCCCAACTTGAACTTTTCAAGTGTGCACTGAACCGGCTGCACAAATAGCTGCTGATGTTCTCATCAACCTGCAACATACACAATGTGAGATTCAAATAACATTCAATAAATTACTACAACTACAACATGCACATGCAGCACTATTATACTCAATCAAATACTGATTCATGTTTCTATCATTAAAATTATCTACACTTGTATATTTTATAAAGTTAGGATTTAATAAGCTATTGACATTTAGAAAATGCAAAAAACTACCAAGTTATTAAAATAAAAATTCTCAGCCTCAGAAAAAAAATCTACTTATGAAAGTTTTATGTTTTAGGTTTTGGCACAAACATTAACACTGAAATAGAACTGCATATTGAGCAAAATAAACTATTTAAACATATTAAATACACAAAAACATTACAATAGTGTAACTGCATCTAGTGCTTTTATTTGAATATTGTGAAGCCTTAATTATTAATGCATGCATATTAAATTTTAAGGCGGGATTAAAGGTGGCGCATCATCCGAGCATGCGCAGACGTGTATCATGCACGACTGGACCTCATCAGACCGATCACCCTATGAGCACGAGATTGATCTATTTATATACAACAAGATTAACACAGACACACACACACACGCGCGCGCGCATACATATATATATATATATATATATATATATATATATATATATATATATATATAATAAATGCCATCATAGCGACGCCCACAGGCCTGTAGGGCACATTTTATTAAAAAAAAATATTCAAAAAGGTTTTTTTAATACAAAAAAATGTCAACCTTCAAATAATTATGTTCAGTTCTGCACTCAATACTTGGTCGGGAATCCTTTTGCAGAAATGACTGCTTCAATGCGGCGTGGCATGGAGCCAATCAGCCTGTGGCACTGCTGAGGTGTTATGGAGGCCCAGGATGGTTCGATAGCGGCCTTAAGCTCATCCACAGTGTTGAGTCTGGTGTCTCTCAACTTTCTCTTCACAATATCCCACAGATTCTCTCTGGGGTTCAGTTCAGGAGAGTTGGCAGGACAATTGAGCACAGTAATACCCTGGTCAGTAAACCATTTAGCAGTGGTTTTGGCACTGTAAGCAGGTGCCAGGTCGTGCTGAAAAATGAAATCTTCATCTCCATCAAACTTTTCAGCAGATGGAAGCATGAAGTGCTCTAAAATCTCCTGATAGCTAGCTGCATTGACCCTGCCCTTGATAAAACACAGTGGACCAACACCAGCCGCTGACATGGCACCGCAGACCATCACTGACTGTGGGTACTTCACACTGGACTTCAGGCATTTTGGCATTTCCTTCTCCCCATTCTTCTTCCAGACTCTGGCACCTTGATTTCCGAATGACATGCAAAATTTGCTTTCATCCGAAAAAAGTACTTTGGACCACTGAGCAACAGTCCAGTGCTGCTTCTCTGTAGCCCAGGTCAAGTGCTTCCACCGCTGTTTCTGGTTCAAAAGTGGTTGACCTGGGAAATGCGGCACCTGTAGCCCATTTCCTGCACACGCCTGTGCACGGTGGCTCTGGATGTTTCTACTCCAGACTCAGTCCACTGCGTCCACAAGTCCCCCAAGGTCTGGAATCAGCCCTTCTATCACTTTTTCCTTCTCACAGACGTCCCACTGAGGTGGCTTGATACAGCTCTCTGGGAGCAGCCTATTCGCTCAGAGATTTCTTTCTGTGTCTTACCCTTTTGCTTGAGGGTATCAATGATGGCCTTCTGGACAGCAGTCAGGTCAGCAGTCTTCCCCATGAATGCGGTTTTGAGTAATGAACCAGGCTGGGAGTTTTTAAAAGCCTCAGGAATCTTTTGCAAGGTGTTTAGAGTTAATTGGTTGATTCAGATGATTAGGTTAATAGCTCGTTTAGAGTACCTTTTTATGATCTGCTAATTTTTTGAGATAGGAATTTTGGGTTTTCATGAGCTGTATGCCAAAATCATCAGTATTAAAACAATAAAAGACCTGAAATATTTCAGATGGTGTGCAATGAATCTAAAATATATGAAAGTTTAATTTTTTATCAGTACATTACAGAAAATAATGAACTTCATCACAATATGCTAATTTTTTGTGAAGAACTAGTATATTAAGGACTAATATATATATATATATATATATAAAATAAAAAGACAGGACAAAGACTATCTATTGAAACTCCATTTATCACTACAGATCTGTTTCGAGGGGTGGCGAAACCAACCTCTCTCTTCAGGTAATTATAGAAGAATCTTCTAATATATATATTCCTCTATAATCACCTGAAGAGAGAGGCTGGTTTCACCACCCCTCGAAACAGATCTGTAGTGATAAATGGAGTTTCAATAGAAAGTCTTTGCCCTGTCCTTTAATTTTGTTTTATATATATATATATATATATATATATATATATATATATATATATATATATACATACACCGTAACTGTATCTCTTAGGTAACCCTTCTTGTCATTGTTAGAGGAGCACCTCTGTTCGCCAAATCCTGGCTACGGGGTGATGAGAATGTGCAGGTTTTGTATGCCGTCGTACTCCCACAGCCGCTCTGGAGCGAATTCCCGCCAGCCCATTTCTGGCAAAGCCGACGCCTCGACTCCCCGGTTGGCATCGGCACCTGACCTCCTGAACCACCGTCGGTAAGCACCGTAGCAAGCGGCAAGAAACAACCAGAAATGGACAGGACCGGTGATCGAGGACTTCGGTTGTGAAAATGGGGCGGGGTCAGAAAACTTTTCATTTTTCTTTTCAGTTTCTGCTCCCTGCTCTCAATATCAAAGTGGAGAAAGATTTACTTCAAACGCTGCCAAATTGTAATCATCAACTTTTTTGAATGTCGTGGGGGTTTTTTGTGTGCTTTTTTTAACTCTCGCTCAAAATGACATGTTCTCTTGTATCCAGGTGTAGTCGCAGCCAAGACATTTTCTAAAGGCGACATAGTCTGTGATTACCACGGAAAGGTGATCGCCGCTGATCGCCGCTGCTGAGGGTCGTGCGGAAATGAATGACCCCGACATCCAGCCAGCCGACCTTTTCTTCTTCAAATGGGCAGAAGGATCTCTGTGTCGATGCCGAGTCTTCCTCATGCGAGTGTCACCCGGGTAAGGACGCATTTGAACAGAGGATCAACCGTTGCTCAAAAAGAGTGAATTTAAAGCCACTGCACTGCGTCCTCAGGGACAACGGTGAGGACAAGGATGTTATCTTGTTCAAAGCCATAAAGGACATTCCTGTATATGCTGAGCTGCTTTTTGATTATGGGGTCAATAAAAAGTCCTTTCAGGGAGAAGGACTTGACCTGGAGCGACTTCACAGTTAGAAAGAGAGAAATGGTTGAGAGACTGATTGCGTCCATTGTACACAATAAATACATGATGTGTGTTTTATGCCCAGACAAGTTTCCTGCACAGTCTGTGTGTGTGTATGTGTGTGTGTGTGTGTGTGTGTGTGTGTGTGTGTGTGTGTGTGTGTGTGTGTTTTGGACATGCACAAAATATTATGAAAGCAATATATACTATATTAGTATCTGATATCTGATGATGTGCAATAAACAGTATTATTACAACAATTATTGTTATTGTTATTATTATTTGCATTATTGGTCTCTTTTTACATGCCTCAATCCAGAGACAGGAAAGGGGTGACCTGGAGGTAAGACACTGGATCAACGATCCCAAAGTTGGGGTTGAAGAGCTGCTCTCAACATCTGGAAACATCAGAACAGTCCAACATCATTCAGAAACCTTCATCTTCTGTCAGCTTCAGACCCTTATCAGACCCGATCTCTTGTTCTGATACATTTCAAACACAAAATGAAGACAAAACAAAAGCAAATTTAAAAGCAAAACAGAGTATTTTTGAAAATAAAATGAATAAATGATAAATTAATTTAATTTTGAAATTTAATTTTAAACCTTGGTTAAAGCAGTAAGCTGTGAGAATTCTGAGAGGTGTTGAAGGGTCACTTCTCAGCACAGAAGAAGAGTGCATAAAGTAAAGTACCCAAAACCAATGATGGGAATAATTGGGAATAAACGCGGGTATACACCGTATACTCACTTATTTTATCAAGCATGGAGCATTTACACTCTTATTTAAGCAGCATGTAGCATTTACGCTCTTATTTTGCCTTGCGTGATCATTTATCAAAGTGTATCTTTTCCGGGTGAAAAGTTTTTTGGTCTTTTAAATATTGCTTCGTCACTTGTTCGGGCTTGTAATCCTGTCACAATGGAGTTTCCGTTCTCTATCTCTGATCATTCAGGGTGTAGAGCAATGACGTGAGAAAAACTAGACCGCGGACAGGCTCCTTTCACGTGGTAATTCAGATTCAACTTCCGGTTCGGGCAAAACAGTGCTTCAGGTACTATTTTCAATTGAAAGTTAACATCCTTTGGCGTCCTTATAATTGTACGTTTTGAAACATAACAACATCAAATTTAATTGGAATACGTTCGGTTTAGCTTGTTTTGTGTAAATATGATTAATTGTTGTTGTGCTGTTGGCTGTCAAAACCGTGCAGGTGGTCGCAAAGAGCAACTTTTCAGCGGTAAGTGTGTTTCAGTTTAATCGTAAATTTACAGTTTGGTAGTTGATGTTTGGTTTTGAATTCATTCACGTACTGTTTGAAATAGAGACGCCATGTTTACTTTGACTTTCTGTTAATATTATGAGTTAATGTTGTTGCTTTCAGAGATATACAGTGACTGTCAGTATGTCGCCGACCATATATCATGGGAAGTGCCTTTCAACAAGGGACATGAGGAAGTTACTTCTTGAATCGCTGTTCTGGACACAAAATTGGTCCCCGGTGTAGATTTGTAAAACCGAACTATAGGTATCAGTACAGCAACATTTTGTGTTAAGAGTTATAATTAAAATATGGACACAATTTATAGCATCATATGGATGAGGGTCAGTGGTGTCCATCTGTCGACCTTAGCATTTTCTTCTTAAAAATTACCACAGAATGTGTTTTTATATTATGTGTGTGAAGTTACATCGGGCTCCTTGATAAAATAAGTTCATATGGTGGTGAAACCTGTGATAGGAATTGAATTCCATGAAAAAAAATACAGATGTTTATGTATCATAAATTAAAAATATTAATTATGAACTCTCAGAGTTTTTTGTGCGATGGTACTTGAAATGTCTCTGTTTTTCAGTGTACCTAATGCTAAATAATTCTAGTATTTTATTTCATAGTCAATCCCACATCAGCTTGCCCAGATGAGGGACCTGGTCCTCGACCTCTTGTTGGATAATACAATTCACATTTAGTTGTTTTGTTGCATGGGTGAGTGATGGGTGAGTAGCATTTCAGCGAAGCCTGGAATTACCCAGCAGATGCTAAACCTGCTTCAGTCAAAGGCAGCAGCTGATTCAAGAAACCACAGCTACTGCAGCATCATGCCTGATGGAATGTCTCTGAGGAAGCATCTCGACTGGGATCCAAAGCATCAAGAGATGGTTGGCTTTGTTGACCTTGGTGCAGGGTTACTGGAAGGTGGTGCAGGAGAGGCTACTGAGGCACTTGTTGATTTGGCTGTTGGCCTCCAGGGCCAGTGGAAAGTGCCTGTTGCATATTTTTAACCAATAGTTTATCAGCAGAAATCCAGTGTCAATTGTTATTATCTGATATTTGTGCACTGTATGATTGTAATGGACATGTTTTGGCTCTTGTTATGGATGCTCATACTACAAATAAAAAAATGGCAACTCTTTTAGGTTGTTCAATTGTACATGATAATATCAATAGTAGTTTTCCACACCCATCTGACAGTTCTCGTAACATTCATGTGTTCTTTGATGCCTGTCACCTGATTAAAAATGTCAGAGATGCACTTCATTCTTTAAGTGAAATTAAAACGTCTGTTGGTACAGCTACATTTTTGCAGGAACTTCAAGCTTATGAAGGTTTACGTGATGCAAACAAGCTTACTATTAAACATATTCACTTCCAAAAGCAGACAATGAATGTGAGGTTAGCAGCACAAACAATGAGTTCTTCAGTAGCTGCTGCTTTAAGGTATTAACGTGAAATAGGCTGTGATGATTTTGATGACTGTGAGGGGACAGCAAATTTTGTATCGGTTATTGATCAGATGTTTGATATTTTCAACAGTCGTCTGCCTTGTGCAAAAGGTTATAAAAGTCCACCAAGGCCAGAAAACCTTGCTTCCACTGAGAAATTTTAATGCAGAGTCAGTGTTACTGAGTATGACGGATATGTCTGGTAGAAAGGTGTGTTTTGGTAAGAGAAACAATTGGAATGTCATTGGTTGCCTGTGTAACATTGAGAGTATCCGCAAATTGTCTCAGGAATTGTTAATGGATCAGAACCCTGTACAGAGACATTTATTGACATACAAGTTATCTCAGGATCATTTGGAACTTTTTTCTCTGCTGTGCGACAATGTGGTGGGTGGAATAACAATCCATCAGCTTTACAGTTCTCCACTGCTTTCAGATCCCTGCTTCGTCATGCTGGTGGATCTATCACTGGTTCTAGTAAAGCACATTGTGTGGCACAGGACACAACATCCTTATTGAATGTTGTTGATACTGGGGCTGATATGGTTGTGCTTGCAATCACTTTTGATTCAGCTTTCTGTGATCACACATACAGTGTTACCAGACCTTGGCTGAGCGCATTTGTTGAGGGAATCTTAGAAAATATTGCTGGATGGGCGGTGCGTGCAGTCACAAAGAAGATTTCTTGCAGCGAATGTTCAGTGGCACTTATCAGGCCTGCCTCAGAATGTACATCAGCCTTGCTGACTTTAAACAATAAAGGTGGACTTGTTGTCCCAGTAGAAAGCGTTAATCGTATTGCAAAACAATCTGAAATTGTGTTGAGGTCTTCTGTTAACATCAAGCAAGTTGTTAGTGCACTGTGGGAGAAGATATTGGTTTTGAAAATGTTGATTAACCGTCCAAATAATTTGTTTCCTGAAATGACTCAGCATTTTATAGAAACTACAAAAGGTATTGACACACACTGTTATGCAATGAGCAAATTGATTTGTGAACAATTCATCAAGGTTGGTAGATTTCACACAATCAATCTCACTGACCTCAGTCTCACAGGGGACAGTGTCAGACCCCAGGTGAACAAAACTGTGTTGTTGAAACACCAACAGGACTAAAGGCAGAATGCTGGTCTCTTAACTCATCTGTCACCTTTTATACAAGTAGGGAGGATCACTTTAGGAACTTCTTGTGAGGAGCCCATTTGTGTTCTCCCCTAAACTGGTACTGAGGTGGCATGTGCATGTACCGTACAGATGTTCGGTCATTGTAACTGTAAGTGTTTGTGGTTATAAATGTGTAGCGCCGTTTTGTTACAAAAAGTGAAAATGTCCTTGTAATTTGTGGAATATATCGATAGAAATCCCTGATACACAATACTCAGACAAGAGATGTGGGCATGGCAGTGACGTGTATGACGTGGAAATATTATTAAGATCTGTACCTCCTATTATGTGTCGATGGATCTTCCAAACCTTCCTGGACATGCTGCAAATGTTTACATTATATTCATGTCTCTAGGGATCCAAAACATCCCAAATATTTACATTTATCGCATCGTTTTCCATATCGATATGTGTCTGTTTATTCAGCTTTTTGCCCGAACCGGAAGTCAGAGCCGATTGACCACGGCGGCATACATAATATATGCAGAGCGCGCAGTCCAAAGACGTGGAAGAAAAACGTTTGTCCTCCACGGACTGTAATTGGTTTGCTCTGAATCTGTTTTTTCTGCCCGATTTATTTTCTCACGCACTTCCATAGTGTACCACTGAGCGGCAGTGTTGTATTAATACGTGTTGAGTTTAATACTTTTAACCCCCCCAAGAAATTGGGGTGTGAAGAGTTGGGGGTTGAAATCGAAGGATTTTAACGCACTTCAAAGGATTGTTGAGAAAACTATCATTTAAAATGACGTAGGTTTGTAGTGTGAAGGATTTTGTGTTCTCGTTTCTGATTGGTCAGTTTGTGAATATACTATGACCACCCTTTTCTTTTAATTTTAACGGAGACTTAAGTCGCCTTCTTCCTCTGATAATTTTAAATTGAACGATATATTTCAGTTATTTGAAACTGCTCTGATGTACAAAAATTAAGAGCGGCAGCAGTTACGCTCCTTGAATGTAGTAATGTGTGTAATGCCCCGGTTTGACGGTTCCCATTGTTGGTATCGCTTCTCGGCCTTTTGGTTAAGATCACTTGAAGTCACGGATGGAGAAGGTGACTTCCGGCCACCCCGAGTAGTGCGGCTTTGAAACACCGTGAGAGTGGAATTGAAAGTAGAAGTGAAGAAAAGGTTCGGCTGGGATTGGATGGTGCTTCAACTTTTACGAGCAATGCAAGATTCTGCCATCAAAGATCCTCTGTCTTCAGGATTTTGCTAAGGCTGGCTTTATGGATGTTACCTTCTCATCATATAAGGACTGCGCCTCCTTCTTTGAGGAGTGTTGTCTACGCCAAGAAGAGGAGGTAATGCAGGAGCCTCCGGCTGGTACCACTGTTTGTGATGGATGAAGTCCCAATCACTGTCCACCTTTATAACCCGTTTGTGGCAGAAGAGGAGGTCCGAAGGTTCCTGGCGCAGTACTGTGTGTCGGTGTCAGAGGGCGAGAAGATCAGAGGCCGGTTTGGAATCTGGAGTGGCAAGAGGCGTTTCAAGGCAAGACTTAAAGTAGATCCCTCGGCAGAAGGAGGTCTGTGCCACCCACCAGGCCACTTCATGATTGGGCCGCATCGAGGGTTCCTGCACTACCCCGGACAACCCCTCTACCGCCGAAGATGTGGTGGATTAGGGCACAAGAAGGAGGCATGTGCTGGGCAAAGGTGCCGTCGGTGTGGCGCAGAGGATCATGTTGCAGCCGAATGCGAAGCACCAAAGACTTGCAGCCTGTGTGGCAGCGGCGATCATCTGTACCGCAGTTGTCCGGAAAAGAGCAAGGCCTACGCTGGCCTATTCCATGAGCAAATCCAGGCTCCAAAGCCAGATGAGAGGGAGCAGGAAGAGGCGGTGCAAAGTATGGAGAGGAGGGGAGAAGGCTGTGGGATGTGGAGGGAGGAGGGGGCAGGAGTAAAAGGAGGTGAGCAGCAGCAAAAGATCAAGGGAGAAGAAGAATGGACCCAAGTTCTTACAAGGCGACAGAAGATAACAAGGATTAGGGGAGGTGGGAAGAAAGGAGGAACTGAAACAAGGGTTGGGGAAAAAATAGGAAAGAATAAGTGAACTAAACATAGCAACACTTAATGTAAGGGGTATAAGGCAGCCAGGGAAGAGGGCAGCAGTCTTTTTGAGTTTAAAAACAGTAAAGTTTGATTTGTTGTTTCTCCAGGAATGTCATATTCGCTCAGTTCAGGAAGGGAAGGAGTTTTCAAGGGGGTGGAAGTTGGGGCCCTCAGTGTGGGGGATTGGGGAAGGGGCTGGGGACGGGGTGGGAATTCTGTTTAAATCCCACGAATGGGTCATAGACCTAGTTGTGTCTGTGGTGCCAGGAGGGTGATATGTGTGGATGGGACATGGAGAGGGGTGGAGTTCAGGGCAGTAGGGGTGTACGCGCCACCACGGAGGGCAGAGAGGAAGGGATTTTAGGGGTTGGAGCATCGATGGTGCACCAACAGGTTGTTGCTGGTGGGGGGATTTAATGAGGACATCGGGGAAGAGAAGGGGCAGAGCTGGCGCAGGCTGTGAAGGAGCAGGGCTGGTGGATGTGTATAGGGCAGTGGACCCTCAAGGGGAGGGGTACACGCTCCAAAGTGCCAATGGGGGGACCTCACGGCTGGATCTGGTGTTAGTAGGGAGAGGGTGAAGGTGCAGGGGTGCTTCCTGAAGCCATTTTGGGCCTCTGACCACTGCCTGGTGGTAGGAAGTGTCCTTATGGAAGGGGGAGACGGGGAAGAGGGAAGTGGAAGCTGAACATTTCAGTACTGTTTAACTTGAGGTTTTGCAGGGTCTTCCGCCTCCTGTAACAAGGGTACGGAAAATGAAGATGTTGTATGCCACACGTGGCGGAATGGTGGGAGGACCTAAAGAGGAGGGTGGCCACAATCTGTCGGTGCTGGGGCCAGGTGAGGGCGCGGGCGAGGGGAGATAAGATCAGGGGGTGGTCGGAGGAGCTGGGGGTGGCCTGGCGCGATAAGGACCGTGGTAGAATTAGGAGGGCCAGTGCCGCCTCAGGGCTTATTATGAGACAGAAGCCAGGGGCTACATTGTACAAGCTGGGAAGCCGCAAGCCTGGGATGAGCGTGCCAACGTGCAGCTTCTTTGATGCAGTCAGGAGGCGGCAGCGGGGTCGACCATCGAGAGGCTTCGGGGAAGGCAGGCATGGAAACAACCATTGAGGGATGTTGGGAGTCGCAGGGGCCTTTCTACTCGGACCTCTTTGGGGTCGGACCCATACGGCAAGACCAGGTAGAGGGGTTCCTGGAGTCCATCGAGGGCCGGGCTAGCAGGGGACAGCGGGGAGCATTGGGGTGCCAGATCTCCTTAGAGGAGGTTGAGGTGGCCATGCTCACGCTGGAAGACTGGTGTAGCTCCCGGAGGGGACGGCTTGCCAGTCGAGTGGTATAGAGATTTTGGATGCTGGTCGGCCCCAATTTGATGGGAGTGTATAGGAGGCCATCGCAAAGGGCAGCTGCCTCCCATCCGCGAGGGTGGGCTAATGGTCCTGCTACACAAAAAGGGACTCAGAGAGGAGCTGGCGAATTGGAGGCCAATCACTTTGTTCACAGCCGATTACAAGATACTGGCCAAACTCCTAGTGCTGCGCCTGCGACAGGTGATGGCCCAGGCAGTACACCCAGACCAAACGTGTGGTGTCCCAGGGCGCACAAGTAGCATGAACCTAGCGCTGGTCCGCGACCTGATAGCGTAAGCCGAGCAGACGCCGGGCGCCGCTAGCAGTGCTAAGCCTGGACCAAGAAAAAGCATTCGACAAAGTGTCGCATGCTCATGTTCCAGGTGTTGGAGCGTGTGGGCTGCGCGCGCGGGGTTCATAGCTATGGTGCGCCTGCTGTATGAGGGTGCAGCGAGCCGGGTCATGATTAACGGGTTCAACACAGAGTTAATCGAAAGCAACGGGAGGGGTGAGACAGGGATGTCCGCCGCCAATGCTGTACGTGTTGTACCTCGAGCCCCTTATTGAGGCATTGAGGAGGGAGCCAGCCTTCTTGGGTATGCATGTTCCTGGTCAAAGGGACAGAGGGTGAAGGTGGCAGTGTACGCGGGATGATGCCACACTGTTCCTGGAGTACTGAAAGGGACTTTCAGGCGGTGACGAGAGTACTGGGGGCCTTTTCGAGGCCACCGGGCCCGAGGAACCGCAGTAAGTCTGCAGCCCTGTATGTGGGGAGCATGGGCGGGGCGGACGGAGGTACCAGGAAGGCTTCGCACTGTGTGCGGATGGCCTTAAAATTCTGGGTGTCACTTTCTGGAGGGAAGATAGCGCCCAGAAGAATTGGGACCGAGCCCTGGCTAAGGTCAGGCGAAGGTGGAAAAATGGGGTGAAAGGGAGCTCTCACTCCTCCGGGCGGACGCTGGTGACTAGTGCTGACCTGCTTGCCAGTATAAACCACCTGTCGATGTCTTTCCGGTCCCGCTTGTAGTGGGGAGGCAGCTCGAAAAGCCATCTTCTCGCTCATTTGGGGCGGAGAAGCGAAGCGGGTTAGCCGGGTCAGAAATGATCATGGAACGGAGAGGGGTGGCGTGGTTTCCTCAAGATCAATTCGCTGAATATGGCCTTTGGCAAAGCTGGTCAGGGGGAGGAAGGGCATGCCGCAACGCTGCTGGCAAGGTTCTGATGGGATTCGCTGCGGGCAGTGATTCCCTGGAAAGGGACAGGGCCTTGGTCAACCGACCGCCCACCGCACTATAAAAAGGCGGCTGACTTTGTGCGGATCATCCATGGTGCCTAGTAGACAGCCTGATTCTTGACCACAGGGAGCTCTACAAGAGGTGGCGGGATGGGCACGTGGAGTTGGTGGGCGTGCCTCTCCTCGAGTGCTGAGGATAGACTGGGCAGCCATGCAGCCCAAGTGGTTGGATGGTGGAAGCAGGACTTGCACTGGTTGGGAGAGCTGGGGCACCTCCCAGTTAGGGAGCGGTTATTCCGGCAGGGTGTTAGCCACACGCCGCTGTGCCCGACTGGGTGTGGGGCGTAGAGACGGCAGAGCATGCCTTGTGGTCATGTCCTCAAGCAGCCCGGTTTTGGAGGACTGTGGAGGTGGTGGGCCTCAAGGAGGGGAAGTGCTGCACCGACCTGGTTCTTTACGGAGCCAGGTTGAGGGCCAAGAAGTCGTAGGTGGCAAAGCCCCTGTGGCAAGCCATCTCTGTGGCGAAGAGTGTCTGGTGGCACGAGATGTGGGTGCCTTAGAGTCTGGACCCAAAGGTGGACCTGAGGGGGTGTTTGCCACCCTTCAGGCAAGGTGAGAAGGTAGCAAATAGGGGGTGGGGCGGGGAATTTATTAGGGTGGGGTTAGGGGGTGCTGAGGGTGGGGCATTCATATGGGACAGCCGTGGGGCACCCTTGGTGGCTACGGTAACGAGGGAGACAGGCGACTCGGTATTAAGATGTTCAGACGGGGATCAAGGAGAGAGGAGGGGAATTTGGGGAATTTTTTTGAAAGGGTAACAGGTGAAAGGGTTGTGGGATTCCATTGGTGATGGATTAACGGGTCATGTTTGGGGTTTGTGTAAAGTGTGTATAGGGAATTAGTTCTGTTGAACAGGGTACTTGCTGCCAACGTTATTTGCCACAGAAGGAATGGACCCAAGGATGGGTGTGTACCGGGTGGGATGGGCAATTGCTGTGATGAATGTAAGAAATGTAGAAAAGTATTAAAAAAAAAAAAAAAAAAAAATCTGTTCTTATCAGTTTAATATCTGACACCAAATATATATTAAATTGATTTTTGGAACAGGGAGATGGAATAGGGGCTTGTCTCCATTCACTCCACGATCGGTTCGGCATTGCAGTACTTCCGAACGGTGCACCCACAAGTTCTGTGAAAAAAAAGATTAAAAGCACGTTGATAGAAAATATGTTCTTATCACCTTAATATCTGATAATGTTCTCTACTGGGCACCATATATTAAATGGATTAATGCAATAGGGGCTTGTTCCGCCCACTCCACGCATCGGGCCGGTATTGCATCACTTCCGGGATCGGTGCATCCTGACAGAGTTCATGACGGACTGTGGATGATGAACCTTCGCTTATATTCGTTGTCGAGACTGTCCGTGATTTGAGTTTCTCCTGATTGCTGATTGAATGAGCGACTGAGTTGAACACTGCTTTGGTTTTCTTCCCAATGAAGTTGTTGTGTTTGCATGTTGAGTTCACAGCAACACACGAGTCACCCGCGGCCCTTATCCCAAATGAAACGGAATCAAACAGGAGCGAAGTCTCACAGGAATCAATGAGCTTCTGAAATGTATGTCGAGTTTGCAAGCGCTTTGTCCCTGAAGACCCCACAGTCCTGCTCATCTTGATCTTGATAGGTTAGTTGATACGCCGCAAGGACATTAATTCACCCATGTCTCACAGTTTGGACTCCAGATGTGAGAAGTTGTGAGAAGTTGAAGTGGAGCACAGAGAATCATTTCCTTCTTCCAGGACAGAAACTCGGATGTGTTTTTGGTGATGTGTTTGTGTTGAACTCGTGTACAGGACATACAGGATCGGGAACCGAGCGGTGCACTGCGCTCGCTTCTCTGGAGCTGCTCGGACTGTAATCGACCAGCAGGTGGTGCTGCGATTTTAATTTAAAAACACAAACCCAGCCCAGACAGTGGTGAGAGACGGGCTCTGTTCCTGACTCGGACTATTTCGGAAGAACTTTTACCGTTTTCCATGTGGATGGTTTTCATGGGAAAAGTGACAGATACTGCCAGCCACAAACCTACCGTCCACATTAGCTCCCTGAAGGACCCTTTGAGCAATGCAGCTCACCGACTGCTCTCCATGTGCTCAGTGTGTGCTCGTGCTCACTTTGGATGGGTTCGGGACCTAATCATTTCCCTTAATTTAAGTCGAAATATTTTTAATATACACTTTGTAAACTGATATACATGAGTCAGATCATCATCTTATCATGTTGTTTGAGCTCTTCTCAGTATTTTTTAAAGTTTATTCAACTAATTAATTTTTTTGTTGCAAATATTAGGAATTTCTTTCCTGCTGCTCTCAACAACTTGAAGATGTTCTTCAGTCTGGGCTGCTTTTAGATCATATGCACCAAATTCCACTTCTCTTTTAGCACCATCATTTATCACATTCATATCAGCAATGTTAGACACAGATGTCTGGTAAGAGTCCATTTCAACCCAGTTTCCAACGTCTTCAAACAGAGATCTGTGTTTCAGCTTTAGGGTATGGGATGTGAACCAGCAGTTTGGGGTTACAAGGTCAGCAAGAGATGTTTCAGTGCTGATTTCTGTAGGAAATTTTGGTTTTCCAAACCCTGAACCAAATCGCTGTGCCGGTCTTGTGACGATCTCGGATGGTTTGAGAGCAATGAAGCTATGGTATGCCAGAGCTTGCTTTTCTTGTTCGGGCACAAAAGTCACTAAAAAGTGCAAGGGGTTTCATATCACCAGTAAAGTACCAAAGGTGTCTTTTTCATTGCTGTGATAACACTCTTTGTATCTCATGGATTGAATGACATTATATGTAAGCAGTGTGGTTAGGTACAGTAGTAGATCATCCTCATCCAGTAGATCATCCATTTAACACCCTTTGGACATTTGAAGCACCACTCGCAATACAACCACTGTGACCGTGATAAAGTTCACATGTAAATCTCCCAACCCTTCTTTATTTTGTGCTGGAGTTGTCACTGAGCCGGGAGTGAAAGATTACACTTTGTTTAAAAGGTCATACATGCCACAAAATCTTACTCGCTACAAAATCAGGAAAATTAAAAATCTAAATTCTGCAAAAGAATTATAACCTGACTGACTGGTCTCCCTAAATATGAACCACAATCTATCTAAAAATTCAGGTTTTTTTTTTTTTTTTGTATAATGGTACACCTTTAACTTGGGGACTTAGAAATCTATGACTTAAGGAGGAAGATGATGCACCCGAACGCATACAGACATAATGTATATAACACTCTATACAGTACATCTCAGTTCAGAGATGTAAGCAGAAGGGTGAATGCAGGGGTTGGAGTTAAAAGGGTGTATATGTGGTGCTCGTACAGTATATTCAATAATTTCTTATTTAAGTATAGTATCTGCACCGGTTTTGTTTGTTGGGTTAACCATTACAAATCACCAGTCCAAACTTCTTCTATGCAATTATCTTAACAGTTTCCTGAGAGAGTCTGTTCTATTACTCTCCACTTCAAGCTCCCTGGCTTGGAAATCATTTGGAGCACTTTTGGGGAGACTATGAAACAAGAATTGACTTTCTACAAAAACATCTGAATGCCATCTCTCAGTCAT
Organism: Plotosus lineatus; assembly: GCA_024760905.1. Lineage (NCBI taxonomy): Eukaryota > Metazoa > Chordata > Actinopteri > Siluriformes > Plotosidae > Plotosus > Plotosus lineatus. The sequence continues at coordinate 5,572,463 of CM045744.1, forward strand.
TTCTACAACGTGGTTCTGCATTATGGAATTTCGGGCCTCTCAGTAATGTGGTTTTGCTGTAAAAGCCGTTTTCAAAATGCAGTTTTTTTTTTTTTTTTTTTTTAAATTATGGTAGCTTCTAAATTGGGTAAAAGTGGAGGCTGGTGGCATAGTGGCACTAGGTGCTGCACTCATTATCATCAGGAGGTTGTGTGTTCAAATCCCACTTTAGACCTCCTGTGGCAAGGTCTTAACTGCAAGTGCGCCTCTGTTCTCCCCAGCAGTATAAATGGGTACCAGTGAAAATGTGTGTGTATGTATATATATATGTGTGTGTGTGTGTGATATATATATATATATATATATATATATATATATAGCAGTAAGGCCACAAGATAAGTGAATGCGCAATATCATAGCGACGCCATAGGTGCCTGCTGGAAAGTCCATCAAACTTACAATAACAGCATGCAATATCGATCATATAAAATAACATTAATATCATTATGCTGGAGAGAAGTGGAATATAATTTTACTGGACTTTAGAGACCGATTTGAGAGCCGTGGTTGAGCCTCGAGGCGGAGTCCACAAGTTGTGTGACATCGCTTTTTTCCCCAGAGGTGACAGATGTTATTGCTGCATTTAGCAAAAACAAAAAGCATGCATGGTTAATGCAACCTTGAGTGGTTGGAGATCAGGTTCATGGGACCGAAGTTGCTTTTGCTCATTTAAAAATAAATGTTTAAGCAAAATCTAGGATGGCAGATGGCAGTAAATTTCTTGAGGAATTAGCAAACACCAACTGTGGTTTTGTTTTTACCTGGAATTTCCGTGATCCTATAGTAAAAATTTATTAGACTGGAAGGCTCTTCGTGACATCTGCATTGCCCAATCACAGCATAGCTCTGATTATACCTGGCTCTCCATACACACTGAATGACGAGACAAGAGGATCGGAAACACACTTGTGCGCCTGGATTGTATGCTGGGCCCTCTGCAGACGGCATTTTTTTTTCAATGAAAGCACTACTTCCAGTTCAATTAGCTGGAAGGCTGATTTTTTTTTCTTACTTGTCTCCTGAAGGCATAAACCAAAAAAAAAAAAAAATTACTTCAGAATATCGCAGAATGCATATTGTTTGCATGTTCGAACCGGTTAAAACTCACTAAACCCAGTTTTATTGCACACAATTATTTACTACTTACCTAGGTATGGAATCAATAGATCAGAAATGACGGTTTCCTACTTAGAAGCCGTAAACCATCACAGTTGCGGGCATCTTAGCTGCTTTTTTGTTTTTTTTTATGACTTGAAATTGAATTGCCTGACAAATGTCAAGTTCGTTTATTCATGAGGCTTCAAATTCAAGTTTCGTTTGATAAAAATCTCCAAATTTTGGTACCCAGTTTGTAAATATATATCTAAAAAATTTTCTCAAGAACTGGAAATTTTCTTTGGGGATGTTTATAAACATGAAGTTTCTAAAAAAAACACGCTTAATATAGTCCCAACAAACCAGGTATGTAAGTGGAAAGTCAGAGATTCACCTGCTGAATATGGTAATGGTTGAGACCACTCTGCATCACATCATCGTGACGCATTTAACCGGACCGATTGTGTGGATCGGCATTCTTGCAATCAGGTTGCAGCACAATCTAGAGATCTCATCAAAACAAAGGCTCTCTAACTAAGATTGGTGAAAAAATCAACACCAACTGTGTAAAATTGAAATGTCTACAGAAAAGAACACTTGAACTCTGGTACCACACTGGAAACAGGACTGATGCAAATTATTCTGTAATACATTCTTGTACAATTCAAGCACAAGGCAATGGGGTTGTTTCTCTGAATCAGATTTGCCTCACTGGGCCAGCTAATGGACTCTGCAACATAGTCAACATTTTACTGCACCGCTGATTGGTTGGTCAGTGTACAACTAAGTTGAATAGCCTGTTGTACCCCAAACATAATATATGTTTGCTGTGCAAAAGTTTTTGCCCTGACCAATTTGATATTTTTTGTATGTTTGACACTCTCATCTACTGTAGATCAAGCAAACCTCAATATTATACAAAGAAACCACAAAATCCATTTGGGGAGCATTTATTTTTACTTTACTTATCTCCTCATTGGAATTGTTCATCTGACAGTTTGCGCGACAAATAACTCTGCCTAAAGTTATTATTACATGCACAAATCTGCTTTTGTGCTCTGGGCAATTTGTCGCCACTGTACAGCACCGTTATTGCATTCCTAGCCTTTGATGCTGAGGCCAAGCAGGAAGCAACAACTGCCAAATTTTAATGCCTACAGACGCTGTCAATTCTAACTCTGGCTCTTTTGAGGGATAAAAGCGGATTTACCAACGGAGCTAAGATCCCTGATAATATGTGGCCAAAGGAGACATCCAGTTTTAACACAGACAGCGCTTTATACTTTTTCTATTTAGGTTCATTTATTTTGGACAAAATATTGCAAAATCTGACCTGATTTATTTTGTACCTAATCATGTGTACACTAATTGTGTTTTCAATTGGGCTGCCCCTTTTATTTGCTTATTTTTATTTCTTCATTCGGTTTAACGTCCAAATCTGTCATCCTCAGCATGTTTAGTTACCTTATAATGCAGTCCTGGTCTGTGGTTATTACTAATCCATATGGATGTAAGAATGTTAATACTGTTTCTCTTACTTCCACATTACACATCATGCTTTGGTGATTTCATTTTGCTTAAGTTTGTATATCTTGTTTTTCTTGATGGTATTGGAATTAGTCTACAACCAGTCTTGATTATCTAAGAAAAGAATGCAGATGTGAGGAGGGGGGGCACAAACCAGGCGTGTCCCTCCCTCACGCTGGTCCCAAGTCCCGGATAAATGCAGAGGGTTATACAGGAAGGGCATCTGGCATAAAACAAATGCCAAATAAAGTTATGCGAATTACAAGAAAGAATGACATAATTGATCAGTCGAGGCCCGGGTTAACAAACAAATCGCCATCGAAGCTGTCAACCTTCAACAAGAGTTGCTGATGGAAATTGGACTACTGTTGGTCGAAGACGGAGAGAAGCGGGAGGTGTGTCCGTTGCCAGAGAGAGAAAAGGAAAGGCATGGAGTCGAGGCCTGAAAGTGGGGGAATGTTGAAAACTATGGCAGGAGGAGAAACAGAGCCATTGACATGATGCAGATGAGGAAGGGGTGGACATACTGTGTCTTCAGGAGACCTAGGTGGGAAAGGTAGCAAAGCTAAATGTTTTAGGAGCAGGGTTTAAGCTGATTTTTTTCCATGGTAATGGACAAAGAGAAATGGAATAGGAAGTTTACCTGAAGGAGGAGTTTTTTTTGTCAGAAATGTTCTAGTAGTGAAAAGAGTGTCCAGACAGAGTGATGAGTCTCAAGTTAGAAATTGAAGGCGTGATGTTCCAATGTTGTTGTTAGCGCGTTTATGCTCAAGAGATACAGGATGTGAGCTAGAAGAGTAAAGAGAGATTCTGGAGTGAGTTAGATTTAAGTGATGCAGCTGCACCCCCAGAGGTGAAAAGAGTGGTCATTGGGGCAGACCTCACTCTTGACATGTTGATGCAGTGCAACAAAGGGGACGAGGAAGTGATGGAGTAGGTTTGGCATCCAGGACAGTGAAACACAGAAGGACAGATGTTGGTAGATTTACAAAAAGGATGGGAAATGGTTGTGGTGAATACTTTCCTGCAGAAGAGAGAGGAGCATAGGGTGAAAAGTGGAGGAAGGAGCACACAGGTAAGACTACATTCTTGTGCAGGCGATGTAATTTGAAGCAAATCAGTGACTGCAAAGTACATAGCGGGTGAGAGTGTTAAGCCAAACAGCATAGGATGGTAGTGCAGGATGATGCTGATTGTCTTCGTTTCTACTCTTTGCCAGCTCTTCACCTTCTCGTCACAAGAACAGTGGTGGAAGCTGAAAAAGGAAGAGTGTTAGTTGTCTTCATAAGGAGGAGTTGAAACAGGCTTTGGGTGGTCAGGATGTGCCTTCCAGATGACTGGACAACTACAAATAAATGTGATCAGGGAGCCCGGTAGGAGAACACTTGTTATGTCATCTGGCAGGAAAGTGGAGAAGCAGAAACTTGGTGGTGGGAAATGAGGAAGTGTAAGGAGTGTGTACAAAGGAAGAGGTTAGCTAAGGAAGAAGTGGGACGTTGAGAAAACCTGGGAAGAGGGAAGTAAACAAAGAGTACAGGGAGACGCGTAGTAAGGCAAAGGTAGCAGTGTCAAAGGGCCAAACAGAGGGAGTATGATGACTTGTGCCTGCTCAGATGGTGTACGTGGTAAGGAGGAGAAAATGATTTCCAGTGTTGGCACAGCAGAGAAAGATGGGAAAAGGACGGGCAGCAAGTTGTAGGGATTGATGATGGACAGAGGGAAATGTATTGACTGATGACAGAAGCGGTGCTTGGGAAGATGGAAAGAGTACTTCTCGAATATTGATGAATGAGAAAAAAGCAAAGGAAGAGGTGACTGTTGGAGGACCAAGCAAGTGAGCAAAGATTAGGTATAGGGTGAAGTGAGGAGGGCACAGTTGAAGAGGATGACAAGAATGGAAAGGCAGCTGGTCCTGATTATATACAGGTGGGAGGTATGGGAAGTGTCTAGGAGAGGTAGCGTAGCAGATTTTCTTCTGACAACATTCAACAAGGCCCTAGAGAGTGAGCAGATGCCGTTGAGGAGTGGAGGGAGAAGTGTGCTGGTGCCCATTATTTCAGAACAAGGGAGAAAGACTGTGCAGAGTTGTGGCAACTACAGATAAAGTGCCAAGGGTTAGCCAGTGGAAGCTAGACTACGGGCAGAGGTCAGCATTAGAACAACAGTTCGGTTTCATGCCAAGAAAGAGCACCTCACAGATGCAAAGTTTGCCTGGAGGATGTTGTTACAGAGAAGTACAGAGAAGGTTTGATTGAGACTGCATTGTGCCTTTGTGGATCTGGGAGAATGGCATATGACAGGGTGCTGAGAGAGGGGAACTGGTGGTATTGCATGAGGAAGTCTGGAGTGGCAGAGAGGAAGCATGTTAGAGTGGTGCAGTGACATGTATGGAGAGATGTAAGACAGTAGTGAGGTGTGCTGTTGGTGTGGACAAGAAGAGTTCAAGGTGGAGTGTGGATCAGCATCAAAGGGTCAGCTCTGAGCCCCTTCTTGTTTGCTATGGTGATGGGACAGGCTGATAGACAAGGTGAGGGACAAGATTCCCCATGGACTATGATGTCTGGTAGAATGAGATTAGATCTGTAGTGAGAGCAGAGAACAAGTGCTTTTAGGAAGGAGAAAATCTAGAGAGGTGGGAGGTATGCCTATGAAAGGAAGTGGAAATGGAAGATTAGCCTCTAGTAAGACAGAACACATGTGCATGAATGACAAGGACCCAAGAGGAACGGTGGAGTTTATAGGGAGCAGAGAATAAAAGGAAGGTGGAGTGATTTTAAGGACTTAGGCTCAACAACTACAGAGGCAATGGGAGAGTATGGAAAAGAGGGGAAGAAGCGTGGTGTAGAGCAGGTTGAAACTGGTTGGAGAAAAGTGTCCTGGAGGTGATGTGTGATAGGGAGAGGCATCAACAGAAATTGAAAGGAGAAAAGTGTACAAGATTTGCTAGAGGCCAACCCAATGTTGTATGGGAAGAAAACAGCAGGCTCCTGGGGAAAGAAAGACAGGTGAGGCAGAGCTGCTGGGAGGTAGCAGAGATGAAAATGCTGAAGTCTCTCCTTGGGAGTAAATAGGAGGATGGGATAGGATTAGGAATGATAAATCAGAGGTGGGACATCCCATAAAGATGTTTTAGAGACAAAGTCAGAGAGTGCTTAGATTGAGTTGGTTTTGGACATGTACAGAGGAGTGGATAGTGAGTATATTGGTAATAGGGATGCTGAGGCTGGAAACTACCAGGCAGAAGGCCAAAGAGGAAGACCTCAAAGAGATGATTCATGGATGTGGTGAAGGATAATATGAAGGTCGTTGGTGTAACAGAAGATGCAAATATAAAGATGGAGGTGATGATCTTACTGTGCGCGACTCCCTGAAGGGAAAAGTCGAAGAAGAAAAAGAAGTCTTGATTATCTAAGGATAATGTGGCCTGGATCGCTTGATCATAAAGTTGGGGGTTTTGAGTCCCACTCTCCAGCAAGGTTGTCACTGTCTCCCCGTGGCAGCCAACTGTGCTATCAAAAGTCTAACATTTCTCTGCGTGTATGGTGAGGAGGTGCATGTAAAAATGCTTCGGTCAAGATATAGGCTGCACAGCCACTAGCATGTTTCTTCTGCCCCTTTGGCTTAAAAGGACTGTCAGGAAGGGTGTCTGATGTAAAAACCTATGCCAAATCAAACAGATGAGTCCGTTGTGGTTCAAGGAAAAAAAAAAAATTCCATTCTGTTATTCAACTTGTCTCTATTTTGAATTAGACTTCGAGGGGCGTCGATCTTGATCTCTGCAGTTGCTGACAATTTTCACCAAATGCCCTGCATTTTATTTCACACACCCATATCTGAAATGGGAGATAATTCTAATAGTTATTTATATTATAATTAAATTACCTAAACATTTAAACTATGAACATTTCATGTTTTTATTCTTTTTCAAGTTTACTAACCCTCGAACTACCAACAGTTCAAGCTCAAAATGCCAGTCAGCCCTTGATAACAGACCATTGTGACCTGGCCGCGAGATTCAAAAAAACTAAGTAGGAATCTCACTTTCATTTCTACCATGTGTCAGTCTACATATGTTTTCGCGTCTATACAATATCAAGAAGTGTATATTTAAAGTTATGGCTATGGACAACACTAATGTATTAAAGTATTAATATTTAAATATTACACTGCACTCACCATATGACAATAGCTCTTCTGTGTGCAGGACGCTCACAAACACTAACAACACAAATGACAAAAAATCCCACGGAATGTGTGAGGGCAACAGCGCCACGCCAAGCTCAAGCCAATTAGCTTGCGAGATTGAGTTGAGTAGGCTGTCCCCTGCCTGAACTGGGGAGGAGGGGCACTTCAGTCTGTTTGGGGCATCAATGGATGCAGCCTCGCCTTGGAGTCCTCCTACCTTCCACTTGCTTACATGAGCGTTTCAGCACTAATTTATGAATATACAAATATTTATTTTATTTATTAAAATACTCATATGTACCAAGACCTCGATGCTCAGATCACGAAGTGGCAAAAATGCCACTTCTTTTGATATTGAATGCAGAAACTACCATAAATAAACATTGTATGAGGCCTTCAGTTTTGGTTTTTTTTATGTCACCGAGGTCAAATTTGGGTCACATGATCTCATTTTAAAGATTGCCACTTACATTTTTCTTGGTTAACTTTTCCTTAGGAGGAGATTATATAATTCCTGTTTTCATAAATGAAAATGTGGAGATAGCCAAGCTGTTCCAAATATCAAGATGAAGGAATTTGTGTTCTCCCATATTATACATATTCTTAATATATTCTGAATATATGAGTTATTATAATCTATTAATAGTTTGGATGTAATGGCTTTACTCTTATGAAAATATTTTCAATGATTTGAAGTGGGTAATGTCATGTGACGAGAATCTAAGATGGTCCCCAAAGTAACATGAAAACGAGAAATTCCTAAATTGTTAATATTATTATATTGTTAATATTACATTAACAATCCATGTATAGTACAACATCCAAGAAATAAGAGTAAAATAAATGTATTTTATATTGATCATTGACAATTACAATAACTGCAAAAAGGAAAGGAATATACATATCTAGTTAAATCTGAAAGAGCAATATATATATATAGATATATATATATATATATATATATATATATATATAGAAAGAGAGAGAGAGAGAGAGAGAGAGAGTTTTTTACAAATACAAAAGGTCACTTTACAAAAGTCCCTCAAAAGAAAAGCAGGTTGTGAAATGTATTTTCCTCAAGTTTTGTATTCAGATATAAAAAAAGCTAGTTACTAAAGTACTGTATCTTAAATTTAAATGCACCATTCAAACACAAAAAATAGCCGCTTTCCCATCAATGAGTGTTCAAACATCCTGTCCGCTGGCTTCCTATTGGGTAGGAGGGATGACTTAGCCCTCTCCTATTGGCTATTAAGGAGCGTCCATCTACCATAATGCTCTTTGTGAAAAGGACAGAGTTGTTTTATGCTTTATTTCTTGACTGAGGCTTTTAACCTTCCATAAACATTTAGAAGATTATAACGCCACAAGACGACGGGGTATTAAACACACATGCGTGTTTATTTCCAGCAATTTCAGTGCAGCTAACTCGTTGGTAAATGCCAGCCATGTCTCACCATCTATGCGGAGAGGCATGTAAAAGAACCATTGATCTTTCGTAAGAGTACGCTGTAAAGCCGCGAAGACGCTTTCTGTCCTTCCTTTACTAAAGGGTTGTGTCAGGAAGGGCATCTATTTGCAAAACCTATGCGTAAATCAAAATGCGAGAATCATTTGCTGTGGTGACCCCTGGAAAAAGGAAAGCTGAAAGGAAATCTCTTATTATTATGTATCAAAGTGTGTCTGTATATACACACACATATATACACACACACCTCAAATCATCAGCAGGCCATTTTGCAGCATGAGTTGGCGCATATTATTTTTCAGAATTCGAGCCGTCTGAAAGTGGGTGGGTGATTTTGCTTTACCACCATTTTGCTGGACAGTCCCGCTGTGCTTTCTGAATGCTATTCTATGAGAGATTTCTTTTGAAAGGACAGTTATTATTAATTCATTTTTCACCAAAAATAAGATAATTAGCAATCAAAACGGTTTCAGTCACTTGTGTGTGAGACCATTTACTTGCAAGAGTGAAGGCACTGGAATTAGCATGTGTCATGAAGATTTTTTTTTTTTTTTTTGGCTTTGGCATTTGAGGAACGTAACAAAGCCTTTTTTGGCTTTGGCACTACAGAGCACATTGCCTGACAATATTTCATTGAGAAGGGCAGTGGTGGCCTGGTGGTAAAGCGCACTGGATCGCTGATCCCATGGTTGGGGGTTTGAGTCCTACTCTCCACAAGTTGTCACCGTCTCCCCAGTGCAGCCAACTGGGATATCAAAGGCTAGCTATGTCCCTCACTGTATACAGTGACAGGCATGTAAAAAGAACCATTGCTTTCACAAGCGTGAACTGTGATAGCCCTCAGTGCATTTCTATGTTCTTCTGATAGTTGGTTGAAGTCAGGAAGGGTATCCGATGTAAAAACCTATGTAAATCAAAAACATGCTGATTCACTGTGGCGCACTCCTGCAAAAGGGAAAAAGCCCAAAAGAAAGAAGAATTCCATCATGTCGAATTTGGTTTACATGTAAAGTGTGTTATTGTGCAAGTCATAGAGGAAAAAACTGCTTATTATTTGTTTTAAGAGACAAAAAGGTCTTTTCAACATTAGAGAACTAAAAGTGCAGGATGTGCGAGACGAAGCGCAACCAGTGGTACACACCGCTTTTCATACCAAGTTGAAAATGGTGGTTGAGTTTGAGAAATTTGCCTTCAGTGCATGTTAGATTCAAGCATCTTACTTTTACGTTTGAGCAAGTTACATGTTCTACAATTACTTCTTACAAAATGATTATGGTGTCTTTGGCGTAAATCCTCGTGGACAAGCTTAAAATGCTTTTTCACCCGGGATTTACTTTCTCCTGAAATCCCACTGTTGACCACTGAGCGGTAGGTGTTATATTATTG
>CM045744.1:5582262-5788722 GCA_024760905.1 Plotosus lineatus
GAAGAGATATACCTGTAACTATATTATAGAAAAAAGTTATAACTTATAGTTGGGCGCGGAAAGTGGGTGGTGGGGGGCGCTGTAATTGTTTTCTTCTTGCTAGGGGGCGAACAGAAAATAATTGAGAAGTACTGGTCTAAAGTTACAGCGTGCCGCAGCTGCTCCTGTTATTTCCTGCTGCAAGGAGGAGACATGTCTGTAGAGGTTTTGCAGTCACGTTGACATGCCGAGTAGCAACTCTGTTTATGCCGCCATATTGGAGTGAAAACAAATGTACACTTTTCCGTTGAGGTGCCTGTTTTTAGCGTGGTAGATTATATAAATATGAATGCCTATAGCCGTGAATACAATCCCAGTGCTTTCCGAGTTCTGTAATTATGATAACGATTGTAAACAACAGTATATTCAAAAACGACGGTTATCAGGGCTAATGTTAACTGGCCCATTTGTTTGTTAACTGAATGGATGAAGCAACGAAGCCAGGATACCCGGGTTTAACATACCCAGATATCTATAATTATTTTATTAATGGTACATCTGATTATACTCACTAAAAACTGAAAAGCTTCAAAGGGCTTAGAGTGTAGGACCATTGCTAATGGATGCTGAGGGATAGCATACTCACGCCCCTGTCACAGCGACCGCCAGCCACCATGGGTCTGTGAGTTCATTCATACAAGAGGGCGGATAACACTTTTTCTCCAAGTGTGTTAGACCACGGCCCCCAAATCACCGGTCCACGGCTCAATTGGTACCGGTCCGCAGAAGAAATAATTCATTATTTCCGTTTTATTTATTATCTGAGTCTAAATCATCTTTCATTTTGAAAAAACTTTTATCTTGAAAAATGACTAAATTTCTTCTCTCGGTTACACATGTCATTCATTTGAGCGACAAAATGTAACTTACAAGGGGATGCAGCATATGAACAGATGCGAATTGGACATGTTTCAAACAATAGTAAGCATTTTGGGTGAGACTGAGCCTGTTTCATTCCTCGCTGGTGCACCATCACCTGTGTAAGCTTTTTTTTTTTTTTTTTTTTTATGGGGGTTAGAAAATTTCAAGCTCTACTTCCCAATCAACTTTATTTCAGCTGTTTAAAAATAACATTCATGGAGTGCTTATTATTATGACTAGTAGATATTATTTGATATTTTTATATAAATAAATTATATTTACAATATAAACAATCTATGACACTTCCTCCTGGTCCATGGTAAAATTGGGGACTCCTGTGTTGGACTAATTTCAAATATTGCATGTTACACAGTTCAAAGAGGTGGATGCATGCTTGGGCCCTCTCCCTCCCTAGACGGTGCATTTTCATGAGATAGGGGTATGCAATACAGTATCTCATAGGTGGGAGTTTGGCATTGACGAGATTAGGGAAAAATGGGAAAAAATAAAAACCTGTGATAACTATTTGAGCATGATAGTCCTTCTGGAATTCTGTTCAATCATCTCACCCAGGGGACTGACCCTAGCTTCAGTGTCTCAGGCAGCCTTTTGCTGTGCCTTTCGTCTCTCTTTCTCTCTTGAAAGTCCTGGTGTAGGATAAACTTAAACGTATTCTCTACAGAATAATGACATTAAAAACCCTGGAAAAAAGACTGAAAGTTTTGGATTAAAAAAATGAGAAAAGTCTGTAATTTACTCTTAATTTCCTCCACATTGGGTTCATCATGTGCATTCTGACATGCTTTTCAACCCAGGTACAGGTCTACAGTTACTGTAAAGTAAATTTGATTCCAGATCTCCAGCCACCCCACTCGCCCAATAAATCCAGAGATTCACAATTTGAAGCAAACAAGCAACTTTGGAACTATATACTTAATGATATCATCCTCGAACCTCCTCACCTACCATTCTAGAATGTTCTTATTGATTATTGCCATTTTTATATATATATACTGAATCTAAAGAATTTTACACAATACACACACACACATATATATATATATATATATATATATATATATATATATATATTATATCTGATTCTACAAAATAATGCGGCTTGGTAATTAGAGCCTGGGGTAATAAATTCAGTGTCTCTTCCTCACGCCGGTCCCAAGCCCGGATAAATGCAGAGGGCTGGCGCTTTCAGGAAGGAGCATCCGACATAAAACAAATGCCACATAAAATATGCGAATCACAAGCAAGAATGACATACCGGATTGGTCGAGGCCTGGGTTAACAACGACGCCATCAGTGCTGTTAATCAATGAGGGGTGCTGATGGAAATTGGACTACTGTTGGTCGAAGAGGAGAGGTGGGACGCGTGTCCATTGAAGCAAAGAGAGAAAGAGGAAAGGCATGAGTCTGGGACTGAAAGTAGTGACTTTAAACGTTTAGAACTATGCGGCAGGGAAAGGTAGAGAGCTGGCTGACATGATGCAGAAGGAGGAAGGTGGGACATACTCGTGTGTTCAGGAGACCAGGTGGTATAGGTAGCAAGGCTAGAAAGCATAGGAGCAGGGTTCTAAGCTGTTTTCATGGCGTGTGGATGGAAATGGAGTAGGAGTCATCTTGAAGGAGGAGTTTGGTCAGGAATGTTGTAGAAGTGAGAAAGGAGTGTCAGACAGAGTGAGTGAGTCTCAGTTAGAAATTGAAGGCGTGATGTTCAATGTTGTTATGGTGCTTATGCCCCACAGGCAGGATGTGAGCTAGAAGAGAAGGAGAGATTCTGGTTTTGTGACTTAGATGAAGTGATGTAGAATACCAGAGGTGAAAGAGTGGTCATTGGGGCAGACTGTCAATGGACATGTTGGTGCAGGAAACGGAGGGGACGAGGAAGTGATGGGCATTTTTGGTATCCAGGACTGGAACGCATGAAGGACAGATGTTGCAGATTTTGCAAAGGATGGAAATGGCTGTGGTGAATACTTTCTTCAAGAAGAGAGAGGAGCATACAGTGGTGACTTATAAAAGCAGGAGGTAGGAGCACACAGGAAGACTACATCTTGTGTAGTGCTTATGTAATTTGAGAGGAAGTCAGTGATTGCAAAAGTAGTAGGGGTGAGAGGAATAGGCTGACAGACGAGGTTGAGACAAGATTCCCTTGGACTATGATGTTTGCAGATGACATTCGTGATCTGTAGTGAGAGCAGGAGAACAAGTGCAGGAAAATTCTAGAGAGTGTGGGAGGTATGCCCTGGAAAGGAGGGGAATGAAGATTAGCCTCAGTAAGACCAGAGATACATGTTGCATGGAATGACTAGGACCCAAGAGGAATGGTGAGGTTGCAGGGGGCAGAGATAAGGAAGGTGGAGGATTTTACATTGCTTAGGCTCAACAATCCAGGAGCAATGGAGAGTGTGGAAAAGAGGTAAGAATAAGTGTGTGCAGGTTGAGGTTGGAACTGGTTTGGAGAAAAAGTGTCCGATTGTGTGATGTGTGGATAGGAGTGGTATCAGCAAGGGAATGAAAGGAGAAAGTGTACAAGACGGTTGTTGAGGCCAGCTCATTGTTGTATGGGTTATAGAAACAGTGGCCCTGTAGGGAAAAGACAGGGACGCTTAGAGCTGGGAGGTAGCAGAGATGAAAAATGTTGAGGTTCTCTTTGGGAGTAACGAGGATGGATAGGGCTTTAGGAATGAGCACATCAGAGGGACAGCACATGTAAGAGGTTTGGAACAAAGTCAGAGTATCAGACTATATTGAGATGGTTTGGACATGTACAGAGCAGGGATACAAGGTATATTGAGTAATAGGATGCTGAGGTTGGAACTACCAGGCAGAAAGGCTGGTCAGAGGAAGAATTCCAAAGAGAGCGATTCTATGGATGTGGTGAAGGAGGACATGAAGAGTCGTTGGTGTAAGAGAAGAAGATAAGAGGATAGGGTGAGATGGAGGCAGATGATTAGCTGCATGGCGACCCCTGAAGGGAAAAGCAGAAAGGAAAAGAAGTAATGACTTGAATTCCGCAAAATCACTTGCATGAAGTTAATAAACAGTAAGATTCTGTTAATTCGAAAGACAAATATCTAAACAATAAAAACTACAGTACAGTGGTACTCTCACCTTTTACAAAAAGTGTCACCAAATGAAAATTCAAGTTACTGAAGGCATTTTTCTAAAAAAAATTTCAGGATATGAGAGCAAGTTCACGTATTTAACAGCGCCATCTTAAAAATTCAAACAATGCACGAAGGCTTATCTCTCCCGTCAATGACGTTTCAAACATCGCTACCCCGCTGTTCTCCCATTAGCTGCTAACTAATCTCGAGCTGTTGTTCATGTGCATATTCACTCAAGCGCCATCTTGGACAGGTCCACCTGACACCATCTTGGACGCCATCTTTGACATCATTGCCGAGGAGGATTGATGCATCTACCTCCCATTGCCTATTATTGAGCTGAATCCACCATGATGCTTTTCATGTAAAGGACAGAGTTATTCTTGTTTTATGCTTTATTTCTTGACTCAGGCTTTTAAACTTCCATAAACATTTGTAAGATGATAAATCTGCTAAGAAGACATGGTCAACATGTCCACACACAGTGAGAAGAAATGGGCTCAAGTGATATCACAAAGGAATATGGCCAAACCTGTCTACCATCAGTTCGATATTGAAGCAGAAGGAGATCTTAAAGGTATGCTTTTATAATTTTTAAAGGGTTTAGGGGGTAGTATTGGGAGCCTTGGAATGAATCACACGTTTTACATGTAAAACGCGGTTCAACTTATGAAATATGCAGGTTATGAAAAAAGCTCTGGAACGGATTAATTTTGTAAGGTGAGGTACCACTGTACTTGGTGTTATAATTATCATTGATGACTCCTCAGATTGCTTTTCATGGAGCAGCATTGAATCTGTTCTACTAATGTCTGATTAATATAATAGATATATTTGTTGTTCTGTTTCATTGCTATACTCTCAAAATCATGACTTTTTGTGTGCTATGGCACCCTTTTTGTCCAGGTGGTCCGGACGGTGGTAGTGGTCTTGCACAGGCAATGGCTGAGCATCAAAGATCTAGAGAAGCATGCTGGCACTGTTCAGTCAGTGAGGGAGATGGGTCTAGGCATTCACTCAATGAGAGAAACTCTTATGTTGCTTCACTGGCACCTCCTGAATGACTCATCTTTCTCCACACACTGTCTGGATGTGCTGCACATGTACCATCAGATCACCCCAACCCCCCGAGATACACTCCCAAGGATCCCTGACTTCTCCGAAGTCTGAAGGTGAAGGGCACATCCAGCTTTTTGTTAGTTATTTATTTTTATCCCGGTCTGATATTTTTTATTTGTCAGCTGCCACTTATTGGTCATTGTTTGTCACTGCACAGGTTTATCTTACTGAACATTGTGGATAATTGGATACCTTCTCCCACTAGGGTGAAGTTATTAGCAGAGTTATTTCTGTGTAGTTGCTGAATTATAGTGTCATCAGGGCTTATTGTAGTGGTATCAGTTGTTGTACATATACATACAGTGATCCCTCGCTATTTCATGCAAATGCTAGAAAACAAGGCCAATTATGCAAACAACAAACAAACAAAAACAAACAATAAAAAAACAACCCAACAAAACTACTTACATTTTTATGTGAGGTGCACATCTGTATGTGTGTATTTATATTTTATTTCCATCTTATGCATTATTTTTGAATGTTTGTTATTATAAGCATTTATAGTGTTGAATCTTCTTCTTTTCCTTTCGGCTTTTCCCTTCAGGGGTCGCCACAGCGAATCATCTGCCTCCATCTCACCCTATCCTTTGCATCTTCTTCTCTTACACCTACGACCTTCATGTCCTCCTTTACCACATCCATGAATCGCTCTTTGGTCTTCCTCTAGGCCTTTGCCTGGTCTGTTCCAGCCTCAGCATCCTATTACCAATATACTCACTATCCCTCCTCTGTACATGTCCAAACCATCTCAATCTAGCCTCTCTGACTTTGTCTCCAAAACGTCTTACATGTGCTGTCCCTCTGATGTGCTCATTCCTAATCCTATCCATCCTCGTTACTCCCAAAGAGGAACCTCAACATTTTCATCTCTGCTACCTCCAACTTTGCCTCCTGTCTTTTCCCCAGGGCCACTGTTTCTAACCCATACAGCATCGTTGGCCTCAACACTGCCTTGTACACTTTTCCTTTCATTTTTGCCGATACCCTCCTATCACACATCACACGGACACTTTTCTCCAACCATTCCAACCTGCCTGCTCACGCTTCTTGATCTCTTTTTCACACTCTCCATTGCTCTGGATTGTTGAGCCTAAGTACTTAAAATCCTCCACCTTTCTTCTCTCTGCTCCCTGTAATCTCACTGTTCCTCTTTGGTCCTTGTCATTCATGCACATGTATTCTGTCTTACTGAGGCTAATCTTCATTTCCCTCCTTTCCAGGGCATACCTCCACCTCTCGAGATTTTCCTGCACTTGTTCTCTGCTCTCACTACAGATCACAATGTCATCTGCAAACATCATAGTCCATGGGGAATCTTGTCTAACCTCGACTGTCAGCCTGTCCATCACCATAGCAAACAAGAAGGGGCTGAGAGCTGACCCTTGATGCAGTCCCACCTCCACCTTGAACTCTTCTGTCACACCGACAGCACACCTCACCACTGTCTTACATCTCTCATACATGTCCTGGCACCACTCTAACATACTTCTCTGCCACTCCAGACTTCCTCATACAATACCACAGTTCTTCTCTTGGCACCCT
Organism: Plotosus lineatus; assembly: GCA_024760905.1. Taxonomy (NCBI): domain Eukaryota; kingdom Metazoa; phylum Chordata; class Actinopteri; order Siluriformes; family Plotosidae; genus Plotosus; species Plotosus lineatus. The sequence goes on from CM045744.1 coordinate 5,588,946, forward strand.
GTCATATGCTTTCTCCAGATCCACAAAGGCCCAATGCAGGTCCGTCTAACCTTCTCTGTACTTCTCCATTAACATCCTCAAAGCAAACACTGCATCTGTGGTGCTCTTTCTTGGCATGAAACCAAACTGTTGTTCACAAATGCTGACTTCTGCCCTTAGTCTAGCTTCCACTATTCTTTCCCATAACTTCATCGTATGGCTCATCAACTTTATCCCTCTGTAGTTGCCACAACTCTGCACGTCTCCCTTGTTCTTAAAAATGGGCACCAGCACACTTCTCCTCCATTCCTCTGGCATCCTCTCACTCTCTAAGACCTTGTTAAATGTTCTTGTCAGAAAATCTACTGATACCTCTCCTAGACACTTCCATACCTCCACCGGTATGTCATCAGGATGAACTGCCTTTCCATTCTTCATCCTCTTCAATGCCCTCCTCACTTCACCCTTACTAATCTTTGCTGCTTCCTGGTCCTCAACATTCACCTCTTCTACTCTTTTTTTCTCTCTCATTTTCCTCATTCATCAGCTCTTCAAAGTACTCTTTCCATCTTCCCAGCACACTTCTGTCATCAGTCAATACATTTCCTCTCTGTCCTTTATCAATCTAACTTGCTACACGTCCTTCCCATCTCTATTTCTCTGCTGTGCCAACCTGTATAAATCATTTTCTCCCTCATTACTTTCCAACCGAGCATACAAGTCATCAAACGTGCTCTGTTTGGCCTTGACACTGCTACCTTTGCTTTACTCTGTGTCTCCCTGTACTCCTGTTTACTCTCTTCGGTTTTCTCAATGTCCCACTTTTTCTTAGCTAATCTCTTCCTTTGTACACACTCCTGCAGTTCCTCATTCCACCACCAAGTCTCCTTATCTACTTTCCTTCCAGATGACACACCAAGTATTCTCCTACCTGTCTCCTGATCACATTAGCTGTAGTTGTCCAGTCATCTGGAAGCACTTCCTGACCACCCAAAGCCTGTTTCAACTCCTCCTTGAAGACAACCCGACACTCTTCCTTTTCAACTTCCACCACTTTGTCTTCTGCTCTGCCTTTGCCTTCTTCACCTTCCTCACCATCAGCATCATCCTGCACACCACCATCCCATGCTGTTTGGCAACACTCTCACCCGCTACTACTTTGCAGTCACTGACTTCCTTTAAATTACATCGCCTGCACAAGATGTAGTCTACCTGTGTGCTCCTACCTCCACTTTTATAAGTCACCTATGTCTCCTCTCTCTTCTGGAAGAAAGTATTCACCACAGCCATTTCCATCCTTTTGCAAAATCTACCAACATCTGTCCTTCTTGCGTTCCTGTCCTGGATAACAAACCTACCCATCACTTCCTGCGTCCCTCTGTTTCCTGCACCAACATGTCCATTGAAGTCTGCCCCAATGACCACTCTTTCACCTCTGGGGTACTCTGCATCACTTTATCTAACTCCTCCAGAATCTCTCCTTCTCTTCTCGCTCACATCCTGTCTGTGGGGCATAAGCACTAACAACATTGACCATCACACCTTTAATTTCTAACTTGAGACTCATCACTCTGTTCGACACTCTTTTCACTTCTAGAACATTCCTGGCAAACTCCTCCTTCAAGATGACTCCGACTCCATTTCTCTTCCCATCAACACTGTGATAAAACAGCTTAAACCCTGCTCCTATGCTTCTAGCCTTGCGACCTTTCCACCTGGTCTCCTGAACACACAGTATGTCCACCTTCCTCCTCTGCATCATGTCAGCCAGCTCTCTACCTTTTCCTGTCATAGTTCCAATATTCAAAGTCCCTACTTTCAGTCCTAGACTCATGCCTTTCCTCTTCTCTCTCTGGCAACGGACACGCCTCCCGCCTCTCCTTCTTCGGACGTTTTCGACCAACAGTAGTCCAATTTCCATCAGCACCCTTTTGGTTGACGGCACTGATGGCGGTCGTTGTTAACCCGGCCTCGACCGATCTGGTATGTGATTCTTTCTTGTGATTCGCATAGTTTATTTGGCATTTGTTTTACGCCGGATGCCCTTCCTGACGCAACCCTCTGCATTTATCCGGGCTTGGGACCAGCGTGAGGAAGACACTGGTTTGTGCCCCCTCACGGCTGCATTATTTATAGTGTTGAATATGTATTTATTCATATTATGTACACATGTACATATACGTATGCATCAGTTGGGGGGGTTGATCCTACTTTGCGGAATTTGGCGGCTACAGGGTCTCAATCCCCATTAACTGTGGAACGTGAGGGATCCGTGTGTGTGTGTGTGTGTGTGTGTGTGTGTGTACAGCATACACCTTACGAAATTAATCCATTCCAGAGCCTTTTTCTTCACCTATATTTTTCGTAAATTGAACCGCATTTTTTCTGTAAAACATGTGATTCGTTCCAAGGCCCTCAATACTACACCCTAAATCCTTTAAAAATTATAAAAGCATACCTTTTAAGTCCTCCTTCTGCTTCAATATCGTACCGATGGTAGACAGGTTTGGCCATATTCCTTTGCAATATCACTCAACCGCATGCCACGAGTCCGCTTCTTCTTTTCACTCACAATTCCGGAAATCACACGCCACGCGTATGTGTGACCATGTCTTCTTAGCAGAGGCAGAGTTATAATCTTACAAATGTTTATGGAAGGTTAAAAGCCTGAGTCAAGAAATAAAGCATAAAACAACACTAATTCTGTTCTTGACACAAAAAGCATCATGGTAGATTCAGCTTCATAATAGCCGATGGGGAGGAAGCTGCGTCATCCCTCCTAGACAATGGGAAGCCAGGAGGCGGGATGTTGGGGAGATATATAATGGGAGAGTAGCTGTGTCATCCCTCCTTGCCAATGGGATCCCTGTCCAAGGTGGCAGTCAAGTGAAGGCGACTGAACGAGAGCTCAGTTGTTAGCCAAAGGGAGGCCAGCGGGGCAGAATGGTTGAACGGCATTGAAGGGAGAGCAGGTCGTGGTATTGTTAGAATGTTTGAATGGCGCGTTTGAATTTTTAAGATGACACTTTCGAAATGTGAACTTTGTTTCATATACAGAGACAAAAAATTTTCGTAAAACGCGTTTTGTAACCTGCATTTTTCGTTTGGTGAGACTTTCGTAAAGTGAGGAACCACTGTGTGTGTGTGTGTGTGTGTGTGTGTGTGTGTGTATATATATATATATATAGCATGTTACCCTTGTGTTAAGACGTCTCTGTGATCTTTGTGTTTACACTGTTTTGTGGACTTTTGTGACCCTAAGCAAATATGGTTGGTGAGAAGCGTAAGCCTACTAGCATGGGTGCAAGTCTCATACACAGAGATGAATTAACTATCTGCTCAGATCGGCGCAATCTACCATGCATACTCGGTTAAGCAAAGAGAGTTGTAAAATGAATGAAAATCCGAATCCAAAAGAAAGAACTCTCCGCTCTGCTGGTGATTCACATCAGTGCAGGCTGAGTTCTAAACGAGTTCAACGGCGCCCTTGCTCACTTGAAAGACCGGAAGTCCGTTTAACCCGCAGCAAGTACATTACTTTCAGTTTTGAGCGCCTCACATATTGTAAGCGTAGATTGGCTGTTTTAAGCTTCATGTAAAGTGACTCGGTATAAATCAGTGACTAATTTGAAATTAATGTTAATATTATTTGATATATTTGATATTATTTTACAATGTTATGTTTATAATAATTGATTTAGTGTTGTTTTATGAGATACTGTAATGGTACCTCATCTTGTTTTCCATTCACTTTTTACCGGGGTCACAACAGTGAATCATGGGGTGCAGATGTTTGATTTGGTTTAGGCTTTTCGGGGCAGAAACACACTGATGCCTATGCAGCCTACAGACTTCTTACACTCATGTGGGTGTTAATTTTCTAAGACATTGGAGCATTTTATTCTCATTCAGGCACAAAATTGTTCATGAAGCCAGGCACTTGTGATGTTGGCTGAGGCCTGGTGTAGTTATCATTTCATTTCATCCCAAAGGTGTTCAGTGTGGTTAAAAACAGGGCTTTATGTAGATTTCTGGCATACTTCTGTTCTAAACTTATTAAACAGTGTCTCACGGAGCTTGATTACGATGCGGTCACGGCAAACTTCAACAAGCAAGAAGAAGGCAATCTAAATTCTCCAGCATTTAAAGATATTCTAGTGAATACCATGATTCAAACCTGAAAGCGCTCCCTTTGCTCCTATTGGTTGGCAATTCAAAACCATGTCCTGATTCAAAGAAACGCCGTGAGCTGGTCCTGATCATCGTCATTGGTTCGTTTTATGAGGAGTCACCAGCTAAGCAATCAGATCAATCAATCCCTTGCTTAAATTTAAGTGTAAAAAAAAGTCACGAAACTTTAGCAGGAATATAAATCTAAAATATTATGTGAAATATTAGTCACAAATGTTTATTGTCATAATTTGACAAATGTTGTTATTTTAACGAAGAGAAAATGCATCACTAAAGTCTTACGTGCTACACTCTCATTGGTTGAGTCAAAATATCACAAATAATATAAATATTTCAGCACTGTCTACAACAGCTCTTCTTTTCCTTTCTCGGCTGTTCCCTTCAGGGGTCACCACAGCAAATGATCTGCCTCCATCTCTCCCATCCTCTGCATCTTCTACTCTTACTCTAACGACCTTCATGTCCGCCTTCACCGCATCCATAAATCTTCTCTTTGGTCTTCCACTTGGCCTTTGCCTGGTAGTTTCCAACCTCAGCATCCTACGACCAATATACTCACTATCCCTCCTCTGTACATGTCCAAACCATCTCAATCTCGACTCTGACTTTGTCTCCAAAACATCTAACATGTGCTGTCCCTCTGATGTACTCATTTCTGATCCTATCCATCTCGTTACTCCCAAAGAGAACCTCAACATTTTCATCTCCGCTACCTCCAACTCTGACTCCTGTCTTTTCTCCAGGGCCACTGTCTCTAAACCATACAACATTGCTGGCCTCATCACCGTCTTGTACACTTTTCCCTTCATTCTTGCCGATACTCTCCTATCACACATCACAATCGACACTTTACTCCATCCATTCCAACCAGCCTGCACGCTTCTTCATCTCTTTTCCACACTCTCCATTGCTCTGGATTGTTGAGCCTAAGTACTTAAAATCCTCCACCTTCTTTATCTCTGCCCCCTGTAACCTCAAAGTTCCTCTTGGGTCCTTGTCGTTCACACACGTGTATTCTGTCTTACTAAGACTAACCTTCAATCCCCTCCTTTCCAGGGCATACCTCCACCTATCTAGATTTTCCTCCACTTGTTCTCTGTTCTCACTACAGATCACAATGTCATTTGCATACACCATAGTCCATGGAGATTCTTGTCTAGCCTCATCTGTCAGCCTGTCCATCACCAGCAAACATAAAGGGCTGAGAGCTGACCCTTGATGCAGTCCCACCTCAACCTTGAACTCTTTCTGTCACACCGACAGCACACCTCACCACTGTCTTACATCTCTCATACATGTCCTGCACCACTCTAACATACTTCTCTGTCACTCCCAGACTTCCTCATACAATACCACAGTTCTTCTCTGGGCACCCTGTCATATGCTTTCTCCAGATCCACAAAGGCACAATGCAGCTCCTTCTGACCTTCTCTGTACTTCTCTATTAACATCCTCAAAGCAAACACTGCATCTGTGGTGCTCTTTCTTGGCATGAAACCAAACTGTTGTTCACAAATGCTGACCTCTGCCCTTAGTCTTGCTTCCACTATTTCTTTCCCATAGCTTCATTGTATGGCTCAACAACTTTATCCCTCTGTAGTTGCCACAAGTCTGTACATCTCCCTTGTTCTTAAAAATGGGCACAAGCACACTTCTCCTCCATTCCTCTGGCATCTGCTCACTTTCTAAGACCTTGTTGAATATTCTTGTCCAGAAAATCTACTGCTACCTCCCATAGACACTTCCATACCTCAACTGGTATGTCATCAGGCCAACTGCCTTTCCACTCTTCATCTTCTTCAATGCCCTCCTCACTTCTCCTTTACTAATCTTTGCTACTTCCTGCTCCTCAACGGTCACCCCTTCTACTCTTTTTTTTTTCTCTCTCATTTTCCTCATTCATCAGCTCTTCAAAGTACTCTTTCCATCTTCCCAGCACACTTCTGTCATCAGTCAATACATTTCCCTCTCTGTCCTTTATCACTCTAACTTGCTGCACGTCTTTCCCATCTCTATTTCTCTGCTGTGCTAGCCTGTATAGATCATTTGCTCCCTCCTTACTGTTCAACCTATCATACAAGTCATCATCGCCCTCTGTTTGGCCTTTGACACTGCTACCTTCGCCTTAGCTGTGTCTCCCTTTACTCCTGTTTACTCTCTTCGGTCCTCTCTGTGTCCACTTCTTCTTAGCTAACCTCTTCTTTTGTACACACTCCTGCACTTCCCTCATTCCACCACCAAGTTTCCTTATCTACTTTCCTTCCAGAGGACACACCAAGTACTCTCCTACGGTCTCCCTGATCACATTGGCTGTGGTTATCCAGTCATCTGGAAGCACTTTCTGACTACCCAAAGCCTGTTTCAACTTCTCCTTGAAGAAAATACGACACTCTTCCTTTTTCAGCTTCCACCACTTTGTCTTCTGCTCTGCCTTTGCTTTTTCTTTCTCACCATCAGCGTCATCCTGCACACCACCATCCTATGCTGTTTGGCAACACTCTCACCCACTACTACTTTGCAGTCACTGACTTCCTTCAAATTACATCGCCTACACAAGATGTAGTCTACTTGTGTGCTCCTACCTCCGCTTTTATAAGTCACCCTATGCTCCTTTCTTCTGGAAGAAAGTATTCACCACAGCCATTTCCATCCTTTTTGCAAAATCAATCAACATCTGTCCTTCTGTTGCCTGCACCCACATGTCCATTGAAGTCTGCACCAATGACCACTCTTTCACCTCTGGGATTACTCTGCATCACTTCATCTAAGTCACTCCAGAATCTCTCCTTCTCTTCTAGCATACATCCTGCCTATGGGGCATTAGCACTAACAACATTGACCATCACGCCTTCAATTTCTAACTTGAGACTCATCACTCTGTCTGACACTCTTTTCACTTCTAGAACATTCCTGACAAACCCCTCCTTCAAGATGACTCCTACTCATTTCTCTTCCCATCCACACCATTATAAAACAGTTTAAACCCTGCTCCTAAGCTTCTATCCTTGCTACCTTTCCACCTTGTCTCCTGAACACACAGTATATCCACCTTCCTCCTCTGCATCATGTCAGCCAGCTCCCTATCTTTTCCTTGCATAGTTCCAACATTCAAAGTCCCTACTCTCAGTCCTAGGCTCACGCATTTCCTCTTCTCTCTCTGCCTACGGACATGCCTCCCGCCTCTCCTTCTTCGACGTGTTCGACCAACAGTAGTCCAATTTCCATCAGCACCCTGTTGGTTGACAGCACTGATGGCGGTCGTTGTTAACCCGGGCCTCGACCGATCCGGTATGAATTCTGTATTGATCATTTGCATTTTTAAATGTGGCAGAAGTTTTACGCCGGATGCCCTTCCTGTCGCAACCCTCTGCATTTATCCGGGCTTGGGACCGGCATAAGGAGGAGAGACACTTGTTAATGTCCCCCGCCTCATGGCTGCATTCACTGTCTACAACAGCAGCTCCAAAAATTTGCATGTGTAACTACAGAAGCAAAACAAACATAAAGTCCAAGAATAAGCTGTAAAGAGCAAGTGCACCAATAGCAGCTGGGTGGCTGGTGTGGGTGCATGAGTATGTACGAGACAACATCCAGCTCATGGCATGGAGCATCAAAATTGGTTTTCAAGAACTCTAAAGAAGGGCAACACTAAGGAACAGTAAGTCATGGGGTCATGGGTTTGAGTCCCGAGTTCGACTCAGACATTTTTATGTGGCGTATGCAGGTTTCCTCAGGATCCTCCAGTTTCCTCCCACATTAGGCTTCTAAACATAAAGTCCATTGGGCTTTTTACACCTGAGCCATAGTGGCTCATTGGACCGGTGCTTATCCCCAGTTTTCATAACGTGAAGCGACTAGGAGTTCAACTCCTCCTGGATGGGATGCTACCATCACAGGTTACCTTCCCAGTATATTTTACTGGTACCCATTTACACTGCTGGGTCAACAGAGGCACATTTGTGGTTAAGACCTTGCCCAGAGGTCTTAGCACAGTGGGGGTCTAACTGGAACACACAACGTCCCGATCATGAGTGCAGCACCTAACCACTACTCCACTAGCCCCACAACATTAGGCTTGTAGGGCATTATAAATTGTCACCAGATGGGTGTGAGAGTGTGAATGGTTGTGAGTCAGTGTGTGTTAACTCTGTGATGGACTGCAGAGCTGTTCATGGTGGAACAGCTCCCCTTTGCCCAGAGTTGGCTGAGATAGGTTCCAGCGTCCCTGCGAATTCATGAAGCTCATCAGCAAATTAATAATTGTATTGTTTTGTAGTAGATTTATATCACACTTTATCCAAACTGAATATTCTGCTCAAAGCGCTCTTTGATGTTTTTGTGCCCTGCTGCGCACTTGTCGTCACTGTGCGATGCCAGTCTTTCCTTTGATGCTGAGCGCCAAGCAGGAAGCAACAACTACCAAATTTTAACGTCTTATGGTATGACGTGGCCGGAATCGAACTCCGACCTTCTGAAGGATAAAGTGGACGCTGTACCACCTGGAGCGAAATCGGTAATAATAAGTGAATGAATTGACAGTTAATTATTTCAAAGCTCTAACTAAACACATGAATGAGGAACCTTCGGTTTAATGTCCCACATTCATCCATAATCTACTATTTAAGAGTGGGCGGAAAGGTTCATGACCACGATGCGGTGACGAATTTGAGCAAAGTGATTAATTTTTCTCCAGAATGTCCTCTGTGCTCAAGCTCATGTGTCACTTCTCCATCAAGTAAGAGGAGCCAATCCCGACTGACTTTAGGTGAGATGTGGGTACAACCCTCCACAGGTCACCAATCCAGGTCAGGCCGAACCCAGATAATGCTTTGCGTTATGTTGTGTGGTAAAATTTACAAACAGTCCAAATTGTTGCCTGGTCCATTTTTTAAAGAAATGTCTGACTTTTGTCCTGTACCCAGTCTTTTGGTATTATTGTTGGTTTATCCTTTTTAACAGGGTTATATTTTAACAGGATTTTATAGGGCGCTGGATCACTGATCCAAAGGTTGGGGGTTCGAGTCCCACTCTCCACAAGGTTGTCACCCCCCCCCCCACCCGTACAGCTAACTGGGTTATCAAGGCGGGCCATGTCTCTCACTGTCTATGGTGAGAGGCATGTAAAAGAACCATTGCTGACTTTCGTAAAGAGTAGGCTGCAAAGTCGTCAGTGTGTTTCTGTCCCTTGCTAAAAGGGTTGTGACAGGAAGGGCATCCGACGTAAAAACCTCTGCCAAATCAACCGTGCGAATCAGATGGTTCGCTGTGGCGACTCCCGAGTAAAGGGGAAAAAGCCAAAAGGAAGACAGACAGACATCCTTTTTAACATCTGAATGTCCTCTTCACATGCAAAACCCTCGGCTTCTATAGACATTCAGAGATATTGATTGTTTAAAGTATCAGTTGGCACACCAAAGCAACAACTCACTCCTGTCAGTCACATGTTTCTGGGACAAGTGCGAGACACTTATTATAGCTTTATATCTATTTACTGGTTCCAACATATTTTATTGTTTCTGATAACCTAAACATTGAGGCAGTATCAAAGGCCAGTCCATGTCTCTCAGTGTCTGTGGTGGGAAGTTCATGTAAAAGGATCATTGCTGACTTTCATCAATAGTAGCTGCATAGCCGTCAGCGTGTTTCTGCTCTGCCATGGCCTGGCAAGCTGTCCATGATTTTGAATTTTCTAATCTTCAGTAATGTACAAGATGCAGTGTTTTGATGATACAGCACACATTTCATTTAATTCAGTTCATATTTAATGACCCAGTGAACATCTGTTTAAAACAGCAGCAGCTGTAAAAAAAAATTCTTGATTGAAAGATGTGAGCTGGATCCATGTAGACATTCACTACCAATAGCCACACAATGAGGGATCCTGGTGCTATCGAGTTTCTGATTGTCACGAATAAAAGGGAAAAAGCCGTCTGATCGACTTTACGACCGCAAAAGTGGTGACGCATGATTCATGTGATTGATGGCAGTGCAGCGCGAGTGTTGTGTACTACGGTTGTTTGTGCTTCCGGCAGTGCCAGCATCTTAAAAGGCCAAGCAGGAGCTGGTGCAGCTTCACTGCTCAGAGCAAATCTATTCATCCACTTTCAATGCCATGTCACTGTGGCGCGAAGGTAAGAGCCAATCCTTTCTGTGTGGGCGGGTCCGTTACCTTGAAGCTCTAATTTTATTGGACTCACACGCTGCAGTGTTTATGTGACAGGAAGCACATCCCAAGTTTTGGCAATCAGCTGGTCTGCGGGTTGAAGTTTTTCCATGTCTGTCTTTTTGAGTTTGTTTGCCAGCTGTGCTTGGCTTCTTGGAAATGAGCCGATCAAAACGTGGGAAATTTATCTCTTTACTCAAACAACACGCGCAGTCTGTGGCTGTTATAATCCAATAAAATTGGAGTTTGAAGCTATCCGACCCGCCCACACAGTGGAGTACAGAAAGGATTGGCTCTCCGCCACGTGTCACAGTCACGTGAATCGAAAATAGATGTATAGATTCAGAAGATGCACATATCTGCATTATCCAGTGATAAGTGTATCTTCTTGTTCAAAATGTTTCGTGCTATTGAGAACACGCGCTCTGACAGCACACGAGAAGCAGGGACGGTACCATTTTACCATACTGAGAGGCGGGACGGACCATTTACCATACAGAGAGATGGGACGTACCATTCACCATACAGAGAGGCAGGACGTACCATTTACCATACTTAGAGGTGGGACGTACCATTTACCATACTGAGAGGCGGGACATACCATTTAGCATACAGAGAGGCGGGATGTACCATTTATTATCCAGCGAGGCGGGACGTACCATTTACTCGGGGTGTCATTGAAAATGGCATTTACTCCAGACGCTGTCATGAACACAGGAAAGCGATAACGTTAGGAGTATCTATCCCTTTTATAGGTATCGATTATAGATCGATGTAATTATATCGGCGATCTATCGATATTTCCATTGTCAATAACATCTCTACTAACGAGTCCATCTTGTGATTGATCCGGATACAGCGATATCCTGAACCTCGAAACGGAACATCAGGAAACCAGTGGTCCTCGTCTGTCTGTCTTCCTTTCGGCTTTTTCCCTTTTACTCGGGAGTCGCCACAGCGAATCATCTGACTCGCACGTTTGATTTGGGAGAGGTTTTTACGTCGGATGCCCTTCCTGTCACAACCCTTTTTAGCAAGGGACAGAAACACGCTGACGACTTTGCAGCTACTCTTCACGAAAGTCAGCAATGGTTCTTTCACACACCATCGACAGTGAGAGACATGGCCAGCCTTTGATAACCCAGTGAGCTGCACTGGAGGGGGGGGGGAGACAGTGACAACCTTGTGGAGAGTGGGACTCGAACCCCCAACCTTTGGATCAGCGATCCAGCGCCCTATACCACTAGAGTGGTCCTCGTAATGCTCTAAAAAATAAAATAAAATGTGCTTGAACAAGTTGTTTATTTCCGCCTGTTATCGACAGTAATTTTTGCTGCATCGTGACTTTAATTAAATTTCATAGTAATGATTTTATCTTTTTTCATTAAATCCTAGTAAGGGGTGAAATCATTCATCTCAGACTTGTTGAAAAAAAATGAGACAAGTGCATTTTAGTGACAATCAAACTGTTTAAAGCAGATGGAAGAAATATGAAATGTTCTGCAGAATAGCTTTGGCAGATGTTACAGGTGTGTGATGCTCTTATCATCTCACCTGTTAAGCTTTTCTCCAGAGAACTGCTGAACTGCTGGAGCTGTTCTTCTCCCAGACGTCCTGTCAGTTGTAGGAATCTCGTGATGAACTTCACAGCTGTTTTCACTTCGGTTTTCATTGTGAATTTTTCAGAATCTGCAAACAAACAAACCAAAAAAAAAGCATACAGCACATGAATACAATAATTACATGTTGCTTTCCAGGTCAAGACAGTTTATATGAAAGTAAACATTCGCTGATAGAAGTTAGATGTGGCTGATTCAGGTGGCACATTTCCGTTGGGCCGGCCGCGTCTCTCACTGTCTACGTTGTGAGGTTCATGTTAAAGAACCATTGCTGATTTTCGACAAGAGTAGCTGCAAAGCCGTCACAGTGTTTCCGCCCTGCAATGGCCTGGCAAGCTGTTCAGGGTGTACTCTGCCCTCGCCCGGAGTCGGCTGGGGTGAGCGCCAGCCTCCCCTGACCCTAATTAGGATTAAACGGTTACAGAAAATTAACTGAATGAACTGACTCTTCCATTGTTCGCTTTTCAAAGATAAATTAATTTAATGTGGAAAAAAACTTGAGGGGATCAATGAAAAAAGTAGAGGACTGCTATAATGGGGTTTAAAATTTTTAGTTGGAAAGACAAAGGCAGTGTTTTTACAAAGAAAATAATTGATGGAAAGGCCTCAAATTTTTAAAGATCTAGTTTGTAGAAAGAGTTACTTGGGCTGCACACATTAAAAAATAACTGACAAGTGCAAAAAGAAAAGTTTAAATATAATGAGATGTTTAATTGGAAAGAATAGCAGGGCTGACAGAGCTGCAATGATGCGCGCGCACACACACACACACACACACACAGACTAATTGGATCAGTGTTGGATTCTGGTTGTGTGGTTCTGGTTTGGTGGCAGGTGCATCACTGAAGGGTTCTGAGTTTACACAGGAGAAATATTTGCATTAGTAGAAGTGCAGAGGATCAAAACGACACAAGAGCATTAAGGTTCGTTATTACTTCAGATTCAAGCTCCTTATTGATTGGTTTACAGGGCAGTCAATCAGACAGCAGGCCGGACTTCTTTTTCTTTTCGGCTCTTCTCTTTTTCTCAGAAGTCGCCACAGCAAGCAATCTGCCTCCATCTTAATGGAAGTTATATAAATGATTGGCATGTTTGATTTGGCATAGGTTTTAAGTCTGATGTCGTTCCTGACACAACACTTTAGCGCGGGACAAAAACACACTGACAGCAATGCAGCTCCTCTTGTCAAAAGTCAGCAATGGTTCTTTTACAGCCGCTCACCATAGATGGTGTGAGACATGGTCGGCCTTTGATAACCCAGTTAGCTGCACTGTGGGGGACAGTGACAACCTTGTGGAGAGTGGGACTCAAACCCCCAACCTTAAGATCAGCGATCCAGCACCTTCTACCACCAGGCCACCACTGCCACAGACAGCAGGCCAGACTTTTTGTTGGAAATGCAGTAGAGCAAACGTACAGAATTCAGACGATGGACTTGTGTGTGTCATCATAGAAATGCTTTTTATTTTGTTTCACACACTGATGTCTGACTTATGTTCATTGCTACACACACACACACACACACACACACACACACACTGCAGGCCATGGCAAATTTGGAAAATGATAAGGTGGCAGAATGAATATACAGAGTGTTAAATGAGGAATGATTTTATTTACGTCAGGGGGCCACAGGCCCATTTTACAGATGCACAGATGAAAGAATACAGTTGAAGTGTCATAAAATATACAATGTTCAGTCCTTTACATATGACAAAAATTGCATCCCTGTTTCAAGCCAAGGAAGACATATTTAATGAAGGCATTAATATGATTAACATTTGCAGTTGACATCAATTGAACAAATTTATCTTCATTTGGGTCTTTAACAAAATATATACTGAGCGTTAATTGTGCTAAAAGTATTTTTGATTCAATCAAGTCAGGTGGAATTATGCAGATCAGTACCAAATGCACCATGATGTATCACCAAATGCAGCCATGAGGTGGGGGGGTACTAACTAGTGTCTCTCCCCCTCATGCCAGTCCCAAGCCCGGAGAAATGCAGAGGGTTGTGTCAGGAAGGGCATCCGACGTAAAACCAATGCCAAACGGTTATGATGCAAATCAGAAGTATTACCCCCATACCGGATCGGTCGAGGCCCGGGTTAACAACGACCGCCATCAGTGCTGTCAATCAACAGGGTGCTGATGGAAATTGGACGAAGTTGGACGAAGTTGAAGTTGGTCGAAGACGTCGAAGAAGGAGAGGTGGGAGGTGTGTCCGTAGGCAGAGAGATAAGAGGAAAGGCATGAGTCTAGGACTGAGAGTGGGGACTTTGAATGTTGGAACTATGCAAAGAAAACGTAGAGAGCTGGCTGACATGATGCAGAGGAGGAAGGTGGACATACTGTGTGTTCAGGAGACCAGGTGGAAAGGTAGCAAAGCTAAAAGCTTAGGAGCAGGGTTTAAGCTATTTTATCACGGCGTGGATGGGAAGAGAAATGGAGTTTGTCAGGAATGTTCTAAAAGTGAAAAGAGTGTCAGACAGAGTGATGAGTCTCAAGTTAGAAATTGAAGGTGTAATGCTCAATGTTGTTAGTGCTTATGCCCCACAGGCAGGATGTGAGCTCAAAGAGAAGGAGAGATTCTGGAGTGACTTAGATAAAGTGATGCAGAGTACCGCCAGAGGTGAAAGAGTGGTCATTGGTGCAGACTTCAATGGACATGTTGGTGCAGGCAACAGAGGGGACGAGGAAGTGATGGGCAGGTTTGGTATCCAGGACAGGAACGCATGAAGGACAGATGTTGATAAATTTTGCAAAAAGGATGGAAATGGCTGTGGTGAATACTTTCTTCCAGAAGAAACAGGAGCATAGGGTGACTTATAAAAGCAGAGGTAGGAGCACACAGGTAGACTACATCTTGTGTAGGCGATGTAATTTGAAGGAAGTCAGTGACTGCAAAGTAGTAGTGGGTGAGAGTGTTGCCAAACAGCATAGGATGGTGGTGTGCAGGATGACTCTGATGGTGAGAAAGGTGAAAAAGGCAAAGGCAGAGCAGAAGACAAAGTGGTGGAAGCTGAAAAGGAAGAGTGTCGTGTTGTCTTCAATGAGGAGTTGAAACAGGCTTTGGGTGGCCAGGAAGTGCTTCCAAATGACTGGACAACCACAACAAATGTGATCAGGGACACAGGTAGGAGAGTACTTGGTGTGTCCTCTGGAAGGAAAGTAGATAAGGAGACTTGGTGGTGGAATGAGGAAGTGCAGGAGTGTGTACAAAGGAAGAGGTTAGCTAAGAAAAAGTGGGACATTGAGAGGACCGAAGAGAGTAAACAGGAGTACAGGGAGACACAGCGTAAGGTGAAAGTAGCAGTGGCTAAGGCCAAACAGAGGGCGTACGATGACTTGTATGGTAAGCTGGACAGGAAGGACAGAGAACATGATCTATACAGGTTGGCACAACAGAGAAATAGAGATGGGAAGGGTGTGCAGCAAGTTAGATTGATAAAGGACAGAGAGGGAAATGTATTGACTGATGACAGAAGTGTGCTGGGAAGATGGAAAGAGTACTTTGAAGAGCTGATGAATGAGGAAAATGAGAGAGAAAAAAGGGTAGAAGAGGTGACCATTGAGGAGCAGGATGTAGCAAAGATCAGTAAGGGTGAAGTGAGGAGGGTATTGAAGAGGATGAAGAATGGAAAGGCAGTTGGTCCTGATGATATACCTGTGGAGGTATGGAAGTGTCTAGGAGAGGTAGCAGTAGATTTTCTGACAAGAACATTCAACAAGGTACGAGAGAGTGAGCAGATGCCGGAGGAGAAGTGTGCTGGTTCCCATTTTTAAGAACAAGGGAGACGTGCAGAGTTGCAGCAACTACAGAGGGATAAAGTTGATGAGCCATATGATGAAGTTATGGGAAAGAATAGTGGAAGCTAGATTAAAAGCAGAGGTCAGCATTTGTGAACAACAGTTTGGTTTCATGCCAAGAAAGAGCACCACAGATGCAATGTTTGCTTTGAGGATGTTAATAGAGAAGTACAGAGAAGGTCAGAGGGAACTGCATTGTGCCTTTGTGGATCTGGAAAAAGCATGACAGGGTGCCAAGAGAAGAACTGTGGTATTGCATGAGGAAGTCTGGAGTGACAGAAGTATGTTAGAGTGGTGCAGGACATGTATGAGAGATGTAAGACAGTGGTGAGGTGTGCTGTCGGTGCGACCGACGAATTCACGGTGGAGGTGGGACTGCATCAAGGGTCAGCTCTGAGCCCCTTCTTGTTTGCTATGGTGATGGACAGGCTGACAGATGAGGTGAGACAAGAATCTCCATTGACTATGATGTTTGTAGATGACATTGTGATCTGTAGTGAGAGCAGAGAACAAGTGCCGGAAAATCTAGAGAGGTGGAGGTATGCCCTGGAAAGGAGGGAAATGAAGGTTAGCCTCAGAAAATCAGAATACATGTTTGTGAATGAGAAGGATCCAGTCGGAACGGTGATGTTACAGGGAACAGAGATAATGAAGGTGGTCGATTTTAAGTACTTAGGCTCAACAATCCAGAGCAATGGAGAGTGTGGAAAAGAGGTGAAGAAGCGTGTGCAAGCAGGCTGGAATGGTTGGAGAAAAGTGTCCGGTGTGATGTGCGATAGGAGAGTGTCAGCAAGAATGAAAGGAAAAGTGTACAAGACGGTGGTGAGGCCAGCGATGTTGTACGGCTTAGAAACAGTGGCGCACAGGAAAAGGCAGGAGGCAGAGCTGGAGGTAGCAGAGATGAAAATGTTGAGGTTCTCTCTTGGAGTAACGAGGATGGATAGGATCAGAAATGAGTATATCAGAGGGACAGCCCATGTAAGATGTTTTGGAGACAAAGTCAGAGAGGCTAGATTGAGATGGTTTGGACATGTACAGAGGAGGGATAGTGAGTATATTGGCAGTAGGATGCTGAGGTTGGAGCTACCAGGCAGAAGGCCTCGAGGAAGACCAAAGAAGAGATTTATAGATGTGGTGAAGGAAGACATGAAGATCGTTGGAGTCAAAAATGAAGATGCAGAGGACAGGGTGAGATGGAGGCGGATGATTTGCTGTGGCGACCCCTGAAGGGAGCAACCGAAAGGAAAAGAAGAAGAAGGAGGGAGATTCGCCTCACAGCAACCAAATCCTGTGTTCGAGTACCAGGCTCAGGTGTCCCTGTGCAGGGTTTTCATGTTGCAGGGTGAGACTGGAGCTTTTTTCAGCCAACATTTGAGACCATTCCAGGGCCAACACACAAACACAATTATCCTCACTCACACCTGGGATCAGTTTGGAAAAGCCAATCAGTGTCATGTGCCTGTCTGTTGACTGCGTGAGAAAACCGGATGTATTATGATTCACAGTGTGGACTTGGAAAACTGCAATTTTTAATTTTACCACTGGGTGGCATCACTTGGCTGAGAATACTGTAAAAGCTCTCACAGTTTTCAACAGACGGTACTGTATTTTTTTTGGCTGACTTAATTGTAGAGACATGTCGTCTTGCCTTGTAATTTTCCATACCTTTTTATCTTTATTAGAGATGCTGAGGGAGCCGGTGCCGTAGTGATTTGGGTGCTGCTGCACTCATCATTGGGAGGTTCTGTGTTCAAATCCCAGTTCGACCCACACTGTGCTAAGACCCCTGGGAAGATCCTTACCACAAGTGTGCCTCTGTCCACCCAGAGTATAAATGGGTACCAGTAAAAATATACTGGGAGGGTAATCTGCGCTGGACTCGCGTCCCATCCAGGAGGAACTGAACTGCTGGTCGCTTCATATTACAAAAAACGGGGATAAACACTGGCCTGATGAGCTTCTGGGCTCGGGTCTAAAAGTCTAAACAGACTTTACCTTTACTAGAGATCCTGGGAGGTGCAAGTCTATTTCAGCCGACTCTCAGACATGCAGAACAACAAACACATATTCACATTAATATTGATGTCCACAAGCAATTGCGCATCTTGAAAGTGTGGGAGGAACTGATAGTGGCATTGTGCGTCTTGAGACTTTCAGTGTGGCAGTTGCATGTTCAGCGTGTTGCTGGCTCTGCCCCTACTGTGGGGCTAATCCACCTACACCGCTAAAAACACAGAGTACAAAAACCACAAGCACTCAAACAAACGCTCAACATCTTGGCAATACCGTGATTCCTTCAGTA
Source organism: Plotosus lineatus (assembly GCA_024760905.1). Classification (NCBI taxonomy): domain Eukaryota; kingdom Metazoa; phylum Chordata; class Actinopteri; order Siluriformes; family Plotosidae; genus Plotosus; species Plotosus lineatus. The sequence continues at coordinate 5,607,010 of CM045744.1, forward strand.
CGGAGAGGTGAGAGAGGAGGACGAATGGCGCGCCCGAGTCCAAGCCGAGAGGAAGCTCAGGAGCCGATGAAACCATTAATAGACACAAGGACAGAAACCATCAGAGGAAACTGGAATGTAAGCACTATGAATGCCGCTGGAAAAACAGCTGGAATAGAGAAATGAATGAGATGAGAATACAGAGAACACTGGTCAGCACCAAATTTATTGTTTCAGGGTTTTTTTAACCAATTTTGAAACATTTTGATGTGCTGAATCCAAAAATCACATTGGTTTCACTCAATCAGGTCAACTTTCTGAATTAAGCTACATACTGTATTTATTTTTCAACGGTGTCACAAGCCAGTGTCTCTCCCTCACGCTCGTCCCAAGCCCGGATAAATGCAGAGGGTTATGTCAGGAAGAGAATCCAATGTAAAACCAAAGCCAGACTTGATATGCAAACAACAAATATTACCTCCATACCGGATCGGTCGAGGCCCGGGCTAACAACGACCACCATCAGTGCTGTTAACCAACAGGGAAATTGTACTACTGATGGTCGAAGAAGAAGAGGTGGGAGGCGTGTCCATAGGCAGAGAGAGAAGAGGAAAGGCATGAGTCTCGGACTGAGAGTAGGGACTTTGAATGTTGGAACTATGACAGGAAAAGGTAGAGAGCTGGCTGATATGATGCAGAGGAGGAAGGTGGACATACTGTGTGTTCAGGAGACCAGGTGGAAAGGTAGCAAGGCTGAAGCTTAGGAGCAGGGTTTAAGCTGTTTTATCATGGTGTGGATGGGAAGAAAAATGGAGTCGGCGTCATCTTGAAGGAGGGGTTGGTCAGGAATGTTCTAGAAGTGAAAGGAGTGTCAGACAGAGTGATGAGTCTCAAGTTAGAAATTGAAGGTGTGATGTTCAATGTTGTTAGTGCTTATGCCCCACAGGCAGGATGTGAGCTCGAAGAGAAGGAGAGAGTCTGGAGTGAGTTAGATGAAGTGATGCAGAGTACCCCCAGAGGTGAAAGAGTGGTCATTGGTGCAGACTTCAGTGGACATGTTGGTGCAGGCAACAGAGGGGACGAGGAAGTGATAGGCGGGTTTGGAATCCAGGACAGGAACACAGAAGGACAGATGTTGATCGATTTTGCAAAAAGGATGGAAATGGCTGTGGATAATACTTTCTTCCAGAAGAGACAGGAGCAAAGGGTGACTTATGAAAGCAGAGGTAGGAGCACACAGGTAGGCGACATCTTGTGCAGGCGATGTAATTTGCAGGAAGTTAGTGACTGCAAAGTAGTAGTGGGTGAGAGTGTTGCCAAACAGCATAGGATGGTGGTGTGCAGGATGACGCTGATGGTGAGGAAGGTGAAGAAGGCAAAGGCAGAGCAGAAGACAAATTGGTGGAAGCTGACGCCTTACGCTGTGTCTTCCTGTACTCCTGTTTACTCTCTTCGGTCCTCTCTATGTTCCACTTCTTCTTAGCTCACCTTTTCCTTTGTACACACTCCTGCACTTCCTCATTCCACCACCAAGTCTCCTTATCTACTGTCCTTCCAGAGGACATGCCAAGTATTCTCCTACCTACCCACTCCGACCTACCAGGAGGAAAAGGCAGGAGGCAGAGCTGGAGGTAGCGGAGATTAAAATGTTGAGGTTCTCTCTGGGAGTAACGAGGATGGATAGGATCAGAAATGAGTATATCAGAGGGACAGCCCATGTAAGATGTTTTGGAGACAAAGTCAGAGAGGCTAGATTGAGATGGTTTGGACATGTACAGAGGAGGGATAGTGAATATATTGGCAGTAGGATGCTGAGGTTGGAACTACCAGGCAGAAGGCCTCGAGGAAGACCAAAGAAGAGATTTATGGATGTGGTGAAGGAAGACATGAAGGTCATTGGAGTCAGAAAAGAAGATGCAGAGGACAGGGTGAGATGGAGGCGGATGATTTGCTGTGGCGACCCCTGAAGGGAGCAGCCGAAAGTAAAAGAAGAAGAAGAAGAAGAAGAAGAAGATCCTCATTTTTTTTACCAATTCACCACTGACCACAACCCACCAACCAGCAGAGACACAATGCCACGCCCTTCATCTCCAGATTTTTATCCTGGTTTAAGATTTCCTTTATGATAAGATACAGCTTTATTAATCTCACAATGGAGAAATTCACTGTTACAGGCTCTTGAGGTATCATCAGTAGGGGGTGAAAAATAGATGCATATACAATAATATGTATACATACAGACACACATACATATATATTATATAAGTAAATAAATAGATACATAAATTGTATAAAGTAATATACAATAAGAAAAGAAAAACTTTGAAGACTGGCCTATTATTCAAGTGTACATGTATCTGAGGGCAGAGTAGATGGGTTGATATGGTTCACAGTCAGTGGGGTAGATGTAGTTGATTAAAGTGCACGGGGTTTTTATTGCACATAACCATTTTTTTATGTTGATGTGTGTGTAAAATTTTATTATTCAGAATCAGATGAGGATTTAATATCATCTGATTCTTCTAATTAACATCTCATTAAAATAATCATACTGAGGATCCATTTGGTTTCTCTCATCTGTTGTGTGTGTGTGTGTGTGTGTGAGAGAGAGAGAGAGAAACTTTTCCAGCAATAATTAGATTAAGCACTGTGCAAACACACACACAAACGCAAACACGCACAAACACACACACACACACGCCTACCATCTGAGTGTGCTGACGGTATATTTATTGTGTGTTGTAGGAAACCAGAACAAGATATCCAGGGGGTGGACAAAATAATGGAAACACCTAACATTTTGGCATCACAATCTTTGAACATAATTTAATCAAAATATCATCAAAAACTTAGGAGACTAAATCAGGAAATAATCAAAACTTGGCATATGTTCTTATTTTTTGTATAATAATTTTGTTGTTTGATATGTTGATGTAAAATAAATGTTTTTTTTTCTTTTTCAGTTAATGAAAATATTAATCATACCCCATAATGGCAGAGCTCTCAGATTTTAAAAGAGGCCAAATTGTTGGTGCTCGTAGGGTCGGCGCTAGTGGAACAAAAACTGCCCAAATGTTCGGAGTTTCAAGAGGAACTGTCTCAAAAGTAATGAGTGGCTTTGAAAGAGAGGGAAAAACGTCCTCAGCAAAGCACAAGTCCGCCATCGTCTCTAAAAGAGTTGGAGGGGATTCGAACTGAAGAATGACTTCAAATTCCTTTGGAAACAATTCACAAGTTGTATGAATCAATACATATGTCAAGTTTTGATTATTTAAATTATGTTCAAAGATTATGATGCCAAAATGTTTGGTGTTTCCATTATTTTGTCCACCCCGCCCATGTATGTAGCACAGAGCGACAGAGCCCAGAAGAGACCGCACGTTCTAACCCAGGGAAAGAGTAAACAATTCCACACCCCGACTGAAGCACAGGCGTTGTTGAAATGTTGCGGTTTTGGTGATGATTGTGGCAAATTTACACGGAATTACTCAAGACTGTATAAACTCTGATCCAGAGATGGGTGTGGCTTGTTTCGTGTGGTCTTCACATGCTCATTCAGAGATTGCACCTGTTTGTTGATACCTTCCTGCTGTTGTTCTTGATACTTTGACTGAATAAATTGCTTCAGATTTTTGAACCGAAGACTTTTGAATTCAACTGTGTCTGCTGCAACGGCATCTCGAAAGGTTTTTCTGATTTTTGGCATTAATATGAACAATAAAGTTTTCAGTTTCAGTCCTCAGCTGACGGCCAAGAAATGGCTTCTCTGTTGCTGCTGGTATATCAACTTCCACCAACGCCAAGGGACCGAAGTCCAAAAAAACGAGTGACGTAGTTTACTCTGGCTACACGTTATTCTGGTTTCTAATATTCAGGCTCCTCATCTCAACCCTAGTGGTGCTTCAGTTTGGAGAAGAACCCCCATAACCAGTAGGGTCTGCAAGCTTACCTCCTCGCTGCCGACTGACAGAAGAGCGAGATTGACAGCTTGTACATCACTGTGGATAAGCATCTCGTCCCATGCAAGGAAAGCCGCTCTTTTGAGAAATTTGATGAACTTATTGGGTGTTATGATGCATCAGTGAGCCGGGTGCAGCTTCATCTCAGGCACCTGCTTTGGAGGAACAATTTAATCCAGCAAATCAATCAAACTCATCTAGAATTTGTTCTGAGGGTGGGGATCCAGGACTTACTGAAGACCAAACCAAACACATGTGTGCATCGTGGTGAGATCACAGGGGTGTGGGATCTCCAACAGTTTGGTCTCCTCAACTGAAGGAGCTTCCGAGGAACTAACAGGTGAACTTTGCTCACAGGTAAATCATACTGCCGTCACCTAGAACTGATCCGATATTGTTTACTTCATTCATCCATTTTCTGGACCGCTTAATCATAGTAGGGTCTCAGGGAGGCTGGTGCCCGTCTCAGCCAATTCTAGGCGAAGGTGGAGCACACCCCAGACAGCTCGCAGGGCCGATCCCAATATATATGTGATAAATTAAAGTTTCGAAAAATTTAAACAGTCTTACAAATCTGAACACAGAACAGAAATGAAATAAATATTTCAACCAACAACAGGGAAACCGACAAAATCCAAACTCCGGTTCTTCTGATCAAGTCCCTGTGAAGGAAACTTTTATATTTGTGACAATTTTAGAAACATTGAGGTTCGTGTGCAGAAATCCAGATGTTTGTGTCTCTTAAAGAAAGTGTAGAGCAGAGCCTGAGACTTACACTGATGTCTCTGATGGAAGTTATACTGCGTTTGTTTCCAACAAAAACACCTGAAGGACAAATCCAACTGGACTACGATGGTTCTGAATCAGCTGATCCCCTTCGATCCAAACGTGGAATTCACGAAATCCACAGTCTTTTTTCCCTTGCAAGAAAATTTCCCCCAAAATTGAATTCGGTTTTGAATAATATTCATTCGGTGTCACTTTTTCACTCACGACATCCGCACAACTTCAATTCTGACATTCCAGCAGAACCATCGATGGACGATGTAAGAACACCGGAGAGCCACGGGGTAAGTGTTTGATGTGCTGAGGAGCAGGTACACGCTACAATCTCACAGATACCTGGAGAACATCTCGGGATTCACACCATTCCTGGTTTTAATGAGTCCTTCAGTCGCTGTCATTTCTGTGCCTTTGTTTGATGGGAAGCTTCTGAAATGGCCCACAGTGAGGACAATCCTGAGATGATCCTGCGTGGAAAAGATGGGTTTGAAATACATCGCCAGTCTCTCTCCGAAAACCCACAATTGAAGTCTTTTTATGGTTTGAAAAGAAATTCGACACTTAATTCACTTCAGTCTTTCCATGTTTGTGGTGATGACTCATTTGATATGATGCAGGATCTCGGTGGAGCTCAGGATCAGATCAAACTGCTTCTATTAGTACTCACTTTCCAGGATTTAATTCACTTCAGGCAGTGCTGGCCTGGTGGTAAAGGTCATTGTTTCTAAGGTTGGGGGTTCAAGCCCCACTCGCCATGGGTTGTCACTGTCCCCGCAGTGCAAATAACTGGGTTTTAAAAAAATTCAGAACTGAAGCAAGTCATGAGCTAGAAAGCATCAGATGGCCTTCGTTTTCATCCTCGAACAAAATGAATCTGCACCAATCAAATCTTTTCTCTCAGAGAGAAGAATGTGGTCGGAGATGAATATCCTGAAATTCTCTTGTTAAAAGATGTTCCTCAGCCTGGTGGGTTGAAGGTGATGGTGTAGAATATAAAGCTGGGCGTGGTGTTTGCAGAGTGAAGACCACATGCCTGTCTTTTATCAAATCACTGAAATACTTTTGCTGGGAGATCACATTGCTTATTTTCCAACAAGCTGCTCACACAGAATTTTGATGATCTTCATGTATTCAGAGTCCTGCACAGTAAGGAAATGATTCTGATAAAAATGTGAGAGTTTCATAAACCATTTGACATTCAAAGCTCGTGCAGTGTTTCAGACCAAGGTTTGTATCTTATACCATCATTTACAGGCTTTTAATTCAGCTGCATTCATCACTGCAGGGCGAAACACCAACAAAAACATCTGTCTGAAACATTATTCTATTGATTGGAATTAATTCTGATTAATGTTGATATTTTTGGTGTAAATTGCGTGACACCTGGAGGAGTGAAACTAATCCCCATATAGTAGAAGGAGTCAGATTTATCTACATCTTTTAGTGTAATTTTAACTCTGAGTTCGGAGCAAAATAACCGACTGTGGCAGCGTGTAAATATTTAAATATTTTGAAAATCTTAATTTAAATGAGGGAATAACGTCTGGACCTCACTGCTTAGGCGTCTGCCCCCACGACCAGCCTGGGACCAAAAAAGAAACGATGATGATGATGATGATTTCTTTTCTTTAAATGAATAAAGTAATGCTGAAGTTAGTGATGTTCCATGTGAGTTTTATATCAGTATAGAAATGAGAAATTATTTATCTGATGTAAAATTTGCACACTCAACCTTCCTTCTATCAGTTCAGATACAGAAGTAATATTTACAGAGACTTTATTCACATCTGTATTTCTCACGGCTGTTTGTTCCTTATTGAGAAGCAATGGAGAGATTGTGCAGAATATGAGTTGAACTTTTTCTTTGAACGTGGTGTTTTCACCCGAGTGTCCACTAGATGGCAGAATTAGAAAGCAAATCTGCAGAACTCTGAGGAGAAAATAATCGATCGTATTAATATCATAAACAGGAATTGTATATTTTATTTAAATTAAAGATAAAATATTCATAATGTATATTTTAGGGCGAAGGAAATTTGGATATCCAAATATAAATATATATAAATTTGGAACACCCCCCCCCCCCACCACACACACACACACACACACACACACACACACACACATTGTCCTTTGCCCTTTACAGAATAACAGGTAAAGGGTGTGTCCGTGAAGGTAATAGAGTCCATTTTGTTGACAGAATAAATGGTTTGAGGAGTAAAAACACAGTGAGGATCTGAATCTAAAGCTGTAATATATAAACACACTGAACTGAGAGGAGATCCAGAACAGGTTGGTGGGTTTGGACTGAAGTGGGAAGGTACACGGGTTGTTTTAGGACTTGACGGTGTGAATATTTGCTGTAAGTGAACTCTGTACTGATCCAGGGTTTGATTTCACACTCGGATGTTGGAGGGAAGTGAACGTGTGTCCTGCTGGAATCTGGAGAAGGAAACATGAGCTCCAACATGAGTGTGTCTGGAAAACAGGACTTAAAGAAAGATGAGAGGTGAGTTACTTTACCTTCAGCACCAATACATCAATAAATCCAGCCCGTCTCAGGGGAAACACATCTGGATCTCTAAACACTCCCCGGTTACCATGGGAACTAAACTGTGGTTGAAGGGTTTAATAGCAGCGAAGATCGGACTGATCTGATGTGAGAAGAGTTTAGAGAAATGATTCAGTGAGAGAACAGTAGAAACGCCTGTGGAATGTGGAGCAGAAGAGCAGCACAGCTTTAAGTCAGTGAACTCGACAGGCTTTAAGCCCAGCGGATCCGGTTCTCTGGGACCGGGACTCCTGCCATCGGTGGAATTCCTGAGGTACGAGGCGCCTCCTGTTGGAATAAGTGTTCAGACTGGAGCTGGATTGAAACGATGGAATTATTGGTGTTTAATGATGAACACATTGTTTAACAGCACTGAGACAGCAGAGTGTTCATTATTACTGATATTTCTGTTGGATTCTAGAATGATGGAGGGAAAGAGATCAGAACCACCAGAACCCAGCTGTGTATCCATGAAGAGTGATCAGTCCATGGGTGGTCTAATTAGTTTCAGATCCAGTTGTGGTGATGTGAGGTGAGTATATTTTGCAGCAGTGCAACTCTCGGACCGACGGTGAGGAAACCGCTTTAAGAGTTCAGTTTAGTCTGCAGTCCCTGAGCTGGAGGGTCTGTGGTGATCCACAGCAACATCTCCACCTGGAACAGTCTGATAGGATCACTGAGGAAATCCTGAAATCAGTGGATTGTGTTGAGAGGACGGTGTTAAATATCCGTCTCTGTATTTATTAGTGTGTGTTGTGCAGATATGAAAACATATCGTCCATATTACATGATGGTTTTATTTATTCACAGAACACAAAAGAAGAAATCAAACATCAGCACCAATCAGCTGGACTCCATATTCAAGGTGTGTGTGTGTGTGTGTGTGTGTGTGTGTGTGTGGAGGTTGCAGGTTTTATTTAAAGATAATAATCATGCCCAGATTGAGTGATGTTCAGGTGCATTATAGGTAATCAGACAGAATTTGAGTTGTAACTGTGGTAATGGAAAGATACTTTTGTTCTTTTCCTAAAATAAACTCGTCTCTCACTGTGTAAGATTATAATATTTAGATCTGTTTCTGTGTGTTTCTCACCAGGAGCTCGAACACAAAGTCATCACTCTGATAAAGAACGAGCTGAAGAGGTTCAGGAAGCTCCTGAGTCCAGATTACCCAGCATGCACTGAGAGGGAGGTGGAGGATGAGGAGGATGTGCACAGTGTCAGAGACGGAGCGCTGAAGATCACACTGCACGTCCTGAAGAACATGAAGCACACAGATCTCGCTAACACACTGCGCCACAGTAAGAGCTCTGAGTTCTGACTTTATTCCATCAGGTTCACTTCAGACAGGAAATTGTTTCAGATCCAAACACTTTCAGTTTGACCTTTGATTTTAGTATCATGTACATCTGGGGCTTTTCTGTTCTGCTGGTGCTCCAGCTCGTGGTTCCTCTGTACGATGGTCCTGTTCCTTCTATAATATTTACTCCATGAATCAGGAATGAACAGCAGCATTGGAAAGAATTTTACATTTGATATTGTGTTGAGTGATTTTACATTAAAACATGTGATTACTTTGTTTATTAGAGTCTGTGGCCCTGTGTGTCAGTTAAAGTTAAAATCCAACCTGAGAGAGAAGTTTCAAAGAATTCATGAAGGAGTCTCACAGCATGGAAGTTCAGCACTTCTGAATGAGATCTACACAGAGCTCTACATCACAGAGGGTTGGAGTGGAGACGTCAATAACAAACATGAGGTGATACAGATTGAGACGGCGTCCAGGGACCAGTGACACAGGAGACACCCATCGAATGTAACGATCTCTTTAAAAACACGTCCATCAGAAGTGTGCTGACTAAAGGAGTCGCTGGAATTGGAAAAACCGTCTCTGTGCAGAAGTTCATTCTGGACTGGACTGAAGGCAAAGCGAATCAGGATGTCACCTTCATGTTTCCACTTCCTTTCAGAGAGCTGAATCTGATGAAGGACAAACATCTCAGTCTGATGAACCTTCTTCATCACTTTTTCCCAGAAATGAGAAAACTAGAACTAATAGACCGTGACCTCTACAAAGTGGCTTTGATCTTTGATGGTCTGGATGAATGTCGATTTCCTCTAAATTTCCAGGAGAACGAGAGACTGCATGATGAGACAGAATCAGCCTCAGTGGATGTGCTGCTGACGAACCTCATCAAGGGGAATCTGCTTCCTTCTGCTCTCCTCTGGATCACCTCTCGACCAGGAGCAGTCAGTCAGATCCCTCCTGACTGTGTAGACCAGGTAACAGAGGTGCGAGGCTTCAATGATCCTCAGAAAGAGGAATACTTCAGGAAGAGGATCAGTGATCAGAGCCTGTCCAACAAAATCATCTCACACATGAAGTGCTCAAGAAGCCTTCACATCATGTGTCACATCCCCGTCTTCTGCTGGATTTCAGCCACTGTTCTTGAGAGAATGTTGGGCGGAGCAGAGAGCGGCGAGATCCCCAAGACTCTGACTCAAATGTTCACACACTTCCTGATCTTTCAGATCAAACACAAGGACCAAAAGTACCATCAGAAACATGACCTTGATCCTCAGAAGACCAGAGAGAGCATCCTGGCACTGGGAAAACTGGCTTTCCAACAGCTGGAGAAAGGAAACCTGATCTTCTATGAGGAAGACCTGAGAGAGTGTGGCATTGATGAGAGAGAAGTGTCCGTGTACTCAGGAGTGTGCACCCAAATCTTCAGAGCAGAGTTTGGGCTTCACCTGGGGAAGGTGTTCAGCTTTGTACATCTGAGTGTTCAGGAGTTTCTGGCTGCTTTATACGTGTTTCTCTGCTTTATTTTTAAAAAGCAAAATGTACTCGTGGAGCAAAACACTGGAATTTTCAATTTCTTCACAAGTCTAAGCCTGTGTTATTTGATGAAGAGTGCAGTGAACAAGGCCTTACAGAGTGAGAATGGACACCTGGACCTGTTCCTCCGCTTCCTCCTGGGTCTCTCACTGGACTCCAATCAGACTCTCTTACGAACCGTAATAACACAGACAGGAAGTAGATCTCACAGCCAACAGGAAACAGTGGAGTACCTCAAGGAGAAGATCAGGGAGAATCCATCTCCAGAGAAATACATCAATCTGTTCCACTGTCTGAATGAACTGAATGATGATTCTCTAGTACAGGAAGTCCAAACTTACCTGAACAGAGGAGGTGATGGTCGTCTCAGGGAAACCAGACTCTCTCCTGCTCAGTGGTCGGCTCTGGTGTTTGTGTTGCTGAACTCAGAACAGGAACTGGATGAGTTTGATTTGAGGAAATTTGACCCATCAGAGGAATGTTTTCTGAATCTGCTGCCAGTGGTCAAAGCCTCCAGAAAAGCTGTGTGAGTATTTTATTTATAAATGTTTTACTGTGAGGTTTATTATTTTAATGGAACACTGAACTGCACTGTTGGGATGAAAGTTTATTATTAGTTACTCGAATCATCTTTAAATAAACTTCTGGTACTTTTACTGAAGATTGTTTGTTTTCACACCAAAACGTTATGTGTCCTGTGAGGGAGGGACACATGAGCGAGAATAAGGAAACTTTCACACCTGCATTGTTGGGTTTGGACTGATTGGATTTTCTCTTTAGTTTGGATAGATGTGGATACCCCACCTGTATTGTGAACACTCCACCTGTATTAAGGTCCACAACAAACAACTGAACCGGTGTGTGTAAATTTGGAGGTGACGAGGAGACAGATGTGTAACTGTACGAGCACAGAGAACAATACACACCAGCTGATTTAGTGTCTCTGTGAAATTTCACCGAGAACTCAGTGTAGAGTACAACAAGTATCAGCATGCTCTGAAGTGGGCGTGTCCAGGTGGAGAGTTCTTTATTCCGTGTAATGAAATGCACTGGATGTGCAGTGTTGGTTGTAGGAACCTGAAGACAGATCAGAGTGTAGTGTGTATCTGCTCGCTCCCGGTTCTCTTCAGGGCTGTAGTCGGGCGTAAACGCGGGTATACGCCGTATACTCACTTATTTTATTAATCATGCACCGTGTACACACTTATTTTGCAAGATCATTTATTCAAGTGTTTTTTTTTAAACAAGTGAGGTTTTTTAAAATATTTAAATGTTTGCTATATTTGTATTTAAGAGCCATGCCATGATTGGGCAGTGCGGATGTCACGCAGGCCTTCTTCTTCTTTCTTCTTTTCCTTTTGGCTTTTCCCTTCAGGGGTCACCACAGCAAATGATCTGCCTCCATCTCTCCCTGTCCTCTGCATCTTCTCCTCTTACTCCAACGACCTTCATGTCCGCCTTCACCGCATCCATAAATCTTCTCCTTGGTCTTCCTCTGGGCCTTTTGCCTGGTAGTTCCAACCTCAGCATCCTACGACCAATATACTCACTATCCCTCCTCTGTACATGTCCAAACCGTCTCAATCTAGCCTCTCTGACTTTGTCTCCAAAACATCTAGCATGTGCTGTCCCTCTGATGTACTCATTTCTGATCCTATCCATCCTCGTTACTCCCAGAGACAACCTCAACATTTTCATCTCTGCTACCTCCAACTCTGACTCCTGTCTTTTCCCCAGGGCCACTGTCTCTAAACCATACAACATTGCTGGCCTTATCACCGTCTTGGACACTTTTCCCTTCATTCTTGCCGATACTCTCCTATCACACATCACACCGGACACTTTTCTCCATCCATTCCAACCTGCCTGCACGCGCTTCTTCACCTCTTTTCCACACTCTCCATTGCTCTGGATTGTTGAGCCTAAGTACTTAAAATCCTCCACCTTCTTTATCTCTGCCCCCTGTAACCTCAAAGTTCCTCTTGGGTCCTTGTCGTTCACACACATGTATTCTGTCTGACTAAGACTAACCTTCAATCCCCTCCTTTCCAGGGCATACCTCCACCTCTCTAGATTTTCCTCCACTTGGTCTCTGCTCTCACTACAGATCACGATGTCATCTGCAAACATCATAGTCCATGGAGATTCTTGTCTAACCTCGTCTGTTAGCCTGTCCATCACCAACGCAAACAAGAAGGGGCTGAGAGCTGACCCTTGATGCAGTCCCACCTCCACCTTGAACTCTTCTGTCACACCGACAGCACACCTCACCACTGTCTTACATCTCTCATACATGTCCTGCACCACTCTAACATACTTCTCTGTCACTCCAGACTTCCTCATACAATACCATAGTTCTTCTCTCGGCACCCTGTCATATGCTTTCTTCAGATCCACAAAGGCACAATGCAGCTCCTTCTGACCTTCTCTGTACTTCTCTATTAACATCCTCAAAGCAAACACTGCATCTGTGGTGCTCTTTCTTGGCATGAAACCAAACTGTTGTTCACAAATGCTGACCTCTGCCCTTAGTCTTGCTTCCACTATTCTTTCCCATAGCTTCATTGTATGGCTCATCAACTTTATCCCTCTGTAGTTGCCACAACTCTGTACATCTCCCTTGTTCTTAAAAATGGGCACAAGCACACTTCTCCTCCATTCCTCTGGCATCTGCTCACTTTCTAAGACCTTGTTGAATATTCTTGTCAGAAAATCTACTGCTACCTCCCCTAGACACTTCCATACCTCAACTGGTATGTCATCAGGGCCAACTGCCTTTCCACTCTTCATCTTCTTCAATGCCCTCCTCACTTCTCCCTTACTAATCTTTGCAACTTCCTGCTCCTCAACAGTCACCTCTTCTACTCTTTTTTTCTCTCTCATGTTCCTCATTCATCAGCTCTTCAAAGTACTCTTTCCATCTTCCCAGCACACTTCTGACATCAGTCAATACATTTCCCTCTCTGTCTTTTATCAATCTAACTTGCTGCACGTCTTTCCCATCTCTATTTCTCTGCTGTGCTAACCTGTATAAATCATTTTCTCCCTCCTTACTGTTCAACCTATCATACAAGTCATCATACACCCTCTGTTTGGCCTTAGCCACTGCTACTTTCACCTTACGCTGTGTCTCCCTGTACTCCTGTTTACTCTCTTCGGTCCTCTCAATGTCCCACTTTTTCTTAGCTAACCTCTTCTTTTGTACACACTCCTGCACTTCCTCATTCCACCACCAAGTTTCCTTATCTACTTTCCTTCCAGAGGACACACCAAGTACTCTCCTACCGGTCTCCCTGATCACATTGGCTCTGGTTGTCCAGTCCTCTGGAAGCACTTCCTGACTACCCAAAGCCTGTTTCAACTCCTCCTTGAAGACAACACGACACTCTTCCTTTTTCAGCTTCCACCACTTTGTCTTCTGCTCTGCCTTTGCCTTTTTCACCTTTCTCACCATCAGTGTCATCCTGCACACCACCATCCTATGCTGTTTGGCAACACTCTCACCCACTACTACTTTGCAGTCACTGACTTCCTTCAAATTACATCGCCTACACAAGATGTAGTCTACCTGTGTGCTCTTACCTCCGCTTTCATAAGTCACCCTATGCTTCTGTTTCTTCTTGAAGAAAGTATTCACCACAGCTATTTCCATCCTTTTTGCAAAATCGATCAACATCTGTCCTTCTGTGTTCCTGTCCTGGATACCAAACCTGCCCATCACTTCCTCGTCCCCTCTGTTGCCTGCACCAACATGTCCATTGAAGTCTGCTCCAATGACCACTCTTTCACCTCTGGGGGTACTCTGCATCACTTCATCTAACTCACTCCAGAATCTCTCCTTCTCTTCTAGCTTACATCCTGCCTGTGGGGCATAAGCACTAACAACATTGACCATCACGCCTTCAATTTCTAACTTGAGACTCATCACTCTGTCTGACACTCTTTTCACTTCTAGAACATTCCTGACAAACCCCTCCTTCAAGATGACTCCTACTCCATTTCTCTTCCCATCCAAACCATTATAAAACAGTTTAAACCCTGCTCCTAAGCTTCTAGCCTTGCTACCTTTCCACCTGGTCTCCTGAACACACAGTATGTCCACCTTCCTCCTCTGCATCGTGTCAGCCAGCTCCCTATCTTTTCCTTGCATAGTTCCAACATTCAAAGTCCCTACTCTCAGTCCTAGGCTCACGCATTTCCTCTTCTCTCTCTGCCTACGGACACGCCTCCCGCCTCTCCTTCTTCGACGTCTTCGACCAACAGTAGTCCAATTTCCATCAGCACCCTGTTGGTTGACAGCACTGATGGCGGTCGTTGTTAACCCGGGCCTCGACCGATCCGGTATGAATTCTGTATTGATCATTTGCATTTTTAAATGTGGCAGAAGTTTTACGCCGGATGCCCTTCCTGTAGCAACCCTCTGCATTTATCCGGGCTTGGGACCGGCATAAGGGGGAGAGACACTGGTTAGTGCCCCCCCCCCCCCCCCCGCCTCATGGCTGCATTTCACGCAGGCCTTCAGCCAATAAAATTTGTTTTTATACAGGAAACGGAGATTCCCGCTAAAAACAAAACCCCGATTCATGTTGCTCATTGCTAAGAAATGTACTGACCTGCTGCATTTAGATTTTCTCTCATAAACATCTATTTTAAAATGAGCAGAAGAGGGAAGCGCTCCCATGAACCCGATCTACAACAAGGTACATTAACCAGGCAGGTTTTTTTAATAAACACAGCAATAATATCTCTGTTGACTCTGAAAAAATGACGTCACACACCTGGCGGACTCCGCCTCAGGCTCAACACCCTCCGAGTCGATCAAGAATCCGGTAAATTACAATCCACTTCTCTCCAGCATAACGCTCATATTAATGTGATTTATATGATAAATGATATTGCATGTTATTATTGGAAAGTTCTAAAGTTTCTTTCCTGAGCCGTCAGAGTCGCTGTTAGTGTTACACATGCGGCAAGTGCCCTGCAGGCCTGTGGGCATCGCTATGATGGCATTAATATATATATATATATATATATATATACATATATATATGTAATGTTAATATTGTTCTATATAAATATATCAATTTACTGCTCATAGGGTGACAGGTCTGATGAGGTCGAGTGTAATGAGGACGAGTGAATGTTTGTTTCTATCACATTGTGTATGTTTCAGGTTTATGAGGTCATCAGCAGGTATTTGTACAGCGGGTTCAGTGCAGACTCAAAAAGTTCAAGTTCAGCTGGACCATGTGCGCATAAAGCAACACTTCTGTTATTTTACAATGATATTATATCTTAAATCTTTGTGTATGTCTTCCTTTCGACTTTTTCCCTTTTACTCGGGAGTCGCCACAGTAAATCATCTGATTCGCACGTTTGATTTGGCAGAGGTTTTTACGTCGGATGCCCTTCCTGTCACAACCATTTAGCAAGGGACAGAAACACGCTGACGGCTTTGCAGCCTACTCTTTATGAAAGTCAGCAATGGTTCTTTTACATGCCTCTCACCATAGACAGTGAGAGACATGGCCCGCCTTTGATAACCCAGTTAGCTGCACTGGGGGGACAGTGACAACCTTGTGGAGAGTGGGACTCGAACCCCCAACCTTTGGATCAGCGATCCAGCGCCCTATACCACTAGACCACCACTGCCCCTCCTTAAATCTTTGTGTATAATGTAATTAAAAGGCTGTTAGTATTTCAAATGATTTAAAAATAAGTATTTAAAACTGTCCCTGTGTGAGGGAGACACCGTCCCCCTGCGCGCCGCACACCTTGGGCCTATGGACCAACACGCTGCCTCGATCTCTTCACCTGCCGGAGCTTTATAGTACACCCACTTATTGTATATTTCCCACTTCAGCACTGGTTCTGTTCCATGATAAATTCTGGCTGTGTTTGTGTGATCAGTGTTGTGATATTTCATCATTTCTCTTCCAGTCTGTGTGAGTGTAATCTGACAGAGGAAAGTTGTAGAGTTCTGTCCTCAGTTCTCAGTTCAACCTCCTCCAGACTGAGAGAACTGGACCTGAGAGGAAATGAACGGATTCAGGATTCAGGAGTGAAGCTGCTCTCTGCTGGACTGAACAATCCACACTGTACACTGGAGATACTGAGGTACACACACACACACACACACACACACACACACACACACACACATACCACATACATAGCTGCCAATTAGTAGGTAAAAAAATGTGCTTAGTGCGTAAACCTTCACTGTATTATGGCTGTGTGTGTGTGTGTGTGTGTGTGTGTGTGTGTGTGTGTGTGTGTGTGTGTGTGTGTGTGTCAGATCGGTGTTGTGGTACGTATTCGAATAATAATGCCGGCTATTTCGCGAAAAATAAACCAACCATAAACTTTCGCTGTGAAGAATACAAACAAGAAAATGTATGAGCCACTAAGAGTACCGTCCCTTGCCAAATTTAGCGACTGCACATGTGTATGGACACTGTTTATGCCGGAAGTTGGGCCACCAAGCTCATCACCGAGCAGAGAGTACAGTCATTACACCGTGTTTAATATCAAGAGGCCAGTGTTGGAATATGGACTTTTATTTTGGAAAATGTATTTTCTGGTGTTTTCCTCATTATTCAGTTCATCATTGTTCTGCTCTTCTTTCTTCTGTTCATTTCTGACTGGTATGTTTAGTGTAACGAG
Source organism: Plotosus lineatus (assembly GCA_024760905.1). Taxonomy (NCBI): domain Eukaryota; kingdom Metazoa; phylum Chordata; class Actinopteri; order Siluriformes; family Plotosidae; genus Plotosus; species Plotosus lineatus. The sequence goes on from CM045744.1 coordinate 5,623,787, forward strand.
GCTACTTTGAAAGACCTGCTTTGATATTGTAAAGTCTTGGTTTAATAATATTTATTGTGACTCCACTTAAGAGCAGATACATCTTACTATTCCCCAGAGAAATGGTTCTCTTTTCTTTTTAAATTATTCTTCTTCCATCACACTTAATGCGGCCTGAAAGGCAAAGTACAGCCACGCAAGGTATATATATCAAAACGCCTCCCAAAAGTCCCCTATTACTTTTATTAAAGAGGCTTCATTCAGAGCCACCTTCACTTCCACTGAAGGCAACAAGATCGGCTGTATCATGGACTCGCCTTTCACCATATTATATATATTATACACCATATTATATTCTAGATACACCATATAATACTCTATATACACCATGTTATACTCTCTTTCTTCTTCTTTTTCTTTCAGCTTTTCCCTTCAGGGGTCGCCACAGCGAATCATCTGCCTCCATCTCACCCTATCCTTTGCATCTTTTTCTCTTACACGAACGACCTTCATGTCCTCCTTCACCACATCCATGAATCGTCTCTTTGGTCTTCCTCTAGGCCTTCTGCCTGGTAGTTCCAACCTCAGCATCCTACTACCAATACACTCACTATCCCTCCTCTGTACACGTCTAAACCATCTCAATCTAGCCTCTCTGACTTTGTCTCCAAAACATCTTACATGTGCTGTCCCTATGATGTGCTCATTCCTGATCCTATCCATCCTCGTTACTCCCAGAGAGAACCTCAACATTTTCATCTCTGCTGCCTCCAGCTCTGCCTCCTGTCTTTTCCACAGGGCCACTGTTTCTAAACCATACAACATAGTTGGCCTCAACACAGTCTTGTACACTTTTCCTTTCATTCTTGCTGATACCCTCCTATCACACATCACACTGGACACTTTTCTTCAACTATTCCAACCTGCCTGCACACGCTTCTTCACCTCTTTTTCCACACTCTCCATTGCTCTGGCTTGTTGAGCCTAAGTACGTAAAATCCTCCACCTTCCTGATCTCTGCTCCCGGTAACCTCACCGTTCCTCTTGGGTCCTTGTCATTCATACACATGTATTCTGTCTTACTGAGGCTAACCTTCATTCCCCTCCTTTCAAGGGCATACCTCCACCTCTCTAGATTTTCCTCCACTTGTTCTCTGCTCTCACTGCAGATCACAATGTCATCTGCAAACATCATAGTCCATGGGTAATCTTGTCTAACCTCGTCTGTCCATCACCATAGCAAACAAGAAGGGGCTCAGAGCTGACCCTTGATGCAGCCCCACCTCCACCTTGAACTCTTCTGTCACACTGACAGCACACCTCACTACTGTCTTACATCTCTCATACATGTCCTGCACCACTCTAACATAGTTCTCTGCCACTCCAGACTTCCTCATGCAATACCACAGTTCCTCTCTCGGCACCCTGTCATATGCTTTCTCCAGATCCACAAAGGCACAATGCAGCTCCGTCTTGAAGGTTCAAAGTCCCTGCTCACAGTCCGAGACTCATGCCTTTCCTCTTCTCTCTCTGCCTTCAGACACGCCTCCCGCCTCTCCTTGTTCTATGTCTTTGACCAACAGTAGTCCAATTTTCACCACCACCCTGTTGGTTAACAGCACTGCTGGCAGTCGTTGTTAACCCAGGCCTCGAACGATCCGGTATGACATTCTTTGTAGTGACTCGCATATTTTATTTGGCATTTGTTTTACGCCGGATACCCTTCCAGACACAACCCTCTGCATTTATCCGAGCTTGGGACCGGCGTGAGGGAGAGACACTGGTTTGTGCCCCCCCCCCCATGGCTGCTTTACTCTATACACACCTTATTATACTCTATATACACCATATTATACTGTGTACACCATGTTATACTCTGTACACCATATTATACTCTATTACCAGGGGTTGCCCACAAGGACAACATGAGTCGCCTGCAAGCCTGTCCGGGGGTCGGAAACCTATGGCTTGCGAGCCAGACGTGGCTCTTTTGATGACTGCATCTGGCTCTCAGACAAATCAGGTGGCCTTTCTGAACAGATTAACGAATACATAATTCCGATGTCCTTTAAATAAAAAATACAGGAAAAAGCCATCAAATAAAAAAAAAAAACATAAATAAATCTCAAGCATTTCAATCTATCCATATTTTTTCCATACCATTTGTCGCTGTGGCACGCAGCGGAGAGCCAATCCTTTCTGTAGTCCAGTGTGTGGGAGGGGCCGATACCTTGAAACTCTAATTTTATTGGATTCTATGCAACAGTCAGCGCGAGTTGTTTTTGGGTAAAGAAGTACATTTCCCTCGTTGTTGTCATTTCTGCGAATCGTGTAAATCCGGAGAGAAAATTTTAATGGGATATAGGACCATTGCTGACTTTCATAAAGTGTAGGCTGCAAAGTCATCAGCGTGTTTCTGTCCCTTGCTAAAAAAGGTTGTGACAGGAAGGGAATCCGACGTAAAAACCTCTGCCAAATCAAAAAACGTGCGAATCAGATGATTCGCTGTGGCGACTCCCAAGTAAAAGGGAAAAAGCCGAAAGGAAGACAGACAGACATAGGACCATCAAAAGTAGCCACTTGTCGCAAGTGACGTATGGAGTTTTGTGAGACAAACCGCGGCTTATCTGGTCTTCCGATCTTTCAAATGAGCAAAACTCCCTCAGTTAACGTGAGGAAGAAATCATGAGAGGAACAGGGTCCAAAAGGGAACCCCATCGTCATTAAAGTGGAACCATAAAGATATAAACCAGATCAAAGAAAATTCATTCCAGTCCAACATGAAGTTATACCACAACTGTAAGTCCAAAATAATCATGGTTTAAAAGTTGATAGTAGCATGTGTATCTCAGCAGAGAGAGGGAGAGTGATGTATAGATGTATAGAAGAGAGAACCAGAAGGAAGACAGACATGAGGGCTCCTGTGGCATTGGGGCAATCAGCCACTCCACTGTCAAATAGACCTGTGAGCATGTAGAGTGGCAGAGCGACAGCATCCCAACGCCACAGTTTACCAGAACTCTTTATGCATGAGACCCCAAGAATACTAAACGCTTCACTAAACCAGTGAGTTTTCAACCTCGTCATTAAAAAACAGAGACTGAGTCTGAGTCCTGAACATTAACTGGAAGGTTATTCCATAACTGTGGGACTTTGTTAGAGAAGCTCCGCCCCCTGCAGTAGTTTTCATTATTTGCGGTATCACAAAGCACCCTGCAGTGTAAATAAGGGCGGGGTGATCTGCTCATGTCTTCTGGTTCTAGTACCGACTCTCGCTGCTGCATTCTGGACTAACTGAAGCTTGTTTATGTTTCGATTAGAACAACCAGAGAGTAGCGCATCACAATAATTTAATCTCGAGGGAACAAAAAAATTAATTAAAGTTTTATCTGAACAAACAACCAAGTTTGAAATAAAGTCAGCAAATTCACAGACTAGTTCGGAGTCCAACCCAGAAGGTCTGTGAATAATAAGTAAATTAATCACATGCCCTGGTCGTCTGTAAATAATAATTAAAAGAATCAGAGGCATGTGTATATTTTTCAGAATCATACGTAATGTTCGTGGATAGAATTTCAAATGTGTTAAATTCAGGTCTGGAGTTTTGTACGAGGTCGAGATGATCAGTATAAATACCTGCGATGCTCCTCCTCTCCCAGTTAGATGAGGTTGGTGTATATAACTAGATTCAGTGGGCGAAGCTTTATATCAAATGCTGAAGGATTTGAATCGGCAGCGGTTCGCTTTTCCAACAAACTAGAGAAATCATTCGCGATGAGAGACTCCACGCAGGTCTATTCAGTTTGTGTGGAAAATAAACTTTCTGTCTCAGCAGCTCAGTGAATTTCTTCCCGCATGTTCTCTGTACGATCCAGAAGCAGCTCAATATTCTCAGGAATTTTTAACCGGTTTAGACACTTCTGAAGCGACGCGACGTCTCCTGCTAAAGTGAAAAATAACGCGATTTCAAACGAGACAAGAAGGAAAGAAAATGTAAATATCATGATTCAATCACGTTTTTAATGGATTTGAAGTTAAATAATATAAAAGACTGGAGTGAGGTCACTGTGGAATGGGTCACATCTTCTGGGTTTGTTCTGTTCTGGACGGAACTCGGTACAAAAAACACGGATCTTCCTCCTGCACAGAAACTTCTCGAAAAGTTGAATTTAATTCCTTTGTATAATAGTTTTTATGTGAAAGGACACTTGTGTGATATATAATATATACTGTTACGACACCTGGCATGTAAATCCCTGAATAAAATAATGGTATTGATTGTTAGATATCTGGGAAGTGCCTCTGTTAGTCTTTTAGTAAATCCTCATCATTCAGCCAGAAATCTAAACAGAGCAGGAACACAAATATTCAACAATAACCACATGCAGATGCTCCTCAGTGGAAGTGTGAGGTAAAGGAACCAAGTGATGTCACTCTGCGCTTTATTCTCTCACACGTGATTATCACCCGCCACGAGCTCCACAGTGCCCTGTACAGTTCGAGTTCGATCACTGTCAGGAACAGGACCGGATCCATCTCACTTCTGAACCTCAACAGTCTCTTGTGTTTCAGGGAGAATTTGTGATGGAAGTTGTGTTTTAGAAACGCATGAATGATTCTCTGTAACCATGGTAACGATGATGTTTATATACCATCACACACTATGTGTACATCCTCTGGCCGCTATTTCATCTGAAACGGGTTTATTTAATTCAGCGTTATGTTCTTGTGATGTCAGGTCAGGACTACCTGCTACTGGTACCATGTAATCCAGTACCACCTGTCTCATGGTCGGATGGTCGGCGACACAACCGGCTCCCCCACTCAGGGAAACTTGGGTGAGGAGGGTACGTGGACACCCAGCAGGACCAAAAACAAGACGTGTCAAAGGGTGGATGAGTTCCTTAGAACCAACGGCCATCCATATCTTGGAGAGGAGATGGGCGCCACCAAGATTATCAAGCCTGAAGAATCACCCATGAAATGACTCAAAACTCGAATTCCATACTGGATCAGTCGGGGCCCAGGATAAAAACGACCGCGCTGCCTTCTGATGCCCGCAGGGAAAGCAGTGACAAATGGGCTACTAGTGGACAATCAAGATCATCTGCAAAAACCAACTTCAATATTGGAACTTGGAATGTGAGAACACTGAAGGATGAAGGGAAAATTGAGTTGCTTGCGAACGAAATGTCAACAGTCAGGTAGGATGTGTTAGGGATCTCAGAAATTAGATGGACTGGTATTGGTGAAATGACAACAGCAGAAGGGCACAAAATCTGGTACAGCGGTGAGGAAGAAAAACGTGTTAGAGGAGTTGGCTTTCTGGTAAAAAGAGAAACCACAAAATCAGTCATGGAATGTGCACCAGTCTCAGACAGAATAATCTCAATCCGAATTGCTGGCAAGCAAAAAACATGACTGTCATCCAAGTCTATGCACCAACTTCAGATAGCGAAGAGCAAGAAATTGAGGAATTCTACCAGGACCTGGAAGATCTTATAAACAAAGTTCCAAAGAAGGATATTCTTGTTGTGCAAGGAGACTGGAACGCCAAGATCAGCTCTAATGAATCAAAAAACTGGAATGGAACAGTAGGAAACTATGGTGCAGGAACAACGAATAAAAGGGGAAGAAAGCTGATGGAATTTGCAAAACGTTGCCAACTTGTTGTTGCAAACACACTCTATAATCACAAACTCTCCAGAAGAATTACTTGGCACTCACCAAATGGACTGATACATAATCAAATTGACTATATCTTGGGAAGCAAGAAACACGCAACTGGGATAAATGCACCAACAACTCGGTCTTTCAAGAAACCAGATATTGGAAGTGACCATGACCTAGTGATGATGGAATTAAACTGAAACTGTGCAAAAAGAAACCCTGCAAAGAAAAGAGAATCAGGTTTGATCTTGACAAACGGAAAGACCCAAACATTGCGTCAAAGTTCAAAGCAGAAATTGCGGGCCGCTTTGACCCACTTCTTCTGTGTGAAAATATGGATACCCACACCTTTAGGTGATAATTTCACCAAAATCATGAATGAAACAGCCAATGAAGTCCTTGGCAAAGCAAAGAAAATTAAGAAACAATGGATTACTGATGAAATCCTTGAAGCTTGTGAGGAAAGGCGGCAACTCAAGAAAACCAGATTCGAAAGTGACAGGAACCTTGACATCCACAGATCTGCAAACAGAAAAATAAGGAAGAAAATTATCGCAAGAAAGAAATGAATGTCTGGAGGAACAAACTAAAGAAATTGAAGAAGGACTATCCAAAAATAATTGCAAGGTGGCTTACCAAGCTGTGAAGAAGTTGACAAAGGAAAGAAATGGAAGAATTAATGCAGTAGAGGATCAATATGGAAACTTGCTCACAAACAGTCTTGATGTAGCTTCTCGATGGAAGGAATACTGCAGCGAACTCTATCAACAACGATCTAACATGGATCTGAAAATTCTACATGAAGATGTCGACAGCAAAGAGTAAGATGAAGATCAGACAATTCTCAAGACAGAAGTCGAACATGCCATCCAAAAACTGAAAGCAAACAAGACCCCAGGACGTGACAACATACCGGCTGAATTAATTAAGAATGGAGGTGACACAGTGGTTGACATTCTTTGTACCCTGTGTAATAACATTCTTTGCACTGCAATTTGGCCATCTCAATGGACGGAATCTGTTTTGATCCCTATCCCAAAAAAGAATATGAGTAAAAAGTGCAATGACTTCCGGACAATCAGCCTCATAAGCCACGCAAGCAAGGTTATGCTCACAATCATTCTCGAACGTATCCGGCCAAAAATCGAACTAATCCTTAGTGAAGAACAGGCTGGTTTCAGAAAAGACCACAGCACAGTCGAGCAAATCCTAAATCTTCGTCTTTTATGTGAAAAATACCGAAATCATCAAAAGAAGCTTTACCACAACTTTATAGACTTCAAAAAGGCATTTAATCGGGTCTGGCATGGTGCGTTGTGGCATACAATGAAAAAGCAAGGTGTCGGAAAAAACATGACAAAACTAATACAACAGCTATTTGAGAATGCAAGAACAACAGTCCTTACTGGAGAAATTTATAGCGACTGGTTCACATCAACTGTAGGAGTTCGACAAGGCTGCATTTTCTCGCCCACTTTGTTTAACCTGTTTCTTGAAAGAATTATGGCTGATGCTTTGGAAAATTATGTACAAGGCCCGAGTTGTGGAGGAAGAACAGTGCACAACTTACGGTTTGCAGATGACATAGACCTTATCGCTGATACAGAAGATGAATTGAGAACAATCACTGCAAGACTGGATGCAACGGCGCGCAGCTATGGCATGGAAATCAGCAGTGAGAAAAGCAAATTGATGGTCACAGGAAGAGGTGAGGTGGGTCAGATTACTATGTCTCTCAATGGAGAAGATCTTGAACAAGTGAAAAGATTCAAGTACTTGGGCTCAATGATCACTGAACAGACCACAAGCGAAGATGAAGTGAAATGTAGAATTGGTGCAACAACGAGTGCTCTGGCAAAGATGGAAAAAAATCTGGAAAGCTAGAAACCTGAATGGAAGACAGAATATTCGAGTCATGAATGCAATGATTACCAGTATTCTGATGTATGGTTGTGAAAGCTGGACAGCAACAGAGAAAATATGGAAGAAGATTGAGGCGTTTGAAATGAAGTGCTACCACTGGCTGCTTGGTATCTCTTGGAGAGACAAAAGATCAAACAAATTTGTGTGGGACAAGATACAGGTAATTTGTGGCAACAGCTTCCCTGAAAGATTTATGGCAGTTGTGATGCGGAGGAAATTCACCTTCTTTGGTCACCAAGTGAGACGAAATGCCATGACGAAATGGCTGATTCAAGGAACCATCAATGGAACGAGATATCAGGGGAGACCTCAACGATTATGGCTGGATGATATTTTGGATTGGTCTGGTATTAAGAGCCCCTCCTTGAATCGCCACCTTATCGTGGTGGAGGGGTTTGCGTGACCTAATGATCCTAGGAGCTATGTTGTCGGGGGCAAATGCCCCTGGTAGGGTCACCCAAGGCAAACAGGTCCGGGGTGAAGGTCCAGACAAAGTGCGATTCAAAACAAACCCCTAAGACACGAGACAACATAGGAATCAGTCTCCCTTGCCCGGACGCGGGTCACCGGGGTTCCCTCCTGGAGCCAGGCCCAGGGGAGGGGCTCGAAGGCGAGCGCCTGGTGGTCGGGCTTATGCCCATGGAGCCTGGCCGGGCCCAGCCCGAAAAGGAGACATGGGTCCGCCCTCCCATGGACCCACCACCCGTGGGAGGAGTTTTAGGGGTCGGGTGCAGTGTGAGTTGGGTGGCAGCCAAAGGCATGGGTTCTGTCGGACTGATCCTCGGCTACTTACTCTGACCTTCGGGACATGGAATGTCACCTCTCTGGCGGGAAAGGAGCCTGATTTGGTGCGTGAGGTGGAGAGATACCGACTAGATATAGTCGGGCTCACCTCAACGCATAGCTTGGGCTCTGGAACCATCCATCTCGAAAGAGGCTGGACCTTCTTCTATTCTGGAGTTGCTCATGGGGAGGCGGCGAGCGGTGTGGGTATTCTTGTTGCCCCCGTCTCGGTGCCCAAATGTTGGGGTTCTCCCGGTTGACGAAAGGGTAGCTTCCCTCCGTCTTCGGGTGGGGACGGGTCCTGACTGTTATTTGTGCTTATGCACCAAATGACAGTTCAGAGTACCCACCCTTTTGGAGTCTTTGGGGGTGTTGGAGAACGCTCCTCGGGAGACTCGCTCGTTGTCTTGGGAGACTTCAACGCCCATGTGGGCAATGATAGTGTGACCTGGAAGGGTGTGATCGGTAGGTACGGCCTCTCCAGTCTGAATCCGAATGGTGTGTCGTTGTTGGACATCTGTGCTCGTCACAGTTTGTCTATCCACGAACACCATGTTAACATAAGGGTGTCCATAAGTGCACTTGGCACCAGGACACCCTAGGTCGCAGTTCGATGATTGACTTTGTAGTCATGTCATCGGACTTGGCGACCATATGTTCTGGACACTTTCGGGTGAAGAGAGGAGCTGAGCTGTCTACCGATTACCACCTGGTGGTGAGTTGGCTTCGGTGGTGTGGGAGGTTGCCTTCCAGACCTGGCAGGCCCAAGCGTGTAATCAGGGTCTGCTGGGAATGTTTGGCGGAGCCCCTGTCCGAGAGGCCTTTAACTCCCACCTCCGGCAGAGCTACAACCACGTTCGGAGGAGGCGGGGACATGGAATCGAATGGGCCATGTTTCGTGCCTCCATTGCTGAGGCGGCAGCCCATAGCTGTGGCCGTAAGGTCGTCGGTGCTTGTCGTGGCGGCAATCCCCGAACCCGATGGTGGACCCCTGCGGTGAAGGGGGCCGTCCAGCTGAAGAAGGAGGCCTATCGGGTTTTATTAGCCTGTGGGACTCCTGAGGCAGCAAACGGGTACCAGCAGGCCAAACGTGCTGCAGCCGAGGCTGTCGCAGATGCAAAATCTCGGGCGTGGGAGGAGTTCGGTGAGGGCCTGGAGAGTGATTATCGGTTGGCCTCAAAAAGGTTCTGGGCCACCATCCGACGCCTCAGGAGGGGGAAGCAGTTCTTCACAAACACTGTTTACGGTGGAGGTGGGGAGCTGCTTACCTTGACTGGGGATGTTGTTGAGAGGTGGAGGGAATACTTTGAGGACCTCCTCAATCCCACCAACACGCCCTCCGTGGAAGAGGAAGACCCTGGGGGTTCGGGTGAGGGTCCGCCCATCACTGGAGTGGAGGTCACTGAGGTTGTCAAAAAGCTCCTCGTTGGTCGAGCTCCGGGGTTGGACGAGATCCGCCCGGAATATCTCAGGGCTCTGGATGTTGTAGGACTGTCTTGGTTGACACGTCTCTGCAACATCGCGTGGTCATCGGGGGCTGTACCTCTGGATTGGCAAACTGGGGTGGTGGTCCCAATTTTTAAGAAGGGGGACCGGAGGGTGTGTTCCAATTATCGGGGAATTACACTCCTCAGCCTACCTGGGAAAGTCTATGCAGGGGTACTAGAGAGGAGGATCCGACCGATAGTCGAACCTCGGATTCAGGAGGAACAATGTGGTTTTCGTCCTGGCCGCAGCACTCTTGACCAACTCTATACGCTCCACAGGATTCTGGAGGGGGCATGGGAGTTTGCCCAATCTGTCCACATGTGCTTTGTGGATTTGGAGAAGGCTTTCGACCGTGTCCCTCGAAAGATCTTGTGGGGCGTGCTCGAGAATATGGCGTTCCGGAGCCGTTGCTACGAGCTATTCGGTCGCTGTATCACCGAGCCAGAGTTTGGTCCGTATTGGTAACAGCAGGTCGGATTCGTTTCCAGTGGGAGTTGGAGTCCGCCAAGGCTGTCCTTTGTCACCGATTCTGTTCATAATTTTTATGGACAGAATTTCTAGGCGCAGTCGAGGCGATGAGGGGTTCTGGTTTGGTGGCCATCGGATATCGTCTCTGCTTTTTGCGGATGATGTTGTCCTTTTGGCTTCATCAAGTCGGGCCCTCCAGCTCTCATTGGAGCGATTCGCGGCTGAGTGCGAAGCAGCCGGGATGAAGATCAGTACCTCCAAGTCCGAGGCCATGGTTCTCAGTCGGACAATGGTGGAATGCACCCTCCGGGTCGGGAATGAGGTCCTGCCCCAAGTGGAGGCGTTTAAGTATCTTGGGGTCTTGTTTACGAGTGAGGGAAGGATGGAGCGAGAGATCGACAGACGGATCGCTGCAGCCTCCGCTGTTAAGCGGTGCCTGTACCGGTCCGTTGTGGTGAAAAAGGAGCTGAGCCGCAAGGCAAAGCTCTCAATTTACCAGTCGATCTACGTTCCAACCCTCACCTATGGTCACGAGCTTTGGGTAATGACCGAAAGAACAAGATCACGGATACAAGCGGCTGAAATGAGCTTCCTTCGCCGGGTGGCGGGTTCTCCCTTAGAGATAGGGTGAGAAGCTCCGCCATCCGGGAGAGCTCGAGTAGATCCGCTGCTCCTCCGCATTGAGAGGGGCCAGTTGAGGTGGCTCGGGCATCTGGTCAGAATGCCCCCCGGACGCCTCCCTGGTGTGGTGTTTCGGGCATGTCCAACCGGGAAGAGACCCCGGGGTCGACCTAGAACACGCTGGAGGGACTATGTCTCTCGGCTTGTCTGGGACTGCCTCGGTGTCCCCCCGGGAGAGTTGGAGGAAATAGCTCGGGAGAGGGATGTCTGGACCTCTTTGCTAAGGTTGCTGCCCCCGCGACCCGACCCTGGACTAAGCGGAAGAAGATGATGATGATGATGATGATGGTATTAAGAGCTTAGCCAGACTTTGCCATCTTGCAGAAGACCGACTCAAGTGGCGAGAGGCAGTCAAACAATGGGTGCACCAACGGTCTAATCGACTACGGTTTCATTGATGAAAATGATGATATGTTCTCGTCCCCACTGTGAAGATTTAGTGTTCAGATGAAATGATGTGGACGAGCACAGAACAAATCCCATCCTGTATGAACTCAAAAGATTTTATTTTCAATCCCAGATATTTTAGTTCCATCAGCAGGGTTTTTCTTTCTCTTCCTCATGTTGGGTTTTTACTAAAGCACCCTTTTAAGAATATGATAGAACCGGTGTTTATACTTTCCGCTACGTCGCGCTTCAGTTTCTGTGGCTTCAGTGTATTGCGGGTTTTTCAAAAACATTCGTCGAAATCGAAATAAATAAGGCAATTAAGGAAAATAGAGGAAAGTTCAGGAAAATTCCGCAAAACAAGGCCAGTTCAAAAAAAACAAAAAACCAACAAAACTACTTAGATTTTTATCTGAGGTGCACGTCTGTATGTGTGTATTTATATTTTATTTCCATATTATGGATTATTTTTGAATGTTTAATTGTGAGAAGCATTTATAGCGTTGAATTGGTGTTATATACACACATACATGTACGTACACGTCAGTCAGAGGGGGTGGATCCCACTTGGCGGAAATCAGTGGTTGCGGGGTCTCGGTCCCCATTAACCGTGGAAAGTGAGGGACCCTGTAACTGGTGTTTATACTTTGGTACTTTTATTAAAAACTTTCAGGATTTGATGATGATTTTCTCTTGTTGTTATTTCATGACATTTATTTTATTTCCTTCAGTATCAGCTGTGATAGAATTGGAGAGGAAAGTGGGTCAGTTCTGGTCTCAGCGCTCGGCTCAGAAACCTCCAATCTAAGAGAACTGCGTCTGGCTGTGAAAATACTGGATCTGTCCTGGAATAAACTCGGAGATTCAGGAGTGAAGGTTCTCTGTACTGTACTAGAGAATCCTGAGTGTAAAGTGGAGGCACTGAGGTAAGATCATCTCTCTGAGAGACACAATATTCATGGTTCTTCCGGGTCGGGAACGCCTTCAAAAGTTCTTGGAAAAATAAATTATTTTCAGGGCTCTGGAATTGCCAGACCACCCCTTGAAGACCAAAGGTTCTCTTACTCCGCTCTTGAATGATACTTGAGTTTTATGGGTTCGTTTCTCACCAGTAGTCAAATTTTTATTCTTTGATTCTGTAATAATATAAATTTATATTGTTATATAAATGCAGTGGCGATGGAGAACTAGGTTTATTCCCCCTGTGTAGTGCACTATAAGCCCCCCCCTCTCTCTCTCTCTCTCTCTCTCGCTCTCTCTCTCTCTCTCTCTCTCTCTGATTAAAGTTGATGATCAGGCTGTTGTTCTCTGTTGATCTTCAGCTGCTGATAGTTTAATGTCACGCACCGCAGATGAGAGAAACTAAAATGGATCCTCAGTATGATTATGTTAATGAGATGTTAATTAGAATAATCAGGTGATATTAAATCCTCATGTGATTCTGAATAATAAAATCATTTTACACTAGGGGTGTCATTGAAAACCTATTATTGGTATCGATATACAGTATTGATAAAAAAAAATTCTGATGCATCGATACATTGGAATATTGCTGGAATATTGTTCCATAAATGCATGAAATAGAACAGACTAAGATATATTGCAGTAGTCTATATAATAGATTGAATACAGTGAGTCGTCGACTTACGACCTATGCGAGTTTCGTTTAATCGACTTGACAACCGCAAAAGTAGTGAAGCATGATTCATGGCAGTGCGAGTGTTGTGTACGACGGTTGTTTGCGCTGCCGGCAGCGCCGGCATCTTAAAAGGCCAAGGAGATGATGCAGCTTCACTTTCTAACTGCTCAGAGCAAATTTATTCATCTACTTTCAATGCCACATCACTGTGGCGCGAAGCTGAGAGCCAATCCTTTCTGTGTGGGCGGGTCCGATACCTTGAAGCTCTAATTTTATTGGACTCACACGCTGCAGTGTTTATGTGACAGGAAGCGCATCCCAAGTTTTGGCAATCAGCTGGTCTGCGGGTTGAAGTTTTTCCATGTCTGTCTTTTTGTGTTTGTTTGCCAGCTGTGCTTAGCTTCGTGGAAATGAGCCGATCAAAACGAGGGAAATTTATCTCTTTACTCAAACAACACGTGCAGTCTGTGGCTGTTATAATCCAATAAAATTGGAGTTTGAAGCTATCGGACCTGCCCACACAGTGGAGTATAGAAAGGATTGGCTCTCCGCTGCGTGTCACAGTGACGTGGAATCGAAAATCGATGTATAGATTCAGAAGATGCACATATCTGCACTATCCGGTGATAAGTGTCTCTTCTTGTTCAAAATGTTCCGTGCTGTTGAGAACACGCGGTCTGACGGCACACTAGAAGCAGGGATATACCATTTACCATACAGAGAGGCGGGACGCACCATTTACTCGGGGTGTCATTGAAATGACATTTACTACAAACGCTGTCATGAACACAGAAAACTATAATGTTAGAAGTATCGATACCCCTTTTATAGGTATCGATTGACATAATTGTATCGCCGATATATCGATTTTCCGATTGTCAATGACATCCCTATTTTACACACACATCATCTTTAAAGGAAATCTTAAACCAGGATAAGAATCTGGTCATGAAGGGCGTGGCATTGTGTCTCTGCAGGTTAGTGGATTGTGGTGTTTCAGGTGAAGGTTGTGCTGCTCTGACTTCAGCTCTGAGATCAAATCCCTCACACCTGAGAGAACTGGATCTGTCCCGTAATGAACTCGGATATTCAGGAGTGAAGATTCTCTCTGCTGTACTGGAGGATCGTCTCTGTAAACTGGAGATACTGGGGTAAGATCATCTCTGTGAGAGTCACATGACCTGCTCCTCAGTACGACCCCATTGTGTAATAGTGAGGCTGAAGCAGAAGGTTTAGGTTGATCATCAATGTCCTGAGGAGGAAGATTGTTTCTTTCACTGCACACTGATGATTGGTCACAGAGTCTTTGGCTCAGATGTTCGTATGTGAGAAGCTGCAGCACAAAGCCAAACTTAATGCCGCCGCAATGTGTCTGAAATTACTGTGAGATTTATTACACCCTGAAACTAATCGCACAAACTGCACCTGGGACACAAACTAAATGTCCTGAGTGTGAACTGCAGGATTTATAAACATCACTGAAATAATCATGAGATAAAAATAAAAGATGGAAAATTAAAATGAGAGGAAAATACCATCAGACTGAAACGATAACAATTGAATGAACCTGAAAAAACAAACGGGGCAGTGGTGGCCTGGTGGTGAGGCGCTGGATCGCTGATCCAAAAATTGGGGGTTCAAGGCCCACTCTCATCGGGTTGTCACTGCCCCCCCCGGTGCAGCTAGCTGGGTTATCACAGGCAGGCCGTGTCACTCACGGTCCATGGTGGAAGTTCACGTAAAAGAACCATCGCTGACTTTCATCAAGAGCAGCTGCAGAGCCATCAGCGTGTTTCTGCCCTGTGATGTCCTGGCAAACCGTCCGGGGTGTGCTCTGCCCTGGGCTGGAGTCGGCTGAGATGGGCACCGGTCTCCCCGTGACCCTAATAATGTTAATCTTTTTAGAAAATGAATGAACAATCGCTTCCTTTGTGTCTCACACCTATGAAAAGATCTTGATGTGAAAATGTTTAAAAACTGAAGCTTTGTCTTGTTTTGTGGAAAAATGTAAAATCTTGGTCCTTTTTCCTTGAATCTGAAAATAATAATCTTTTGTTGGGGTGTGATGGTGCACACATGGTGTGGTTTGTGATGTTTCTCATGGTGATGATCACCAGTTGTTGGATGTTTATTGATCATGAAGGGAACTTTCCCACTGTATCTGATTCTCTGAGTTCAGTACAGCATTATTAATTCATCAATTTTACTTTTCCTCAACATCTGGAGCAAATCTTTACTCACAAGGATGGAACGCTCTGTTTGTAAGGATGTTTACAATCCGCTTCTTTATTAAAAACCCATAAAAAAGTGCTCGACAGCTCGTAAGTCTTTAAACTGTCATGTGTTTTGGACCAACTTTGGTAAAAACTGACAAAATTGAAAGCGTATCTGGTTTTACAGAGTTTAGCAGTTAACGTCGCCATAGCGACTGTTTCTATTCAAAGCCAGATGTTGATCCAGAATAACATGCAGATTAATATGTAAACATAAATTATTATAATGTAAATACACATCACATATTTTTATAAGTTTTTTAAAACTCAGGTAAAGTTCACAGGTGTATCAGTTAGTAATCGGCATTACTAGGGTAACCACAGTGTTATTTCTCTGTGTACGGAACATGAACACAAACACAACTCCATCTCACAAAAAAAAAGAAAATGCATGTGATGCTAAAGCAGGTCATTATGGACTACTTGAGGATTTTTTTCTAAAAAGTTTTCCATCAATAAGACACGAAGAATAATTTTTTAATATTTTAAGATACAACAGAAGCAATTTATGTTGATTTTCGGTTTTCTTGGAATTTGAAAAATGAACCTTTTACTTTTTCATGTGTAGAAATGATTCATAACTGAAAATAGTAGAAATAAATAGTTGTTGCTGAAAAAGTTTGCGTTTGGGTGTGTAACTGAAGCACAGAGTAGAATCTGGATGTGATAGTTGGTATTATTTTATCGGTCCCGAGGTCCATCATTATGAAACGTTTGATGAGAATCTGAGTCGGGCCCTGTTCAGTGACCCCCTGATTCTGGAGGATTTTCTCAGAAAAAGCCTCTTAAGATGAAGCACGTTTGTTATTTTGTTGTTTATAAGATGTTCGGTACGTTGTTGAGAAACTAACAGCAGCTCAGCGTGTGTGTGTCTCCTCGATTCTTCATCACAGACATGTGGAGGCCACCAAGAAAAACATCAGTCGGCTTCTGATTGTGACCACAAAGGGGCAACTACATAAATAAAAGAAATAAAAACATCAACTAAAAGTTGGTGGGCGGTGGTGTCCTCCCACTGATTAGTTTTCACTGTTGTCCCCCCAGTGCACAAACTGGATTATCAAAGGCCCGCCGTGTCCCTCACTGTCTGTAGTGGAGCTTCAGAAAATGAATGAATGACAGAATTTGTAATATGTATACCATCAGCACACTCGGATGGGCGGGGTGTGAGTGTGTGTGTTTTTGCACAGTGCTTAATCTAATTATTGCGGAAAAAGTTTCTCTCTGTCTCTCTCTCTCTCTCTCTCTCTCTCTCGTTGTATGTCTCGCTCATTCTGTCTTTGTCTCTCTCTCTTCCCTCTTTCTCTCTCTGTCTCTTTGTCTTGCTGTCTCTCTCTTTCTGTCTGTCTGTTTCTCTCTCCCGTCTTTCTCTTTTCTCTCTCCTTCATTTTCCCCTCTCTCTCCCTCTCTCTCCTTCCATCTCTCTCTCTCTCTTTCTGTATGTTTCACTCTTTCTGTCTGTGTCTGTTTCTCTCTCCCCTTTTTCTCTCTTTCTGTATGTCTCTCTCTTTGTGTATGTTTCACTCTTTCTATCTGTCTGTTTCTCTCTCCCCTCTTTCTCTCTTTCTTTTCCTCTCTCCTTCATTCTCTCCCTCTGTCCCTCTCTCTCTCTTTCTGTCTGTGTCTGTTTCTCTCTCCCCTCTTTCTCTCTTTCTTTTCCTCTCTCCTTCATTCTCTCTCTCTGTCTCTCTCTCTCTCTCTGATGAAAGTTGATGATCAGGCTGTTGTTGTCTGTTGATCTTCAGCTGCTGATAGTTTAATATCACACACAACAGATGAGAGAAACTAAATGGATCCTCAGTATGATTATGTTAATGAGATGTTAATTAGAATAATCAGGTGATATTAAATCCTCATGTGATTCTGAATAATAAAATCATTTTACACACACATCATCTTTAAAGGAAATCTTAAACCAGGATAAAAATCTGGTGATGAAGGGCGTGGCATTGTGTCTCTGCAGGTTGGAGGGTTGTGGTGTTTCAGGTGAAGGTTGTGCTGCTCTGACTTCAGCTCTGAGATCAAACCCCTCACACCTGAGAGAACTGGATCTGTCCTGGAATGAACTCGGAGATTCAGGAGTGAAGATTGTCTCTGCTGTACTGGAGGATCGTCTCTGTAAACTGGAGATACTGAGGTAAGATCATCTCTGTGAGAGTCACATGACCTGCTCCTCAGTACGACCCCATTCTGTAATAGTGAGGCTGAAGCAGAAGGTTTAGGTTGATCATCAATGTCCTGAGGAGGAAGATTGTTTCTTTCACTGCACACTGATGACTGGTCACAGAGTCTTTGGCTCAGATGTTCGTATGTGAGAAGCTGCAGCACAAAGCCAAACTTAATGCCGCCGCAATGTGTCTGAAATTACTGTGAGATTTATTACACCCTGAAACTAATCACACAAACTGCACCCAGGACACAAACTAAATGTCCTGAGTGTGAACTGCAGGATTTATAAACATCACTGGAAGAATCATGAGATAAGCTTCTTTTTTTAAAAACCCATAAAGTGCTCGACAGCTCGTAGGTTTTTAAACTGTCATGTGTTTGGGACCAACTTTGGTAAAAACTGACAAAATTCAAAGAGTATCTGATTTTACAGAGTTTAGCGGTTAACTTCGCCATAGCGACTGTTTACATATTAATTTGCATGTTATTCTGGTTCAACATCTGGCTTTGAATAGAAACAGTCGCCATAGCGACTGTTTCTCGTCAAAGCCAGCTGTTGATCCAGAATAACATGCAGATTAATATGTAAACATGAATTATTATAATGTAAATACACATCACATATTTTTATAAATTTTTTAAAACTCAGGTAAAGTTCACAGGTGTATCAGTTCGTAATCGGCGTTACTAGGGTAACCACAGTGTTATTGCTCTGTGTACAGAACATGAACACAAACACAACTCCATCTCACAACAAAAAGAAAATGCATGTGATGCGAAAGCAGGTCATTATGGACTACTTGAGGATTTTTTTCTAAAAAGTTTTCCATCAATAAGACAAGAAGAATAATTTAAAAATATTTTTAGATAAATATCTTTTCAGATACAACAGAAGCAATTTCTGTTGATTTTCGGTTTTATTGGAATTTGAAAAATGAACCTTTTACTTTTTCATGTGTAGAAATGATTCATAACTGAAAATAGTAGAAATAAATAGTTGTTGCTGAAAAAGTTTGCGTTTGGGTGTGTAACTGAAGCACAGAGTAGAATCTGGATGTAAGATAAGATAAGATACAGCTTTATTAATCTCACAATGGAGAAATTCACTGTTACAGGCTCTTGAGGTACTATTCGTAGGGGGTGCAAAAATAGATACAAGTACAAACATACACACATACATAAATATTATATAAGTAAATAAATAAATAGATACATAAATAGTATAAATTACTCAACAATAAAAGAAAAGAAGGGAGCAACTTTATAGACCGGCCAATATTAAAGTGTAATGTATCTGAGGGCGGAGTAGATGGGTTGATATGGTTGACAGTCAGTGGGGTAGATGTGGTTGATTAAAGTGCACGGGGTTTTTATTGCACATAACCGGTATTTTCACAGACAGTTACAAAGTGGCGTTGTACAGTCTGATAGCGGTGGGAATGAACGACCTGCGGTAGCACTCCTTCCTGCACTGAGGATGCCTCAGTCGTCCACTGAAGGAGCTGCTTAGCTCCTCGACAGTCTGGTGCAGTGGGTGAGAGCTGTTGAACAGGATGGATGTGAGCTTTGCTACCATCCTCCTCTCACTCACCTCCTCCACAGAGTCCAGTGGGCAGCCGAGGACAGAGCTGGCCCTCCTGACCAGCTTGTTCAGTCTCTTCCTGTCCCGCTCTGTGCTGCCCGGGCCCAGCAGATGGCAGCGTAGAGGATTGCAGAGGCTACCACAGAGTCATAAAATGTCCTGAGCAGAGGTCTGCATATGCCGAAGGACCTGAGTCTCCTCAGAAGGTGGAGGCGACTCTGGCCCTTCTTGTACAGGGCGTTGGTGTTGTGGGACCAGTCCAGTTTATTGTTAAGGTGAACACCCAGGTACTTGAAACTGTCCACTGTCTCAATGTCCTGTCCTTGGATGTTCACTAGTAAGTGTGTGTGTGTGTGTGTGTGTGTGTGTGTGTGTGTTTGAGTGCTTCTCCTGAAGTCGACCACCATCTCCTTCGTCTTCCTAGTGTTCAAGCACAGGTGGTTGCGCTCACACCAGTCCACGAAGTCAACGATGACCGACCGGTACTCCAGCTCGTTCCCCTCTGACACACGGCCCACGATGGCGGAGTCGTCCGAGAACTTCTGGAGGTGGCAGCTGTTTGTGTTATATATGAAGTCCGAGGTATAGATGTTAAAAAGGAAGGGTGAGAGGACGGTGCCCTGCGGTGCCCCCGTGCTACAGACTACCACCTTTGACTTACAGCCGCGCAGCCGCACGTACTGTGGACGGTTAGTAAGGTAGTCAATAATCCAGGCAGCAAGATGCCCGTCTACTACCACGTCCTCCAGCTTCCCCCGCAGGCGCGCTGGCCTGATAGTGTTGAAGGCGCTGGAGAAGTCAAAGAACATGACCCTCACAGCGCTGCCGGCGATCTCCAGGTGGGTGAGTGCCCGCTGCAGAAGGTAGATGACGGCGTCTTCTACTCCAATGTTGGGCCTGTAGGCAAACTGCAGCGGGTCTAGGGTGGGGCTCACCATAGAGCGGAGGTGTTCAAGGAGGAGCCTTTCCATGGTCTTAATGAGGTGGGAGGTCAGGGCGACAGGTCTGTAGTGGGCTGGTTCCTTCGCTTGTGCTGTTTTGGGAACCGGAACCACACAGGAGGTCTTCCATAGGACTGGAACCTTCTCCAGGCTGAGGCTCAGGTTGTACAGGTAGCATAGTACCACACAGAGCTGGTCTGCGCAGGTCCTCAGCAGCCTGGGACTGATGCCATCAGGTCCTTCAGATTTCCTCTGATTTAGTCGCCTCAGCTGTCTCCTCACCTGGTCTGGTGTGAGGGAGAGGGGGCTGGGGGCTGCAGAGGGAGGGGATGTGTCTGTTGGGCTGTAGCAGTCAAGTGAAGTTGGCCTGGGGAGGGGAGGTGTCAGCTGGTCTGGAGACGTGTGAAGAGGGGAGGAACGGGAGGGGTGCAGAGGGGGAGGGTGGAGAATCAAACCTGTTGAAGTAGTAGTTTAGTTCATCCGCCCAGCGCTGGTCACCATCAGCTGTCCCTCTGACACTCTGCCCAAATCCAGACATGGTCTTTAGTCCTCTCCAGACGTCCCGCACGTTGTTCTGAGCCAGCTTCTCCTCCAGCTTCTTCCCATAGTCCTTCTTTGCCCTCCTGATCCTCCACTGGAGCTCACGCTGGACCTTCTTCTGCTCCTCTCTGTCCCCCGAGATGAAAGCCCTCTTTTTCTGGTTCAGGAGGACTTTGAGCTCAGGGGTGACCCATGGGTGGTTGTTGGAGAAGCACCGTACCCTCCGTGTTGGCACAGTGCTGTCCACGCAGAAGTTCATGTAGTCCATGATGCAGTGTGTGAGGCCGTCGATGTCATCACCAAAGGAGTGACAGAGCATGCTCCAGTCTGTGGTCTGGAAACAGTCCATAAGCCTCTCGTTGGTCTCCTCGGTCCACACTTTCACAGACCTCTTCTGTGCAGGTTCCTTTCGCACCCTGGGTGTGTATTGGGGGAGCAGGTAGACCAGGTTGTGGTCGGAGCGTCCCGGGGGGGGGGGGGGGGAGGAGCTGTAAGCGTCCTTCACATTTGCATACAGTAAGTCCAGTGTTTTATTGTCTCTTGTGGCGCACTTCACGTATTGCGTGAACGTCGGAAGAGAGGCGGAGAGAGGGGCGTGGTTAAAGTCCCCGCTGATCAGAATCATGGCGCGGGGGTGACGAGTCTGTGTCTGATTAACGGCGCTGTGTAGACGCTCACACGCGGCCGCCGCATCAGCCGAGGGCGGAATGTACACGCAAAACACAATCACGTGTGAAAACTCCCTCGGTAGATAATATGGCCGCGCGCTTACCGCGAGCAGCTCCACGTCTTGCGTGCACAGCTGCTCCTTCACGTGCACGTTTGCCGGGTGGCACCATCGTTCATTCACATAGACCGCCACGCCCCCTCCTTTCTTCTTACCGCTCTCTGTTACACTCCGATCTGCACGCGCGAGTGTAAATCCGTTAAGAGAAACCACAGAGTCCGGTGTGAGTTCATTCAGCCACGTCTCCGAGAAACACATGAGGCTGCAGTCCCGGTACTGCTTCTGCTGCTGGGTCATCGCCGCCAACTCCTCCGTCTTGTTGGCGATCGCGCGGACATTTCCCATGATGACAGAGGGAACACATGTCCTCCGCGTCTTTCGTCCCCCTCTGCAGCCTCTCCTTTTCCTCCGTATTTCCAAAGGAACAACGGGCTTTTCCGCGTGAAGGAGGGCGGGGGCGCGCAGGCCGAGGAGGGTCTCACATGTGTAAGACCTGCGTTGCTCAGAGCCGTCGGTGAATGAGTTTCCTGACGCCGATCCAAAAAGTGAAAATAAAAGTGCACAGAAGAACAAAAGCATCATGAAAGTATGTTTTACAGATGCAGGATTGAAGAAAGAAAAAGAAAATTTGAAAAAAGATAAAGAAACACGCCTATATACAATAGAAAAGAGAAAAAAAAGAAAAATAAACTGAAGAGCTCCTGTAACTGGCTGCAGGTCACCCAGCGCCATCTTGGGGAAAAAAAAAAAAAAAAAAAAAAAAAATGGATGTGACAGTTGAGATTATTTTATCGGTACCGAAATCCATCATTATGAAAAGTTTGATGAGAATCTGAGTCGGGCCCTGTACAGTGACCCCCTGATTCTGGAGGATTTTCTCAGAAAAAGCCTCTTAAGATGAAGCACATTTGTTATTTTTTTGTTCGTAAGATGTGCGGTACGTTGTTGAGAAACTAACAGCAGCTCAGCGTGTGTGTGTCTCCTCGATTCTTCATCACAGACATGTGGAGGCCACCAAGTCCATCAGTCGGCTGGTGAAACCATCCTCTCTCTTCAGGTGATTATAGATTCTTCTATAATCACCTGAAGAGAGAGGATGGTTTCACCACCCCTCGAAACAGACCTGTAGTGATAAATGGAGTTTCAATAGAAAGTCTGTCCTGTCGTTTTATTTATTTATATATATATATATATATATATAGGATTTTCTGAGTAGATCCTTCCGTAGGAGAGTGCTCAATACTTTTTGGTAGAGCAAATAAACCTTTTGTTTTGTATATATATATATATATATATATATATATATATATATATATATATATATATATATATATATATATATATATAATATTAATTACTGTACATGTATAATATAGGGTTCAGAAGACCCCTGTGACACCTAAGAGACATCAAAGGAAGCAGTCTCCTTTGCCCGGACGTGGGTCACCGGGGTTTCCTCCTGGAGCCAGGCCCGGGGGAGGGAGCTCGAAGGCGAGCGCCTGGTGGTCGGGTTTCTGCCCATGGAGCCTGGCCGGGCCTAGCCCGAAAAGAAGACATGGGTCCGCCCTCTCATGGACTTCCCACCCGTGGGAGGAGTTTTAGGGGTCGGTTGCAGTGTGAGTTGGGTGGCAGCCGAAGGTATGGGTTCTGTCGGACCAATCCTCGGCTACTTACTCTACCCTCGGGACATGGAATGTCACCTCTCAGGTCGGGAAGGAGCCTGATCTGGTGCGTGAGGTGGAGAAATACTGACTAGATATACAGTGGGGCCAATAAATATTGGGCAATGTAAAAATGTGCAGGTTCACCCATTTAAAAAGATAAGAGAGGTTTGTAATTTTCATCATCGGTACACATCAAGCTTGAGAGACATCATGTAAAAAAAATCCAGGAAATCACATTGTATGATTTTTAAACAATTTATTTGTGAAAATGGGAGGCCAATAAGTATTGGGCAGCAAGAAAAAAAACATTATTTCAGCCCCCACTCATTAACAGTATGAATGACACCTGTTTGAACTGATTAGATGCATAAGAGACACCTTCAAACCTGTACACACCTTCAAACTGTCAGACTGCAGTCTTCACCATGACCAAGACCAGATAGCTTTCCAAAGACACCAGAGAAAAAAATGTATCACTGCACAAAGCTGGGATGAGTCAAACTGCAATTGGTAACTTTGTGAGAAAAGATCAACAGTTGGAAACATTATTAGAAAATGGAAAAAGTACAACATCACTGACAACCTCCCTAGGAGTGGCGCTCCATGCAAGATCTCACCTCGTGGAGTTCAAAGGATCCTGAGAACAGTGAGTAATCAGCCCAGAACTGCACAGCAGGAACTGGTCAATGATTTAAAGATGGCAGGAACTACTGTCACAAAGATGACAATAACTAACACAGTACGTCGTTATGAGATGAAATCCTGCATTGCCCGAAAGGTTCCCCTATGAAACAAAAAACATGTAAAGGCCCATCTAAAGTATGCTAAAGACCATCTGGACGACCCAGAGGAGGATTGGGAGAATGTGACGTGGTCAGATGAGACCAAAATTGAACCTTTTGGTTTAAACAGAACTCACTGTGTTTTTAGGCAGAAGAATGCGGAGTTGCATCCCAA
This sequence comes from Plotosus lineatus, assembly GCA_024760905.1. Classification (NCBI taxonomy): domain Eukaryota; kingdom Metazoa; phylum Chordata; class Actinopteri; order Siluriformes; family Plotosidae; genus Plotosus; species Plotosus lineatus. The sequence continues at coordinate 5,647,658 of CM045744.1, forward strand.
GAACACCATACCTACTGTGAAGCATGGGGGTGAACACATCATGCTTTGGGGAAACTTTTCTGCAAAAGGGACAGGAAGACTGCACCGTATCAATGGCAACATGAATGGGGCCATGTATTGTGACATTTTGGGTAAAAACCTCCTTCCCTCGGTCAGAGCATTAAAGATGAACCATGGCTGGGTCTTCCACCATGATAATGATCCAAAGCACAGAGCCAAGAAAACCAAGGAGTGGCTCCGTAAAAAGCAGATCAAGGTTCTGGAGTGGCCTAGCCAGTCTCCAGACCTCAATCCAATCGATAACCTGTGGAGGGAAGTCAAACTGAGTTGCTGCGACAGCCCGCAAATATCACAGCTCTAGAGAAGATCTGTGCAGAGGATTGGGCCAAAATACCAAGTAAAGTGTGTGTAGACCTGGTCAAGTACTACAGGAACTGTTTGACCTTTGTCGTTGCCAACCAAGGCGACAATACAAAGCATTAAAAATAACTTTTGCTTCTTCTTCTTGTCCTTTCGGTTTTTCCCTTCAAGGGTTGCCACAGCGAATCATCTGCCTCCATCTCACCCTATCCGCTGCATCTTTTTCTCTTACACCAACTGCATTCATGTCCTCCTTCACCACATCCATGAATCTTCTCTTTGGTCTTCCTCTAGGCCTTCTGCCTGGTAGTTCCAACCTCAGCATCCTACTACAAATATACTCACTATCCGTCCTCTGTAAATGTCCAAACCATCTCAATCTAGCCTCTCTGACTTTGTCTCCAAAACATCTAACATGTGCTGTCCCTCTGATGTACTCGTTTCGGATCCTATCCATCCTTGTTACTCCCAAAGAGAACCTCAACATTTTCATCCCTGCTACCTCTAGCTCTGCCTCCTGTCTTTTCCCCAGGGCAACTGTTTTTAAACCATACAACATCGCTGGCCTCAACACGGTCTTGGAAACTTTTCTTTTCATTTTTGCCGATACCTTCCTATCACACATCACACCGGACACTTTTCTCCAACCAGCCTGCACACGCTTCTTCACCTCTTTTCCCACACTCTCCATTGCTCTGGATTGTTGAGCCTAAGTACTTAAAATCCTCCATCTTCCTTATCTCTGCTCCTTGGAACCTCACCGTTCCTGTTGGTTCCATGGCATTCATGCACATATATTCTGTCTTACTGAGGCTAACCTTCATTCCCCTCCTTTCCAGGGCATACCCCCACCTCTCTAGATTTTCCTGCACTACTTCTCTATTCTCACTGCAGAACACACTGTCATCTGCAAACATCATAGTCCATGGAAATTCTTGTCTAACCTCGTCTGTGAGACTGTCCATCACCATAGCAAACAAGAAGGGGCTCAGAGCGGACCCTTGATGCAGTCCCACCTCCACCTTGAACTCTTCTGTCACACCGACAGCACACCTCACCACTGTCTTACACGATCTCTCATACATGTCCTGCACCACTCTAACATACTTTTCTACCACTCCAGACTTTCTCATGCAATACCACAGTTCCTCTCTCGGCACCCTGTCATATGCTTTCTCCAGATCCACAAAGGCACAATGCAGCTCCTTCTGACCTTCTCTGTACTTCTCCATTAACATCCTCAAGGCAAACACTGCATCTGTGGTGCTCTTTCTTGGCATGAAACCAAACTGTTGTTCACAAATGCTGACCTCTGCCCTTAGTCTTGCTTCCATTATTCTTTCTCATAACTTCACCGTATGGCTCATCAACTTTATCCCTCTGTAGTTACCAGAACTCTGCACATCTCCCTTGTTCTTAAAAATGGGTACCAGCACACTTCTCCTCCATTCCTCTGGCATCCTCTCACTCTCTAAGACCTCGTTGAATGTTCTTGTCAGGAAATTTACTGCTACCTCTCCTAGACACTTCCATACCTCCACAGGTATGTCATCAGGGCCAACTGCTTTTCCATTCTTCATCCTCTTCAATGCCCTCCTCACTTCACCCTTACTCATCTTTGCGACTTCCTGGTCCTCAACAGTCACTTCTTCTACTCTTTTTTTCTCTCTCATTTTCCTCATTCATCAGCTCTTCAAAGTACTCTTTCCATCTTCCCAGCACACTTCTGACATCAGTCAATACATTTCCCTCTCTGTCCTTTATCATTCTAACTTGCTGCATGTCTTTCACATTTCTATTTCTCTGCTGTGCCAACCTGTATAAATCATTTTCTCCCTCTTTTCTTTTTAACCGAGCATACAAGTTATCATACGCCCTCTGTTTGGCCTTAGCCACTGCTACCTTCGCCTTACGCTGTGTCTCCCTGTACTCCTGTTTACTCTCTTCGGTCCTCTCTATGTTTCACTTCTTTTTAGCTAACCTCTTCTTTTGTACACACTCTTGCACTTCCTCATTCCACCACCAAGTCTCCTTCTCTCCTCTCCTTCCAGATGACGTACCAAGTATTCTTCTACCTGTCTCCCTGATCACATTAGCTGTAGTTGTCCAGTCGTCTGGAAGCACTTCCTGACCACCCAAAGCCTGTTTCAACTCCTCCTTGAAGACAACACGAAACTCCTCCTTTTTCAGCTTCCACCACTTTGTCTTCTGCTCTGCCTTTGACTTCTTCACCTTCCTCACCATCAGCATCATCCTGCACACCACCATCCTATGCTGTTTGGCAACACTCTCACCCGCTACTACTTTGCAGTCACTGACTTCCTTCAAATTACATCGCCTGCACAAGATGTAGTCTACCTGTGTGCTCCTACCTCCGCTTTTATAGGTCACTCTATTCTCCTCTCTCTTCTGGAAGAAAGTATTCACCACAGCCATTTCCATCCTTTTTGCAAAATCTACCAACATCTGTCCTTCTGCGTTCCTGTCCTGGAACTCGTCCCCTCTGTTTCCTGCACCAACATGTTCATTGAAGTCTGCCCCAATGACTACTCTTTGCATCACTTCATCTTACTCACTCCAGAATCTCTCCTTCTCTTCCTGCTCACATCCTGCCTGTGGGGCATAAGCACTAACAACATTGAACATCATGCCTTCAATTTCTAACTTGAGACTCATCACTCTGTCTGACAATCCTCCTTCAAGATTACTCCTACTACATTTCTCTTCCCATCCACACCATGAAAAAACAGCTTCAACCCTGCTCCTAAGCTTCTAGCCTTGCTACCTTTACACCTGGTCTCCTGCATACACAGTATGTCCACCTTCCTTCTCTGCATCATGTCAGCCAGCTCTCTACCTTTTCCTGTCATAGTTCCAACATTCAAAGTCCCTACTCTCAGTTCTAGACTCCGGCCTTTCCTCTTCTCTCTCTGCCTACAGACACGCTTCCCGCCTCACCTTCTTCGATGTCTTCGACCAGCAGGTAGTCCAATTTCCACCAGCACCCTGTTGGTTAACAGCACTGATGGCGGTTGTTGTTAACCCGGGCCTCGACCGATCCGGTATGAATTTTCTTGATATGACTTGCATGTTTTATTTGGCATTTGTTTTAAGCCGGATGCCCTTCCTGACGTAACCCTCTGCATTTATCCGGGTTTGAGACCGGCATGAGGGAGAGACACTGGCTTGTGCCCCTCCCTCACGGCTGCATTTAAAAGTAACTTTTGCTGGCTCCCCAATACTTATTTGCCTCCCATTTTCACAAATAAATTGTTTAAAAATCATACAATGTGATTTCCTGGATTTTTTTACATTCTGTCTCTCAAGCTTGATATGTACCTATGATGAAAATTACAAACCGCTCTTATCTTTTTAAATGAGTAAACTTGCACATTTCTACATTGCCCAATACTTATTGGCCCCACTATAGTCAGGCTCACCTCAACGCATAGCTTGGGTTCTGGAACCATCCATCTCGAGAGAGGTTGGACCTTATTCTATTCTAGACTTGCTCATAGGGAGAGGCGGCGAGCCGGTGTCGGTATTCTTGTTGCCTCCTGTCTCGGTGCCCAAATGTTGGGGTTCTCTCCGGTTGACGAAAGGGTTGCTTCCCTCTGTCTTCGGGTGGGGGGACAGGTCTTGACTGTTATTTGTGCTTATGCACCAAATGACAGTTCAGAGTACCCACCCTTTTTGGAGTCTTTGGGGGGGCGTGTTGGAGAACGCTCCTTCTGGAGACTCACTTGTTGTCTTGGGAGACTTCAACGCCCATGTGGGCAACGATAGTGTGACCTGGAAGGGTGTGATCGGTGGGTACGGCCTCTCCAGTCTGAATCCGAATGGTGTTTCGTTGTTGGACTTCTGTGCTCATCACAGTTTGTCTATCACGAACACCATGTTCGAACATAAGTGTGCCCAGAAGTGGACTTGGCACCAGGACACACGAGGTCACAATTTGATGAATGACTTTGTAGTCGTGTCATTGGACTTGCGACCATATATTCTGGACACTCAGGTGACGAGAGTAGCTGAGCTGTCTACAGATCACTGCCTGGTGGTGAGATGGCTTCAGTTGTGGGGAGGCTACCTTCCAGACCTGGCAGGCCCAAGCGTGTAATCAGGGTCTACTGGGAACGTTTGGCTGAGTCCCCTGTCCGAGAGACCTTTAACTCCCACCTCCGGCAGAGCTACAACCACGTCCCGGAGAAGGTGGGGGACATGGAATCCGAGTGGGCCATGTTTTTTGCTGAGGCAGCAGCCTATAGCTGTGGCCATAAGGTCATCGGTGCCTTTTGTGGTGGTAATCCCCAAACCCGGTGGTGGACACCTGCAGCGAAGGGGCCATCCAGCTGAAGAAGGAGGCCTATCGGGTGTTTTTAGCCTGTGCAACTCCCGAGGCAGCAAACAGGTACCAGCAGACCAAACGTGCTGCAGCCGAGGCTGTCGCAGATGCAAAATCTCGGGCGTGGGAGGAGTTCGGTGAGGGTCTGAAGAGTGATTATCGGTTGGCCTCAAAAAGGTTCTGGACTGCCATCTGACGCCTTAGGAGGGGGAAGCAGTTCTCCACAAACACTGTTTACAATCTAGGGTGGGGAGCTGCTTACCTTGACTGGGGATGTCATCGAGAGGTGGAGGGAATACTTTGAGGACCTCCTCAATCCCACCCACACACCCTTCGTGGAAGAGGAAGATCCTTGGGGTTTGGGTGGGGGTCCACCCATCGGTCACTGAGGTGGTTAAAAAGCTCCTCGGTGGTCGAGCTCCGGGGTTGGACGAGATCCGCCCGGAATATCTCAGGGCTCTGGATGCTGTAGGACTGCCTTGGTTGACACGTCTGCAACATCGCGTGGTCATCGGGGGCTGTACTTCCTGGATTGGAAAACTGGGGTGGTCCCGATTTTTAAGAAGGGGGACCGGAGGGTGTGTTCCAATTATCAGGGAATTACACTCCTCAGCCTACATGGGAAAGTCTATGCAGGGGTACTAGAGAGGAGGATCCGACCGATAGTCAAACCTCGGATTCAGGAGGAACAATGTGGTTTTCGTCCTGGCCGTAGCACTCTTGACCAACTCTATACGCTCCACAGGATTCTGGAGGGGGCATGGGAGTTTGCCCAATCTGTCCACATGTTCTTTGTGGATTTGGAGAAGGCTTTCGATTGTGTCCCTCGAACGATCTTGTGGGGCGTGCTCCAAAAGTACGGCGTCCCGGACCCATTGCTACGAGCCATTCGGTCGCTGTATCACCAGAGCCAGAGTTTGGTCCGTATTGGCAATAACAGGTCGAATTTGTTTCCGGTGGGAGTTGGAGTCCGCCAAGGCTGTCCTTTGTCACCAATTCTGTTCATAATTTTTATGGACAGAATTTCTAGGCGCAGTCGAGGCGTTGAGGGGTTCTGGTTTGGTGGGCATCAGATCTCGTCTCTGCTTTTTGTAGATGATGTTGTCCTTTTGGCTTCATCAAGTCGGGACCTCCAGCTCTCTTGGATCGATTCGCAGCCGGGATGAGGATCAGTACCCCCAAGTCTGAGGCCATGGTTCTCAGTCGGACAAGGGTGGAATGCATCCTCCGGGTCGGGAATGAGGTCTTGCCCCAAGTGGAGGACTTTAAGTATCTTGGGATCTTGTTCAAGAGTGAGGGAAGGATGGAGCGAGAGATTGACAGATGGATTGCTGCAGCCTCTGCTGTTAAGCGTAGCCTGTACCGGTCCGTCCTGGTGAAAAAGGAGCGTAGCCGCAAGGCGAAGCTCTCAATTTACCAGACGATCTACGTTCCAACCCTTACCTATGGTCATGAGCTTTGGGTTGTGACTGAAAGAACAAGATCACGGATACAAGCGGCTGAAATGAGCTTCCTTCGCGGGTGATAAGGTAAGAAGCTCTACCAACCGTGGAGAGCTCGGAGTAGATCCGCTGCTCCTCCGCATTGAGAGGGGCCAGTTGAGGTGGCTCGGGCATCTGTTCAGAATGCCTCCTGGATTCCTCCCTGGTGTGGTGTTTTGGGTATTTCCAACCGGGAAGAGACCCCGGGGTCGTCCTAGAACATGCTGGACGGACTATGTCTCTCGGCTTGTCTGGGACCGCCTCGGTGTCCCCCCAGGAGAGCTGGATGAAGTGGCTGGGGAGAGGGACGTCTGGACCTCTTTGCTTAGGTTCCTGCCCCCGCGACCCGACTTAGCGGAAGGCGCGCACGCAGTGTGATCAATAGAGAAACTGAAAGTAATAGTTTTGTGGCTGGAGTTCAGAGGTCACGGTGCATGTACAGTGTGTATAGTGAGGGTGTAAACTGTCTGGTACTTCAGCAGTTCAGTAGCCTGATGCATTGTGGGTAGAAACTGTCCCTGAATCTGCTGGTGCGAGTCCGGATGCTCCTGTAACGTGCCTAACAGTAAGAGCATGAAGAGTGTGTGCTGGGGTGGCTGATGGATTAGAGGATCCGCTGGGATATTTGCTTTGTAAGGCGAAGGTTCGGTATGTGTAAACGGAGGGAGGTTCTGGTGGGGCATTTAAATGAGAATGGCCATCTGAGGGCAGGCTCTATCAGGATCTAACACAGACATTGCCAGGTGAGATTTATCCCAGAACCAGCTGTTGGGTTTTAATAATCACTAACCCAGCGTCGACAATTGACATGACCCGACGGTCGGTTTTGCAACCAGTCAGCGGTCTTTCCAAAACCGCGAACGGCGAAACAGTTGCATACATATTTCACTTCCATATTGCAGTGCATTATCCCGCACTAACGAAAACAGGTTCGTATGTCGTAAACAAAAGCGGACGGGCGGGTAATTTCACGCCAAAATGTTCAGAAAATATTTAAAGACGAGTTTGAAATCCTAAACATCAGTGATGATGGATATGTTCCCGAAATAACAAGATTCAAGCTACAAGTCTGTCTTCCTTTCGGCTTTTTCCCTTTTACTTTGAGTCTTAGCCACAGCGAATCATCTTGATTCCACATTTGATTTGGCAGAGGTTTTTATATCGGATGCCCTTCCTGTCACAACCCTTTTTGTAAGAGACAGAAACACGCTGACGACTTTGCAGCTACTCTTTACGAAAAGTCAGCAATGGTTCTTTTACATGCCTCTCACCATAGACAGTGAGAGACATGGCCCGCCTTTGATAACCCAGTTAGCCGCACTGGGGGACAGTGACAACCTTGTGAAGTGGGACTCGAACCCCAACCTTTTGGATCAGCGATCAGCGCCCTATACCACTAGACCACCAATATTAGCTGCAAGTAAATCGCCTACAAATTGGGGAAGAATCTGTTCTACATTTAATTAATACCTCGTGAATGATCAAAATAATGTCATAACGACATAATGGAGTTCCAAGTATTAATGTTAGCTATTAGGAGACTGTTCCAGTTCAGCCGGTTAAAGGTTAGAATTCCGGTGCTGCTGGGGTTTTAGCGTTTATGCTGATTGATGAAACTTTGCATGTTCGTGTATTAAAAAGTATTCCAGCTGTTTAATCAGAACACTGATGATTATTTATATTAAAATGTAATGTTTCAGAATAATTATTTGTGAATAATGTAATAATGGTGCTGAAGCTCATCTTTGCTGCAGAGTTACATTTACAGCATTCAGCAGAGGTTCTGATCCAGAGCGACTTACAGAAGCTTTCAAGTCTCGATCAGTCAATATATTCTTGTTCTGGTTTCCTACAACACACACCAAATATACCGTCGGCACACTCACATGGGAGGGGTGTGTGTGTGTGTGTGTGTGTGTGTTGGCACAGTGCTTAATCTAATTACTGCTGAAAAAGTCTCACTCTCTCTCTGTCTCGCTCCTTCTGTCTTTGTCTCTCTCTCCCCTCGTTCTCTCTCTCTCTTTGTCTTGCTATGTGTCTCTCTCCTTCTATCTGTGTCTCTCTCTCCTTCTTCTGTGTGTCTCTCTCCCCCCTCTCTCTCTCTCTCTGTCTTGCTTTCTCTCTCTCTCTCTCTCTCTTTCGGTATGTCTCTCTCTTTCTGTCTCTCTCTCTCTCCCTGATTAAAGTTGATGATCAGGCTGTTGTTCTCTGTTGATCTTCAGCTGCTGATAGTTTAATATCACACACAACAGATGAGAGAAACTAAATGGATCCTCAGTATGATTATGTTAATGAGATGTTAATTAGAATAATCAGGTGATATTAAATCCTCATGTGATTCTGAATAATAAAATCATTTTACACACACACATCATCTTTAAAGGAAATCTTAAACCAGGATAAAAATCTGGTGATGAAGGGCGTGGCATTGTGTCTCTGCAGGTTGGAGGGTTGTGGTGTTTCAGGTGAAGGTTGTGCTGCTCTGACTTCAGCTCTGATATCAAACCCCTCATACCTGAGAGAACTGTATCTGTCCCGAAATAAACTCGGAAATTCAGGAGTGAAGATGCTCTCTGATCTTAAAGATGATAAATATTACAATCTACAGACACTGCGGTGAGTAAAGATCTTTAATATAAATGCTGAACTAATAAGTGTAATGATTGAAGTTGATGATGGTTAGTTTGTCGTAATTTCTCTTCAGTTCCAATAAAGATCAGATTCCCAGGTTAGGAATGAAGGCAGTTGTATAAAATGTCACTATATTCTATTTCAGAGATTTTCTCACTCAATCGGCTTTAATGCTGTTCTGTGATCAGTAAAGTGTGTTTCAATGATGTGGATGAATATAAACAGGAGATGATGATATTCCTCTCGGAGCAGAGACGATTTCATGCTGGAGATCATGAAGTACCGCGGTCCGGTTTGTTGTGATTAATTCTGGTGGGTTTTCTTTTCTGTTCAGGGTGTGATGATGATCTGTGTGTGGTGAAGACTCCAGTGTTCCTGCATTTCCATGTTGGGGAACAGAGAACTTGTTTATAAACACATCACTCATTTAGTTCTAACACATTAAACACACTCGGAGACGTGAGAAGTGTGTGTTCATCGTGCATCAGCCAATCAGACGCCACACACTTCCACACCCAGATTTTAATGACCTCTGACCCCTGGATCAAATCTCTGGATCGCCATCCCATAATAACCCTGAGAGATGATTCGGACCGGCGGGTGAGAAACCACAGAACTCGAGCCGAACCCGGTCGGTGGAAGAGAGAGCCAGAGAGGAACCGTTTCCAGAGATCGGTGACCATCCTCACCTGACAGGATCGGCATCTGAGGAGGTTCTGAAACCGCGAGGAGGCTCTGACAAGCCCATTTATCACTTTCTCCTTTATTTCATTTATGTCCAAGTGATGTTCCACTAAATATCTGCTCTCAGCAATCATTTATTCATCAGATTAATGGAGCAAACAGATTGTTGTAGAATATGGTTCTGATTGGTTCTGTGATTTTTCTGTATTTATGTGATTAATATGTTTCAGATTGTAATGTGTCAGTAATAGTTTAGCAATTATAATGGAGTGTGTGTGTGTGAGACTGAGGTCCTGGTGAGAATATTAAAGTGAGCCAGAATAAAGTTAAATAAATATATTTATTTATAAATAAATATGCTTATAAATAAATAAATTTGCTATCACTTGTTCAGCAGGTCTGATGTGATTGTGGTATACTGGTCCCAGTGTGGCCTAATAGGACATGTATATAACCATATACGTGTATATAATAAAGATAAAATACAGCTTTAGTAATCTCACAATGGAGAAATTTACTGTTACAGGCTCTTGAAGTACCGTCAGTAGGGGGTGCAAAATAGCTCAGAAAAGTAAAGTGACATCCTTGAGTTAATTAGAACAGAACAATAAAATAAAATATTTTCTTTATATATATATAAATAATATACAAGAGAAAACTTTGTAGACTGGCTGATATACAAGTGTAGATGTATCTGAGCGCAGAGTAGATGGATTGATATGGTTCACAGTGACAGTGGGGTAGATGTGGTTGATTAAAGTGCAAGGTTTTTTTTTATTGCAGATAACCGGTTAATTCACAGACACTTACAAAGTGGCGTTGTACAATCTGACAGCAGTGGGGATGAAAGACCTGGGATAGCGCTCATTCCTGCACTGAGGGTGTCTCAGTGATCCACTAAAGGAGCTGCTCAGCTTCTCTACAGTCTGGTGCAGTGGGTGAGAGCTGTTGGCCATGATGGATGTGAGCTTGGCTACCATCCTCCTCTCACCCGCGTCCTCCACAGAGTCCAGTGGGCAGCCCAGAACAGAGCTGGCCCTACTGACCAGCTTTTTCAGTCTCTTTCTGTCCAGCTGTGTGCTGCCCGGGACCCAGCAGACAGCAGTGTAGAGGATTGCAGAGGTGACCACAGAGTCATAAAATGGCCTGAGCAGAGGTCTGCATACTCCAAAAGTCTTAAGTCTCCTCAGAAGGTGGAGGCGACTCTGGCCCTTCTTGTACAGGGTGTTAGTGTTGTGGGACCAGTCCAGTTTATTGTTGAGGTGAACGCCCAGGTACTTAAAACTGTCCACTGTCTCAATGTCCTGTCCCTGGATGTTCACCAGTGAGTGTGTTAGTGTGCTTCTCCTGAAGTCGACCACCATCTTCTTCGTCTTACTAGTGTTGAAGCACAGGTGGTTGTGCTTACACCAGTCCACAAAGTCGATGATGACCGACCGGTACTCCAGCTTGTTCCCCTCTGACACACGGCCCACGATGGCGGAGTCGTCAGAGAACTTCTGGAGGTGGCAGCTGTCTGTGTTATATGTGAAGTCTGAGGCATAAATGGTGAAAAGGAAAGGAGAGAGGACGGTGCCCTGGGGTGCCCCTGTGCTGCAGACTACCACCTTTGACTCACAGCCGCACATACTGTGGACGGTCAGTGAGGTAGTCGATGATCCAGGCAGCAAGATGTCCATCCACTCCCACGTCCTCCAGTTTCCCACGCAGAAGCGCTGGCCTGATGGTGTTGAAGGTGCTGGAGAAGTCAAATAACATGACCCTCACCGCGACCGGCGATCTCCAGGTGGGTGAGTGCCCACTGCAGAAGATAGATGATGGCGTCTTCTACCCCGATGTTGGGCCTGTAGGCGAACTGCAGCGGGTCTAGCGTGGGGCTCACCACAGAGCGGAGGTGGTCGAGGAGGAACCTCTCCATGGTCTTCATGAGGTGGGAGGTCAGGGTGACAGGTCTGTAGTGGGCCGGTTCCTTGGGTTGAGCTGTTTTAGGAACCGGGACCACACAGGAGGTCTTCCACAAGACAGGAACCTTCTCCAGGCTGAGGCTCAGGTTGTAGAATTGGCATAGGACCTCACAGAGCTGGTCCATACAGGTCCTCAGCAGCCTGGGACTGATGCCATATGGTCCTGCAGATTTCCTCTGATTCAGTCGCCTCAATTGTCTCCTCATCTGGCCCAACGTGAGGGAGAGAAAGGACTGAGGTGAGCTGCAGAGGGAGGGGGATGTGTCTGTAGGGCTGCTGCAGTCAGGTGAAGTTGGCCTGGGGAGGTGGGAGGTGTCCGCTGGTCTGGAGACATGTGAAGAGGGGGGGCGGGGATCAAACCTCTTGAAGTTACAGTTTAATTCATTCGCCCAGCGCTGGTCACCATCAGCTGTCCCTCTGGCACTCTGCCCAAATCCAAATAGTCTTTAGTTTTCTCCAGACGTCCCACGCGTTGTTCCGAGTCAGCTTCTCCTCCACCTTCTTCCCATATCATATATCTCTTCTTCTTCTTCTTTTCCTTTCAGCTTCCCCCCTTTTTTTCAGGGGTCGCCACAGCGAATCATCTGATTCATACATTTGATTTGGTTCATAGGTTTTTAGGTCGATGCCCTTCCTGACACAACCCTTTAGCGCAGGACAGAAACACGCTGACGGCTCTGCAGCTCCTCTTTACGAAAGTCAGCAATGGTTCTTTTACATCAACCTCTCACCATAGAGTGACAGACATGGCCCACCTTTGATAACCCGGTTAGTGCACTGGGGGGACAGTGACAACCTTGCGGGGAGTGGGACTCGAACCCCAATAATATAAAATGAAGAGAGATTTATTTTCTTAGGTTCGAGAGAACATAAGAAGTAATTGTAATAAAGTTATTGTTGATATAAAGTGAATAAAGTTGGCTGCTGTTGAATTTGGTCTCGGCTGGATCACTGCACTTTATTTGAAACGCAGCCTGTTCTTCCCCCTCACGGCTCCGACTGATCTTTGAACTCGAACACCCAGGGCAAGTCACGGGATCCCCGTTCTGACTTCACGTGATTAGTCACTGATTGGTTTAACGGCTCATTTTAAACTTGCGTTTGTTTTTAGATGCTTTAATGGACACGCCCCGCCTTCCCCCTCTGACCGACTTCATCCAGTCCTGTCCCGCCCCTCGGACAGCACTGCAGTGAGAAAGAAAATAAGCAGGTGCACTGTGAGGCCCAAAGTGGGCGGAGCGCAGGGATAGGGTGTGGGAGGGGCCAATGCTGCAGACGCCATTTGCACCATGTAAGATGAAATAGTATAAAAACTATACATGACATTTCACCCACAATATTCATGGAGTTGTTGCCATGGGTCTGAGAGCAACAGTTTTATATACTGAGACCAAACTAAAAATATAAAATGAAGAAAGAAGAGAATTTGAAATACTAACAGCTTTTAATCACTGTAAAAGTGTATCACATTATCATGTTCTCTGGTGCACATACTGCTTTATTTCACTGTATAATGGTGCTTTATTTTTCTATGTTGTGCTAGACTTAAAGGCTTGTTGAGAATAATCAAATGGAATGCTTAAGGGGGCCATTCTTTATGTCTGTTGTAAAAGTGCATACTTAAACAGAAGCGCAGGTGGGGCACTCGTGATACACCTAGCTTTTCACAGTCAGCGTGATCTTCAACAGACGCGATAGTTTCTAGTTGTAAATAACTTCGAGGTCAGGAGATGGGGGGTGTGTGGAGGTTGGGATGCGCCTGGAAAGAGCCCAGATTTATCGCATCCTCTTGAGATAGCAACGCAACAAAGACCCAGTCACAAACCCGGAAGGAGGAACCTGCTCTGCAGCCCTTAAAAAAGCACACCCCCGCGTGAGGGAGACCTCAGACTTTAACTAGCGTGTCTTTTATGCATGTTTGTTGGGTCTCCGTCCTTTGCAGACGACGCAATAAAGCTTCTCATATTCAACTCAAAACCAGTCTCCAGTCGTCTTCTTCCACATTCAACGGACCTAACATCACATTATACACAAAGATTCAAGATACAATATTATTATAAAATAACAGAAGTGTAGCTTTGCACCACATCATGCACACACGGTCCACGCCCAACTTGAACTTTTCAAGTGTGCACTGAACCGGCTGCACAAATAGCTGCTGATGTTCTCATCAACCTGCAACATACACAATGTGAGATTAAAATAACATTCAATAAATTACTACAACTACAACATGCACATGCAGCACTATTATACTCAATCAAATACTGCTTAATCTCTTCTTCTTCTTTTACTTTCGGCAGCTCCCTTCAGGGGTCGCCACAGCAAATCATCCGCCTCCATCTCACCCTGTTCTTTGCATCTTCTTTTCTGACGCCAACGACCTTCATGTCTTTCTGCTTAATACTGCTTAATGTTGATATAATTAAAATTATCTACATTTGTATTTCATAAAGTTAGTATTTAATAAGCTATTGACATTTAGAAAATGCAAAAAACTACAAGTTATTAAAATCTACTGCTGAAAATTTCATGTTTTAAGTTTTGGCACAAACATGAACACTGAAATTGAACTGCATATTGAGCAAAATAAGATATTTAAACATATTAAATACACATAAACATTACAATAGTGTAACTGCATCGAGTGCTTTTAGTAGAATATTGTGAAGCCTTAATTATTAATGTATGCATATTATATTTGAAGACGGGATTAAAGATGGCGCATTATCCGAGCATGCGCAGACATGTATCATGCACGACTCGACCTCATCAGACCGATCACCCTATGAGCAGTAAATTGATCTATTTATATAGAACAATATTAACATATATATACATATACACACACACACACACACACACAGGTCTGTCTAAAAAAATTAGCATATTGTGATAAAGTTCATTATTTTCTGTAATGTACTGATAAACATTAGACTTTCATATATTTTAGATTCATTCCACAAAACTGAAGTAGTTCAAGCCTTTTATTGTTTTAATATTGATAATTTTGGCAAAAAAAGTAAAGAAAAACCAAAAATCCCTATCTCAAAAAATTAGCATATTTCATCGACCAATAAAAAAAGTATTTTTAATCCAAAAAAAAGTCAACCTTCAAATAATTATGTTCAGTTATGCACTCAATACTTGGTCGGGAATCCTTTTGCAGAAATGACTGCTTCAATGCGGTGTGGCATGGAGGCAATCAGTATGTGGCACTGCTGAGGTGTTATGGAGGCCCAGGATGCTTCGATAGCGGCCTTAAGCTCATCCACAGTGTTGGGTCTGGTGTCTCAACTTTCTCTTCACAATATCCAACATATTCTCGATGGAGTTCAGGTCAGGAGAGTTGGCAGGCCAATTAAGCACAGAAATACCATGGTCAGTAAACCATTTATCAGTCGTTTTGGCACTGCGAGCAGGTGCCAGGTCGTGCTGAAAAATTAAATCTTCAACTCCAGAAAGCTTTTCAGCAGATGAAAGCATGAAGTGCTCCAAAATCTCCTGATAGTTAGCTGCATTGACCCTGCCCTTGATAAAACACAGTGGACCAACACCGGCAGCTGACATGGCACCCCAGACCATCACTGACTGTGGGAATCTGACACTGGACTTCAGGCATTTTGGCATTTCCTTCTCCCCAGTCTTTCTCCAGACTCTGGCACCTTGATTTCCGAATGACATACAAAATTTGCTTTCATCCGAAAAAAGTACTTTGGATCACTGATCATCAGTCCAGTGGTGCTTCTCTGTAGCCCAGGTAAGGCGCTTCTGCCGCTGTTTCTGGTTCAAAAGTGGCTTGACCTGGGGAATGCAGCACTTATAGTCCATTTCCTGCACACGCCTGTGCACGGTGGCTCTGGATGTTTCTACTCCCGACTCAGTCCACTGCTTCCACAGGTCCCCCAAGGTCTGCAATCGGCCCTTCTTTCACTTTTTCCTTCCCACAGACATCCCAGTGAGGTGCCTTGATACAGCACTCTGGGAATTGCCTATTCACTCAGAGATTTCTTTCTGTGTCTGCTTGAGGGTGTCAATGATGGCCTTTTGGACAGCAGTCAGGTCGGCAGTCTTACCCATGATTGCAGTTTTGAGTAATGAACCAGGCTGGGAGTTTTTAAAAGCCTCAGGAATCTTTTGCAGGTGTTTAGAGTTAATTCGTTGATTCAGATGATTAGGTTAATAGCTTGTTTAGAGTATCTTTTCATGATATGCTAATTTTTTGAGATAGGAATTTTGGGTTTTCATGAGCTGTATGCCAAAATCGTCAGTATTAAAACAATAAAAGACATGAAATATTTCAGTTGGTGTGCAATGAATCTAAAATAAATTAAAGTTTAATTTTTATCAGTACATTACAGAAAATAATGAACTTTGTCACAATATGCTAATTTTTTTGAGAAGGACGAATATAGATATATATATATAAAATGCAGCCGTGTGTGTGTGGGGGGGCAAAACCAGATGCAGAGGGTTGTGTCAAGAAGGGCATTCAACATAAAACAAATGGCAAATAAAAAATGCGAATCACAAGAAAGAATGACATACCGGATCGGTCGAGGCCTGGGTTAACAACGACCGCCATCAGTGCTGTTAACCAACAGGGTGCTGGTGGAAATTGGACTACTGTTGGTCGAAGAAGGAGAGGCGGGAGGCGTGTCCATAGGCAGAAAGAAGAGGAAAGGCATGAGTCTAGGACCAAAAGTAGGGACTTTGAATGTTGGAACTATGGCAGGAAAAGGTAGAGAGATGGCTGACATGATGCAGAGGAGGAAGGTGAACATACTGTGTGTTCAGGAGACCAGGTGGAAAGGCAGCAAGGCTGGAAGCTTAGGAGCATGGTTTAAGCTGTTTTTTCATGGTGTGATGGGAAATCGGAGTCATCTTGAAGGAGGCGTTTGTCAGGAATGTTCTAGAAGTGAAAAGAGTGTCAGACAGAGTGATGAGTCTCAAGTTAGAAATTGAAGGCTTGATGTTCAATATTGTTAGTGCTTATGCCCCACAGGCAGGATATAAACCAGAAGAGAAGGAGAGATTCTGGAGTGATTTAGATGAAATGATGCAGAGTACCCCCAGAGGTGAAAGAGTGGTCATTGGTGCAGACTTCAATGAACATGTTGGTGCAGGAAACAGAGGGGACGAGGAAGTGATGGGTAGGTTTGGTATTCAGGACAGGAACGCAGAAGGAGAGATGTTGGTAGATTTTGCAAAAAGGATGGAAATGGCTGTGGTGAATACTTTCTTCCAGAAGAGGGAGGAGCATAAGGTGACTTATAAAAGTGGAGGTAGGAGCACACAGGTAGACTACATCTTGTGCAGGCCATGTAATTTGAAGGAAGTCAGTGACTGCAAAGTAGTAGCGGGTGAGAGTGTTGCCAAACAGCATAGGATGGTGGTGTGCAGGATGATGCTGATTGTGAGGAAGGTGAAGAAGGCAAAGGCAGAGCAGAAGATAAAGTGGTGGAAGCTGAAAAAGGAAGAGTGTCGGGTTGTCTTCAAGGAGGAGTTGAAACAGGCTTTGGGTGGTCAGGAAGTGCTTCCAGATGACTGGACAACGACAGCTAATGTGATCAGGGAGACAGGTAGGAGAATACTTGGTGCGTCATCTGGAAGGAGAGGAGAGAAGGAGACTTGGTGGTGGAATGAGGAAGTGCAGAAGTGTGTACAAAAGAAGAGGTTAGCTAAGAAGAAGTGAAACATAGAGAGGACCGAAGAGAGTAAACAGGAGTAAAGGGAGACACAGCGTACGGCGAAAGTAGCAGTGTCGAAGGCCAAACAGAGCGCATATGATGACTTGTATGCTCGGTTGGAAAGTAAAGACAGAGAAAAAGATTTATACAGGTTGGCACAGCAGAGAAATAGAGATGGGAAGGACGTGCAGCAAATTAGATTGATAAAGGATAGAGAGGGAAATGTATTGACTGATGAGAGAAGTGTGCTGGGAAGGTGGAAAGAGTACTTTGAAGAGCTGATGAATGAGGAAAATGAGAGAGAAAAAAGAGTAGAAGAGGTGACTGTTGAGGACCAGGAAGTAGCAAAGATTAGTAAGCATGAAGTGAGGAGGGCATTGAAGAGGATGAAGAATGGAATGGCAGTTGGTCCTGATGACATACCGGTCGAGGTATGGAAGTGTCTAGGAGAGGTATGAGGAGATTTTCTGACAAGAACATTCAACAAGGTCTTAGAGAGTGAGAGGATGCCAGAGGAATGGAGGAGAAGTGTGCATACCTCCACCTCTCTAGATTTTCCTGCACTTGTTCTCTGCTCTCACTACAGATCACAATGTCATCTGCAAACATTGTAGTCCATGGAGATTTTTGTCTCACCTCGTCTGTCAGCCTGTCCATCACCATAGCAAACAAGAAGGGGCTCAGAGCTGACCCTTGATGCAGTCCCACCTTCAACTTAAACTCTTGTGTCACACCGACAGCACACCTCACCACTGTCTTACATCTCTCATACATGTCCTGCACCACTCTAACATACTTCTCTGCCACTCCAGACTTCCTCATGCAATACCACAGTTCTTCTCTTGGCACCCTGTTATATGCTTTTTCCAGATCCACAAAGGCACAATGTAGCTCCCTCTGACCTTCTCTGTACTTCTCTATTAACATCCTCAAAGCAAACAATGCATCTGTGGTGCTCTTTCTTGGCATGAATCCAAACTTTTATTCACAAATGCTGACCTCTGCCCTTAGTCTAGCTTCCACTATTCTTTCCCATAACTTCATCGTGTGGCTCATCAACTTTATCCCTCTGTAGTTGCCACAACTCTGCACGTCTCCCTTGTTCTTAAAAATGGGCACCAGCACATTTCTCCTCCACGCCTCCGGCATCTGCTCACTCTCTTGGACCTTGTTGAATGTTCTTGTTACAAAATCTACTGCTTCCTCTCCTAGACACTTCCATACCTCCACAGGTATGTCATCAGGACCAACTGCCTTTCCATTCTTCATCCTCTTCAATGCCCTTCTCACTTCACCCTTACTGATCTTTGCTACATTCTGCTCCTCAACAGTCACCTCTTCTACTCTTTTTTCTCTCTCATTTTCCTCATTTATCAGCTCATCAAAGTACTCTTTCCATCTTCCTAGCACACTTCTGTCATCAGTCAATACATTTCCCTCTCTGTCCTTTATCAATCTAACTTGCTGCACGTCCTTCCCATCTCTATTTCTCTGCTGTGCCAACCTGTATAGATCATTTTCTCCCTCTTTACTGTCCAACCTATCATACAAGTCATCATACGCACTCTGTTTGGCCTTAGCCATTGCTACCTTTGCCTTACGCTGTGTCTCCCTGTACTCCTGTTTACTCTCTGCAGTCCTCTCTATGTCCCACTTCTTCTTAGCTAACCTCTTCCTTTGTACACACTCCTGCACTTCCTCAGTCCACCACCAAGTCTCCTTATCTACTTTCCTTCCAGAGGACACACCAAGTTCTCTCCTGCCTGTCTCCCTGATCACATTGGCTGTGGTTGTCCAGTCATTTGGAAGCACTTCCTGACCACCCAAAGCCTGTTTCAACTCCTCCTTGAAGACAAAACGACACTTCCTTTTTCAGCTTCCACCACTTTGTCTTCTGCTCTGCCTTTGCCTTTTTCACCTTCCTCACCATCAGCATCATCCTGCACATCACCATCTTATGTTGTTTTGCAACACTCTCACCCCTACTACTTTGCAGTCACTGACTTCCTTCAAATTACATCGCCTACACAAGATGTCGTCTACTTGTGTGCTCCTACCTCCGCTTCATAAGTCACCCTATGCTCCTGTCTCTTCTGGAAGAAAGTATTCACCACAGCCATTTCCATCCCTTTTGCAAAATCGATCAACATTTGTCCTTCTGTGTTCCTGTCCTGGATACCAAACCTGCCCATCATTTCCTTGTCCCCTCTGTTGCCTGCACCAACATGTCCATTGAAGTCTGCACCAATGACCACTCTTTCACCTCTGGGGGTACTCTGCATCATTTCATCGATCTCACTCCAGAATCTCTCCTTCTCTTCTAGTTTACATCCTGTCTGTGGGGTATAAGCACTAACAACATTGAACATCAAGCCTTCAATTTCTAACTTGAGACTCATCACTCTGTCTGACACTCTTTTCACTCTTAGAACATTCCTAACAAACCTCTCCTTCAAGATGACTCCTACTCCATTTCTCTTCCCATCCATACCAGGAAAAAACAGCTCAAACCCTGCTTTTAAGCTTCTCGCCTTGCTACCTTTTCACCTGGTCTCCTAAACACACTGTATGTCGACCTTCCTCCCCTGCATCATGTCAGCCAGCTCTCTCTCTTTTTCTTTCACAGTTCCAACATTCAAAGTCCCTACTCACACCTTTCCTCTTCTCTCTCTGCCTACAGCGACGCCTCCTGCCTCTCCTTCTTCGACCAACAGTAGTCCAATTTCCACCAGCACCCTGTTGGTTAACAGCACTGATGGTGGTCATTGGTAACCTCGGCCTCGACCAATCCAGTATGAATTTTGTTTTGACATTTGCATGAGCATTTTGGCAGAGAGATATATATATCTATATATATATATATATATATATATATATATATATATATATATATATATATATATATATATATTAATGCCATCATAGCGACGCCCACAGGCCTGCAGGGCACATGCCGCACGTGTAACACTTACAGTGACTCTAACGACTCAGGAAAGTCCATCAAACTTCATATCTTTTATCATCTAAATCACATTAATATGATCTCTGCTGTCGTGGTGGGTACACCACTTGTTTTTGTGGCTGAGTTGCATCTATGACTTAATTTGGTCTACTTTATAGTTGATCAATGTAAATTTCCACGACTGCGTAAATGAAAAGCGAAGATGAAGTGCTAAATAGTTTCAAAGCCAAAGGTGATTTTAGTAAATCTCATCATAAACATGATTCCATAAACACCACGAATCAGCCTTATAGTATTATACCTCGGATTGGATACTGCTAGCTGAGCTCAAGATTTGTGTCCAATGAACTTCCGGCTTTCATTCGTTTTGCTATCATGCGTAAAACAAAGAAAGCCAAATGCTCTCCCCCACAGGGCACACAGTCACTCGCCATGCACGGGTTTACTCGTGTAAAGAGCACAGAAAGCTCGCAAGCCAAGTCCAACAAAGTCCCCGGTAAGTAAGGCAAAGTGCCTGTGTTTACATTTGGTTCAGACGGTCACACCCGGTGATAGACCTACATCCCAGAAAACTGTTATTTTAATCAAACAAGCAATTTTGTACTCAGTTTATGCCCTGTTTGTGCTTGTTGACAGAACTTACTTTTTGATAATAACTCAATGCTTAATCCAAGCTAACATTGTAAACATTATATACTTACTAAAAGATACTAAATGATTAAAAAAGATGCTCAAAGATATTATACTAGTATACTTACTAAAAGATACTAAAAGATTAAAAAGATACTAAAAGATATTATATACTTACTAAAAGATACTAAAATATATTATATTTGTCAGGTTCTAAATCAACACAGACATCATAAAACACGTACACACTAGAAGAAAGACACAAGGGAATCAAGTTCTTTTAACTCATATATGAGGAGAGCAACCAGGTCAGCTCAGTCACATGTCAACCTAGCTACTCTGATCTGAATCTGGTTGAGAACCTCTTTTATTTCTTTATGGGCGGTTTCTAATTACATAATATTGCTGACTTCTAAGGGGAGGGGTATCCATAAGTCAGCAACATTTCTTATCAATATGTTGCAAGCTACAAAATGTTCAGTCTCCCACCTTGCGGTGGTTGTTGAGTCATCTTTAACTGATGTCTCCTGAAATGAATATTTTTAAAGAGAACCTTATGAAAATTAATTATATTTATACTCGGCAGTTATAAGCCTACAGTCGGCCTAGTTTTAATTTTATATACTTTAAATCAGGGGTCGGGAACCCCGGGAATTGGGTTGGTGATTGATATTGTGATCAAGTTCATTATTTTCTGTAATGTACTGATAAAAATTAAACTTTCATATATTTTAGATTCATTGCACACCAACTGAAATATTTCAGGTCTTTTATTGTTTTAATACTGATGATTTTGGCATACAGCTCATGAAAACCCAAAATTCCTATCTTAAAAAATTAACAGATCATGAAAAGGTAGTCTAAACGAGCTATAAACCTAATCATCTGAATCAAGCAATTAACTCTAAACACCTGCAAAAGATTCCTGAGGCTTTTAAAAACTTCCAGCCTGGTTCATTACTCAAAACCGCAATCATGGGTAAGACTGCCGACCTGACTGCTGTCCAGAAGGCCATCATTGACACCCTCAAGCAAGAGGGTAAGACACAGAAAGAAATCTCTGAGCAAATAGGCTGTTCCCAGAGTGCTGTATCAAGGCACCTCAGGGGGACGTCTGTGGGAAGGAAAAAGTGTGGCAGAAAATGCTGCACAACCAGAAGAGGCTACCGGACCCTGAGGAAGATTGTGGAGAAGAGCCGATTCCAGACCTTGGGGAACCTGTGGAAGCAGTGGACTGGGCTACAGGTGCCGCATTTCCCAGGTCAAGCCACTTTTGAACCATTGAACAAGAAACAGCGGCAGAAGCGCCTGGCCTGGGCTACAGAGAAGTGGTCAGTGGTCCAAAGTACTTTATTTGGATGAAAGCAAATTTTGCATGTCATTCGGAAATCAAGGTGCCAGAGTCTGGTGGAAAACTGGGGAGAAGGAAATGCCAAAATGCCTGAAGTCCAGTGTCAAGTACCCACAGTCCGTGATGGCTTCGGGTTCCATGTCAGCTGCTGGTGTTGGTCCACTGTGTTTTATCAACTCTCCTGACCTGAACCCCATAGAGAATCTGTGGGATATTGTGAAGAGAAAGTTGAGAGACACCAGACCCAACACTGTGGATGAGCTTAAGGCTGCTATTGAAGCATCCTGGGCCTCCATAACACCTCAGCAGTGCCACAGGCTGATTGCCTCCATGCCACACCGCATAGAAGCAGTCATTTCTGCAAAAGGATTCCCGACCAAGTATTGAGTGCATAACTGAACATAATTATTTGAAGGTTGACCTTTTTTGTATGAAAAACACTTGTTTTTTATTGGTCAGATGAAATATGCTAATTTTTTGAGATAGGAATTTTGGGTTTTCATGAGCTGTCTGCCAAAATCATCAGTAGTAAAACAAGAAAAGACCTGAAATATTTCAGTTGGTGTGTAATGAATCTAAATTCTATGAAAGTTGAATTTTTATCAGTACATTACGGAAAATAAATTAACTTTATCCCAATATGCTAATGTAATAGCTTCTTCTATTCTGGAGTTGCTCATGGGGAGAGGCGGCGAGCCGGTGTGGGTATTCTTGTTGCCCCCGTCTCGGTGCCCAAATGTTGGGGTTCTCCCCGGTTGATGAAAGGGTAACTTCCCTCCGTCTTCGGGCAGGGGACGGGTCCTGACTGTTATTTGTGCTTATGCACCAAATGACAGTTCAATGCAGCCATGAGGCGGGGGGGGCACTAACCAGTGTCTCTCCCCCTTATGCCGGTCCCAAGCCCGGATAAATGCAGAGGGTTGCGACAGGAAGGGCATCCGGCATAAAACTTCTGCCACATTTAAAAATGAAAATAATCAATACAAAATTCATACCGGATCGGTCGAGGCCCGGGTTAACAACGACCGCCATCAGTGCTGTCAACCAACAGGGTGCTGATGGAAATTGGACTACTGTTGGTCGAAGACGTCAAAGAAGGAGAGGCGGGAGGCGTGTCCGTAGGCAGAGAGAGAAGAGGAAATGCGTGAGCCTAGGACTGAGAGTAGGGACTTTGAATGTTGGAACTATGCAAGGAAAAGATAGGGAGCTGGCTGACATGATGCAGAGGAGGAAGGTGGACATACTGTGTGTTCAGGAGACCAGGTGGAAAGGTAGCAAGGCTAGAAGCTTAGGAGCAGGGTTTAAACTGTTTTATAATGGTGTGGATCGGAAGAGAAATGGAGTAGGAGTCATCTTGAAGGAGGGGTTTGTCAGAAATGTTCTAGAAGTGAAAAGAGTGTCAGACAGAGTGATGAGTCTCAAGTTAGAAATTGAAGGCGTGATGCTCAATGTTGTTAGTGCTTATGCCCCACAGGCAGGATGTAAGCTAGAAGAGAAGGAGAGATTCTGGAGGGAGTTAGATGAAGTGATGCAGAGTACCCCCAGAGGTGAAAGTGTGGTCATTGGAACAGACTTCAATGGACATGTTGGTGCAGGCAACAGAGGGGACGAGGAAGTGATGGGCAGGTTTGGTATCCAGGACAGGAACACAGAAGGACAGATGTTGATCGATTTTGCAAAAAGGATGGAAATGGCTGTGGTGAATACTTTCTTCAAGAAGAAACAGAAGCATAGGGTGACTTATGAAAGCGGAGGTAAGAGCACACAGGTAGACTACATCTTGTGTAGGCGATGTAATTTGAAGGAAGTCAGTGACTGCAAAGTAGTAGTGGGTGAGAGTGTTGCCAAACAGCATAGGATGGTGGTGTGCAGGATGACACTGATGGTGAGAAAGGTGAAAAAGGCAAAGGCAGAGCAGAAGACAAAGTGGTGGAAGCTGAAAAAGGAAGAGTGTCGTGTTGTCTTCAAGGAGGAGTTGAAACAGGCTTTGGGTAGTCAGGAAGTGCTTCCAGAGGACTGGACAGCCAATGTGATCAGGGAGACCGGTAGGAGAGTACTTGGTGTGTCCTCTGGAAGGAGAGTAGATAAGGAAACTTGGTGGTGGAATGAGGAAGTGCAGGAGTGTGTACAAAAGAAGAGGTTAGCCAAGAAGAAGTGGGACATTGAGAGGACCGAAGAGAGTAAACAGGAGTACAGGGAGACACAGCGTAAGGCGAAGGTAGCAGTGTCAAAGGCCAAACAGAGGGCGTATGATGACTTGTATGATAGGTTGAACAGTAAGGAGGGAGAAAATGATCTATACAGGTTAGCACAGCAGAGAAATAGAGATGGGAAAGACATGCAGCAAGTTAGAGTGATAAAGGACAGAGAGGGAAATGTATTGACTGATGACAGAAGTGTGCTGGGAAGATGGAAAGAGTACTTTGAAGAGCTGATGAATGAGGAAAATGAGAGAGAAAAAAGAGTAGAAGGGGTGACCGTTGAGGAGCAGGAAGTAGCAAAGATTAGTAAGGGAGAAGTGAGGAGGGCATTGAAGAGGATGAAGAGTGGAAAGGCAGTTGGCCCTGATGACATACCAGGTATGGAAGTGTCTAGGGGAGGTAGCAGTAGATTTTCTGACAAGAATATTCAACAAGGTCTTAGAAAGTGAGCAGATGCCAGAGGAATGGAGGAGAAGTGTGCTTGTGCCCATTTTTAAGAACAAGGGAGATGTACAGAGTTGTGGCAACTACAGAGGGATAAAGTTGATGAGCCATACAATGAAGCTATGGGAAAGAATAGTGGAAGCAAGACTAAGGGCAGAGGTCAGCATTTGTGAACAACAGTTTGGTTTCATGCCAAGAAAGAGCACCACAGATGCAGTGTTTGCTTTGAGGATGTTAACAGAGAAGTACAGAGAAGGTCAGAAGGAGCTGCATTGTGCCTTTGTGGATCTGGAGAAAGCATATGACAGGGTGCCGAGAGAAGAACTGTGGTATTGTATGAGGAAGTCTGGAGTGACAGAGAAGTATGTTAGAGTGGTGCAGGACATGTATGATAGCTGTAAGACAGTGGTGAGCTGTGCTGTCGGTGTGACAGAAGAGTTCAAGGAGGAGGTGGGACTGCATCAAGGGTCCGCTCTGAACCCCTTCTTGTTTGCTATGGTGATGGACAGGCTGACAGACGAGGTTAGACAAGAATCTCCATGGACTATGATGTTTGCAGATGACATCGTGATCTCTAGTGAGAGCAGAGAACAAGTGGAGGAAAATCTAGAGAGGTGGAGGTATGCCCTGGAAAGGAGAGGAATGAAGGTTAGTCTCAGTAAGACAGAATACATGTGTGTGACCATCAAGGAGCCAACAGGAACGGTGAGGTTACAGGGGGCAGAGATAAAGAAGGTGAAGGATTTTAAGTACTTAGGCTCAACAATCCAGAGCAATGGAGAGTGTGGAAAAGAGGTGAAGAAGCGCGTGCAGGTAGGTTGGAATGGATGGAGAAAAGTGTCCGGTATGATGTGTGATCGGAGAGTATCGGCAAGAATGAAGGGAAAAGTGTACAAGACGTTGATGAGGCCAGCGATGTTGTATGGTTTAGAGACAGTGGCCCTGGGGAAAAAGACAGGAGTCAGAGTTGGAGGTAGCAGAGATGAAAATGTTGAGGTTCTCTTTGGGAGTAACGAGGATGGATAGGATCAGGAATGAGTACATCAGAGGGACAGCACATGTTACATGTTTTGGAGACAAAGTCAGGGAGGCTAGAGTGTGATGGTTTGGACATGTACAGAGGAGGGATAGTGAGTATATTGGTAGTAGGATGCTGAGGTTGGAACTACCAGGCAGAAGGCCTAGTGGAAGACCAAAGAGACGATTCATGGATGTGGTGAAGGCGGACAAGAAGGTCGTTCCAGTAAGAGTAGAAGATGCAGAGGATAGGGTGAGATAGAGGCAGATCATTTGCTGTGGCGACCCTTGAAGGGAACAGCCGAAAGGAAAAGAAGAAGAAGTGAAATGTCTTTGGTAGATTTTGTGAGAGCAAACGGGTGCAAGTCTCGTTTATAATCAGATGGCATTGACTTTAAACAGTAACCTGGACGGATATCATATTGGTGACGGTGATGATGATGATATTGATGATGGTGATGAAAGTGACCCTCTGCTTGCACTCAACTCTGACTGGAGCTATTGTGACATTTATGACACGAGCAGACTTGTCTTCTTTCGGCTTTTCCCTTCTGGGGTCGCCACAGCGAATCATCTGCCTCCATCTCACCCTATCCTCTGCATCCTCTTCTCTCTCTGCCTACGGACACGCCTCCCGTCTCTCCTTCTTCGACCGACATTAGTCCAATTTCCACCAGCACTCTGTTGATTCACAGTACTGATGGCGGTCATTGTTAACCCCGAACTCAACCGATCCGGTATGAATGTTTTTTATATGACTCGCATGTTTTATTTGGCATTTGTTTTACGCCGGATGCCCTTCCTGACGCAACCCTCTGCATTTATCCGGGCTTGGGACCGGCGTGAGGGAGAGACACTGGCTTGTGCCCCTCCCTCACGGCTGCATTAGCAGACTTGTCTCGAGTTCAAAATCATAAATATGTTTTTATACATTTGAATATCAGAGGTCTTCCCTCTAAATATGAAGAATTGAAAATAATGATATCGGAACTCCGTGTGTCAGGTGTATATGTAGATTTTATTTTTATTTATGAAACATTTTTGACGGATATTAATGCTGATCTGTTTCCTATTGCTGGATACCAGTTTGTGTACAATAACAGGATCCGTAGCGAGCTGGCGCTGTCGCCATCTTCATATCTGATAAATTAGACTGTGGAACTTTGGATATCTTAACAGTTAATGATGTTGAGTTTGAAACTCTTTTTATTGAAGCATTGAACCCTGTATGGAATGAGAAACTGGTTCTGGGTGAGATCTACTGAGTGCCAGGGACTAGTGAGTTACAATCTTATTTATGGTATGAATCTATTCTTAATTACTTGTCTGACTATCGTGGGGACAGAATTATTAATTCTTGCTACTGATAGCAACTTCAATTTATTGAATGTGGAAAGTCGTGCATGAACTCGGGAGTTATTGAATCTTTTTATTTCAATGGGCATCGGACCAACTATTACTATTCCAACCCGTATAACACATCATTCAAGAACCTTAATAGAAAATATCTGTTAAATTTAATCACAAACTGAAATTGATCTCTCGCATTTTAAACTCCAACATGTCTGACCATCTGCCTTGCCGAACTGTAATTGGTAGTAAAACTTATGATAAAGCAGCTTGTTCTATGATCAAACATAGAAAAGTGAAAGACAATACTCTCTCTTGTCCAGCCTCACATGTCCAGGATATTAATTGGGACCACGAGCTTAAATGGTCCTGATGTTCACCAAGCCAGGAAATACTTCTTTGGAACTCGATCCGCTTTATTGGATCTATACACACCAGAAAAACAAATCAAATTTAATTCGCGAAAGCTTATAAGAAAGCCATGGATGTCAAAGGATTTGATCAATTTATCTAAAAAGAAAAATATTCTATATCGCAGAACAATGGATAAACCTGAAAGACGTTTAGAATGTAACATTCGTTGAATTTAGAAATAATTATAAGAAGGCTAAAAGACAGGCTAAAATCATTGTACTATTCTAACAAACTCGAACAGAATAAAAATGATCTCAAGAAAACGTGGAAACTGTTTAATTCTATTATTGGAAAAAGTAATAATAAACAGTCTATATCTAACACTTTTAATATTCAAAATGAACGAATCAATGATAATATAACAGCTGATACTTTTTGTGAATATTTTAGTGATATCGGCCCCAAATCTGCTCGGGATATTCCCAACTCACAAATCACATTTGATTATTTACGTCGCAACAATCACGGTGGACCTCATTCCTTTCTCATGACACCAACTGATATTTTTGAAGTATATCATACAAAAAAAGTTTGGGTCCTGATGACATAAGTGTTTCCATTTTGAAATCACTAAAAAGCGCTGTGATTACACCCATTTCTCTTATTATAAATAAATCATTGCAATCTGGAATAGAACCTCAAAATATTAAACTTGCAAAGGTCGTCCCCATATATACATCAAAAAGTCGAAGTGAAATGAATGATTATAGACCAGTTTCGATATTACCTTCATTCTCGAAAATATTAGAGAAAGTAGTCCATACCAGACTCTATAAATATATGACATATTACAGTCTGTCGTCTCCACTTCAATTTGGTTTTCGATCAAATCATTCAACAATTGATGTAATCTC
Source organism: Plotosus lineatus (assembly GCA_024760905.1). Classification (NCBI taxonomy): domain Eukaryota; kingdom Metazoa; phylum Chordata; class Actinopteri; order Siluriformes; family Plotosidae; genus Plotosus; species Plotosus lineatus. The sequence goes on from CM045744.1 coordinate 5,676,033, forward strand.
AAAATTCTATGCTGATGTCGCCCAAGCCCTTTCCAATAAATTGCTGTCTGTTGCTGTATTTCTGGACCTCTCCAAGGCTTTTGACACAATTGACCATTCTATTTTTTTTTTTGAGAAATTGAACTCGCATGGAATTCTTGGCTTGGCCTTGGAGTGGTTTAGGAGTTATTTGAGTGGCAGGTTGCAGTATGTCAGGTACAAAGAAGTAGATTCTAGGCACTGTTGTGTTATTTGTGGTGTTCCCCGGGGAAGTGTCCTTGGTCCACTTTTTTAAATTTACATAAATGACCTTCCCCATTCACTTGCACATTCAAAATGTCTGCTATATGAAGATGACAACCATTTATATGCACGCAGATGACATTGCTAGATTAAAATATTTTACTGAAAATGATTTAATATCGCTATCACACTGGTTTTGTGCAAACAAACTCTCTCTAAACGTATTGAAAAATTTTATGCTATTTAAACCGAGAGGACATCCTGATTCAATGAACTTAGAAAAACTATCAATTGGTGTTAATACCATTAATCGTGTGTCATGCACCAAGTTCCTCGGATTTCATATAGATGATGGACTGAAATGGGACCAACCCATTAATTACATTGTGAAATAAGTTGCTACTAGTTTATATGCAATAAGAACTGCAAAGCATTTATTATCCAAAAATAATTTGAGAGCACTTTATTTTCGTCTAGTTCACCGTCATTTGAGTTATGGTAATATGATATAGGGAAATACAACGATCGGACTTTTGCATGAATTTGAAAAGAAATCAGTTAGAATTGTGAATAAAGTTGGTTACAATGAGCCCAGTTCACCTCTGCTTATGAACCTCGCTGTGCCTAAATTAAAAAGATATTTATTTCCTATGTTTAGGAAATTTTATGTTCAGATATATGAACGGTCTTTTACCAAAACCTTTGTGATTTGTTCGTAAATAATTCTGCCGTGCATGGCTATAATACACATCATCATATGCATGACTCCCATGTTGAACCCCGTAACATAACTGCAATTGTTGGATATTGATGATTAAATTCATGTTATTTAGTAATCTTGTGCTGCCCTCTGTGGGTCATATTGTTTTAAGTTTTTGGTGCCACCTTGTGGTTTTTTCAATAAACGTTCTCAGTTTGGATCCTCATGAAGGAAGACTGTTTGTCTGTTTTCTCTGCCCATGTTTGGGAATTTAGGTAGTTTCCTGAACATTTTGGTGCCGAAAACCCGGGAATCTGAGCGTTTATTAGGCAGAGAAGCAAGTTGCAGTATTTTGAGGACTGAAAATCCAGCCAGGTGGCTGTATTGGCGTGTTGAGTTGGCGGTGGTGAGTGACATACGTGACTAGCTTGGTGACTAGCGGCTTGGGCAAGATGGCGGCGCCCAGTGCATGTGGATGGGAAAGCGCACGCCACGAGGGAGTCGGCCCGGCCCTTTGTTAGCTGTTGTGGGGCGTGACTGCCGTGGGGTTGTCTACAGGTGACAGTACAGTGAAACAGGTCCCTGGACTCAAGGTGAAGCTGCGGCGGCGAGTGGCGCACGTGGACGGGAGCAGCGCCCAGCGCGCGCCTACGTGACTGCCGATATAAGCAACATGGCAGCGCCCAGAATGCGTAGACAGGAGAGCGCATATCATGGCTGTGAGTGGCGGTGGTGAGTGGCGGAGGTGACTGGAAGTACAGGTGTGCTACAATAACTGCACAGGGCATGTTTGCTTTGTGTCAGGGAACTGGCCCTGCCCTTTGTTAGCTGTTGTGGAAGTGTGTGAGGAGTTGATTGACTGCATGGAGCTGCACGGAGCTTCACATACAGGAGAAAAACACAGTGCAGTGCACCAACTCCCTCTTAAGGTGATGTTGGTTTGAAATTGTGTTGTGTGCATTGACCTGGAGCATTACTCAGACTGTATTCTGTTGGATTGTGCTGTATAAAAACAAACTCATGTCGGACAGTAAGCTGGATAAGGCAGAGAAATGCAGGGTGGCTGCCAAGGGATGGGTGACTCGGTCTGTCAAGAATTTAGCTGAATTATTGGACTCCTTAACTGTGGACCGATATGATTTGGAGGTGGCCATGGACACTCTGACCAAGAGGCTCGAGGCATTCGAGGATGCGCAGAGTAAAGTTGAATCACTTCTTCCACTGGAAAAAATTGAAGATGTGAATAATACTGGCTTTTTTTTTGGATGGAATCGACAAGTAAAGGATGAGGGTATCCAAGTGCCGTGCCTCACTGATCAAGGAGACAAATGCGGTTGAAGATGACAGATCGTCAAATTCTGGATCTTCATCGTCTGCGAATGTGCGTCTTCCCAAGCTTGAGCTGCCCACGTTTAGTGGGAATTTGGAGGACTGGCAGCCTTTCTGGGACCAATTTCAGGCTTTGATGGGTGATACTGACATTCCAGATATCACTAAATTTGTTTATCTTTTATCTTCTCTGCAATGGCAGGTTAAGGGAGTAATAGATGGATTAGCCACTACTTCCCACAAGTATGCAGTGGCTGTAGAAATGCTACAAGATTGTTTACGGGAGCAAAGAGAGAATTGTGTTTACCCACATACAAAGCTTGCTAGAGTTGTCGCCTCCCTTACACTGTAGCATTGGGGAACTGTGGAAGCTACAGGACAGACTGTTGAAACATGTCCGCAGTTTACAAGTGCTCGGTGTTCATGGTGAAGGGTACGGTGTGTTCCTTACTCCTCTCACTCTATCTAAGCTTCCTACAGAGCTCAGAATGGAATGGGCTAGAGATGGAGAAGGTCACGAGTGACCTAGACTTTTTTTGAATTCCTGAAGAAGGAGATTAAACATACAGAGCGTTCAGATGTGTTTCAGAGGCAGCATGCCAAGAATACAGAATTTAAGTCACAGAATCGGTCTACTAGAACTGCTGCTGCTCTGCAATCAAGTTCAGGGTCAATTTGCTGTGCATTTTGCAACAAGACTCATAAAACTGAAAGGTGTTTTGGTTTAACGAAGGTTCCCTTGGTTGAAAGAAAGAGAAAAATAATGGGGGCCAAATTGTGTTTCAGGTATTTGAGCAAAAAACACATGGCTAATGTCTGTGAGGACAAGTTTACAAAGTGCCAAGGGGCACATCACAGGTTGATTTGTTTTGAGAAGGATAAACCAGTTAGCACTAGTATTGAAAATCCTGTACCCACTGTAACAGAAAAGAAACCTGATAAAGTAAATCTACCAGGTGTTGTCACTGTGTCAAAAACTAGTCCCGATTTGTGAGGTCCTCAGGTGTTGTTACAAATGACCAAGGTAAAAGTCAATGGTGTTGAGGGCAATGTGTTATTTGACACCGGGTCAGATCGCTCATACGTGAGCAAGGAGTTTGTACAAAGGGCAGATCCAAAGTACATGGGAATCCACAGTATGCCATATGTGGCCTTTGGGACTAAGGGTGCAAGTCAGAGTAAACCTTGGTCGGTGTACAAGTTATCATTAAAAGGGGTCTGAGGGGGTCCCGGTTGACCTTGTGGCCACGGAGGTGCCTATTATATGTGTCCCTATCTACCGCCCAACCCTACCTGCTGATGTAAACAGAATCTTACAGGGAATGGATTTGGCTAGTGGGTATGTAGGTGGTGAAACCAAGATTGATATCTTAATTGGATTAGATGCCTATTGGCAGTTCATTAAACCTGAGGTACAACAAGTGCAGGATTTCATGTTGCAAAAATCTGTATTTGGATTGATTGTCTCAGGGGTAATTCAAAATACAATGTCCTGTGGGTCGAATGTGAATGTATCCAATGTACAATTTGGATTGCTGTGTTTAACTGATGTATCTCATGAATTATTGAAACAATTTTGGGACTTAGATTGTCTTGGGATTGGACAGCAGGTTGAAGAAAATGCACAAATAGTCCAGTTTGAAAAGGATGTTAAATTTAAAGAAGGCAGATATGAGGTAGCTCTCCCCTGGAAGGAGGGAGCAAGGGAGAGGCTGTTGAATAATTAGAATGGGGCTAAATTCAGGTTGAAGGGTTTGGATCGCAAATTGGAGTGTGACCCAGTCATACGTTCATGGACGATTTCATGCAGCTACACAGGTGGCCCATGGAGAGATGTGGTTGACCTTGAGATCCATGGTTTCGGAGATGCCTCAGAGAGGGGTTACGGTGCATGCGTGTACCTAAGGTGCAAACTGGGTGATGGGACAGTCAAGTCTTCATTGGTGGTTTCGAAATCAAGGGTAGCCCCAGTTAAAAGGATGACCTTGCCCAGGTTGGAACTTACAGGTGCGCTGTTGTGTGCCAGATTGTTGGTCTTTGTCTGGAAGGCCTTGTTGTTGCCTGAGGGGATGAAAAGCTTTTGTTGGACTGATTCCATGGTAACATTAGGTTGGATCCGCGGGGATGCTAACAAGTGGAAGCCCTTTGTTTGTTATAGGGTGTCTGAGATTCAAGAATTGACCAGTCCCGCTCAGTGGAATCATTGTACAGGCAAGGAAAACCCTGCTGATTTAGTGAGCAGAGGGATATATATACTGCAGAGTTAGTTTCTTCTAGATTGTGGTTGGTAGGTCCAGAATTTTTGATTGCTAGTCAGGATCCAGGGAATAGGACACATCCTATTCATGATGAATTGGTCAAGAATGAAGAAAGGGACAAGGTTGTTTTAGCAGTCTCTCAAGATAAGACTGAGAGTTTCTTAGATTTCCATAGGTGGGGAACTTTCCAGAAAAACATTAGGGTGGTGTCCTGGATTCTAAGGTTCCTTCACAATCTGAAGTGTGGTAAGTTTGGACAACTCAGAAAAGGTGATTTGTCTTTGGAGGAGATGATAGTTGGCAAGGTCAAACTTCTGCTTTGTTTGCAGCAACAGGAATTCACAGAGGAGTTTAGGGCTTTGAGGTTAGGCCATCCACTTTCTCGAAATTCTCCCATTGTTAAATTGACACCATTCATATGCTCAGATGGGTTGCTTCGAGTGTGAGGCAGGGTCCAGTTCTCAGAATTGGCATATGAAGAAAAACAGCCAATCATTCTCTCCAAGGGTCATTTGTCATTGTTGGTGGTAAGGTTTTCCCACTACCTGTTGAAGCATGCTGGTGTGGCTACAATGATTATGCATACGGAGTACTTACTGGATTGTCCAGTTGCGGTGTTTGGCTAAATCAGTTAAGGCAAGGTGTGTGGCTTGTCAGCGGTAAGATGTTAAGTTGGGTACTCAACTAATGGCTCCATTACCTGCTGCTCGTATTTCCAGAGCGCCCCCTTTGCTGTTATGGGTATGGATCATGCGGGGCCATTGTATTGCTCTGATGTCCCTGGCAAGAAACACTACATTCTATTGTTCATCTGTACGGTGATCAGAGCGGTTCATTTTGAGTTGTTTACCTCTATGACAGTGGCTGACTGCGTTTTGGCATTGCGTAGATTTGTGGCTAGGAGAGGGTGGCCTTCCATTGTGTATTCCGATAATGTCAAGTCCTTTATCGGCACTAGAGATCATCTGCAAAGGCAGTTAGGATCAGCATCCCCTGAGTGGCATTTCAGTGTTCCCAGAGCGCCTTGGTGGGGAGGCTGGTGGGAACGTATGCTTAGATCGGTCAAATCTTCATTGCGGGAATCCATTGGAATTCAGTCATTGACTAGAACCGAGTTGGATACTGTGTTGACAGAGATAGAAGCCTGTGTGAACTCCCGACCATTGACTTTCTCTGGTGATGAGCTCGATAATAATCCCTTGACCCCTTCTCATTTTCTGATTGGATGAGTTGCTGGGTTTAAAGTACCAAACATAGATTTTGGTCATTATGGAGTACAGAATACATTAGAAAGCTTACATTTGGTGGGGGTTTAAAAGTTAATCGAAGTCAGCTACAGGTTGGTTCTATTGTTCTTATAAAGGAGGAGGGCTCCCCGTGTTTATCATGACCATCGGGTTATTGAGGTATATCCAGGGAAGGATGGGGTTGTACGGTCTGTGAGAATCAAAACTGAAAGGGGCATCTTTACTAGACCCATCCAGAGAATTTCCCTGCTCGAACTGGAATCTGACTCCCCGGACATTACACTTGATCAAACTGAAAATGCAAACAATGCTTCTGTTGGCATGGCAGATGTCAAAATTAGATATGGTCATCAGGTGAAGCCTCCAGATAGGCTAGATTTGTAATAATACACATTTAATACCTCATGAGCTGATGTGAAGGAGGTTGGTGGTCCAGAAGCCAAGGTATATGCCACTGAGTTGAATAACAAGGAACTTTCCATTGTAGTTTGTGGATATAACATGGTTAAGTAAAATATAAAGTTTTCTGGTTTAAATAACGTGTTCTATTGCGAATATGGAATATACTTGGTTGAATGATTTATGTTTAATTGAGGTTTCTAAATTTCTGGTAACTGAAAATGTACAAGGTAAAGATAATCACTGGTGTGACAATTTGTATGTTGTTAAAATGCATTTATGATACAGGTATTAGCTCTCCCACTTCAATATGTAGTTATTTCATTACCTTTCCTCCAAGGTTTGATTGGAGATCGGTCTCCAATGGTGGGAAGGAAGTTGAATATTGATGATTAAATTCATGTAATTTCGTAATCTTGTGCTGCCCTCTGTGGGTCATATTGTTGTAAGTTTTTGGTGCCACCTTGTGGGTTTTTCAATAAACATTCTCAGTTTGGATGCTCATGAAGAAAGACTGTTTGTCTGTTTTCTCTGCCCATGTTTGGGAATTTAGGTAGTTTCCTGAACAGCTATTGCTGTCTTTTATTCATGAGGGTCCAAGGTATTGGTTACATCTACCATCAGAGCTGAGAAATAGAAGAACTAAATCTCCTTTTAATTTCAATCTGAAAAAATATATTATTTCCTCATATTAAACAAATGTTCGTTGACATATGCCATATACTAGTATATGCCAGATGCCATATATCCTTTAAGCTTGACTGTTATCTTGGCATGGGAGCCAAGAATGACTATTGCCCATTAATAATACTATTCATATGATTTTTTTTTTTTTTTCAATCATTGTCAGATGCCATCCGTCTGATCTTCTCCCCAGTCCTTTGTGCAGTTGAGCTGAGAATGACTTGCTCGTTGACTATATGTCAATATAGTATATATAATTTACCCAATTAGGGTTAAGTCCTTTTGGGCTTTTTATACCCGAGCCATAGCGGCTCATCAGGCTGTTGCTTATACCCACTTTCCATAGCGTGAAGCGACTAGGAGTACAATTCCTCCTGGATGGGACACGAGTCCATCGCAGGTGACATTCCCAGAATATTTTTACTGGTACGCTGTGTCTCCCTGTAGTCCTGTTTACTCTCTTCGGTCCTCTCAGTGTTCCACTTCTTAGCTAACCCCTTCTTTTGTACACACTCCTGCACTTCCTCATTTCACCACCAAGACTCCTTATCTACTTTCCTTCCAGAGGACACACCAAGAACTCTCCTACCCGTCTCCCTGATCACATTAGCTGTAGTTGTCCAGTCATCTGGAAGCACTTCCTGGCCACCAAAAACCTGTTTCAACTCCTCCTTGAAGACAACACGACACTCTTCCTTTTTCCACTTCCATCACTTTGTCTTCTGCTCTGCCTTTGCCTTCTTCACCTTTCTTACCATCAGCATCATCCTGCACAACATCATCCATGCTGTTTGGAAACACTCTCACCCGGTACTACTTTGCAGTCACTGACTTCCTTCAAATTACATCGCCTGCACAAGCTGTAGTCTACCCGTGTGCTCCTACCTCCACTTTCATAAGTCACCCTATGCTCCTCTCTCTTCTGGAAGAAAGTATTCACCACAGCCATTTCCATCCTTTTTGCAAAATTGATCAACATCTGTCCTTCTGTGTTCCTGTCCTGGATACCAAACCTGCCCATCACTTCCTCGTCCCCTCTGTTGCCTGCACCGACATGTCCATTGAAGTCTGCACCAACAACCACTCTTTCACCTCTCGGGGTACTCTGCATCACTTCATCTAACTCACTCCAGAATCTCTCCTCCTAGGCTAGGGGTCGGCAAACTTTGCCATTCAAAGAGCCATTTGGACCCGTTTTCCATATTAAAGGGAGTCACAAATCAAATAACACTGCATATAATGTTTTCCCTCATTTTCCTTCATGTTAAGATAAGATAAGATACAGCTTTATTAATGGAGAAATTTACTGTTACAGGCTCTTGAAGTACCGTCAGTCGGGGGTGCAAAATAGCTCAGAAAGGTAAAGCAACATCCTGGAGTAAATTAGAACAGAACAATAATTTATATATTTATATATAAATGAAAAATAATATACAATAAAAAACTTTGTAGATTGGCTGATATACAAGTGTACATGTATCTAAGGGCAGAGTCGATGGATTGATATGGTTCACAGTTACAGTGGGGTACATGTGGTTGATTAAAGTGCAGGGGGGTCTTAATTGCACAGAACCGGTTAATTCAGAGACAGTTACAAAGTGGTGTTGTCCAGTCTGACTGCGGTAGGGATGAAAGACCTGCGGTAGCTCCTTCCTGCACTGAGGATGCCTCAGTCGTACACTGAAGGAGCTGCTCAGTTCATATAAAACAACAATGTGTTGCATTGATTTAAACGACTGGAAAGACAATTAAATTACAATTCTGTGTGCAACAAAAACATTTAGATTAAAAAAAAAACTCCAGCCTCCCCACGACTCTAATCAGAATTAAGTGGGTTAGAAAATGAATAAATGAGTCCTTCTTGTATTTTTATAAAGAAAAAGAATATCTATCCCACGAAGTGAGGGACAAGGAACAGCCAGATGTGGTAACGGGTTGGGTATCGTCCTCACCATCCCTTCGTGGGATCTTTTTTTTATTATTATTTATTCGTTATATGTGTTGTTTTGTCATAATTTTAATTTACAAAACCAACAGCAACACAAAAGTATATGAAGATTTATTTTTAAGAAGGAGCCTGCTCTACATTCTTTTAAATAATATTAATGCTTAATGCTGCACTGACCAACCCATTCTCAGAGTGGAGACTGAACCACACCCAGTCTTTTATTTTGTCACTGTAAGGACAGTTAGTTAACATGGAGATTGCTGTGTATAAACACATCTCATCCGCTGCCTCTTACTTCAGCTGTGATTTCCGTTCCTGGATTACAAACCGGCGGTTGAAAAAAATCTCTCTCTCGCCGCGCTGCTGTTTGCCATCAACTCTTATATTTATTTGGTGTGGGCGGGGTTATTTTGTGTGTGTGTTCTTGTGTTCTTGTGAACACACACACACACAAAATCACCCCGCCCACACCAAATAAATATCCGCCCACACCCGTGACTGTTAATTTTCATCTGTGTAATCTTGAACCCTAAAAGAGCATTGGAAGGGAACCCACATTCAGGTGAAAGCTGGTTTAATTCTCTAACGCCTGGAAGACCGAAGTGCTTCTGATGTGAGTAAATAAGCACCTTGTGGTGCACCCGTCACCATAAAGTACAACATTATTTTGAAAAGCCACGGAGCCGCATGCGGCTCCAGAACCACGGGTTGCTGACCCCTGCCATAGACAGTGAGAGACATGGCCCGCCTTTGATAACCCAGTTAGCTGCACTGGAGGCACAGTGACAACCCTGTGGGGACTCGAACCCCCAACCTTAAGATCAGCAATCCTGCACCCTATCCACTAGACCAGTGTTTCCCAACATTTTTGAGCCTAGGCACACCTTTAACATTAGAAAAATCATGAGACACACCACGGAACAAAAATGTTGCAACAAGTATATTTATTGAAATATAATGAACATCCAGTCAAAACTTATTTACTCAGTGTGAACCCTGGGCCTGCTTAGTTGAACACAAAGCTGATATTCTTGCAGGAATTGAAGACAGACACACACGAAGATCTTCCTCAACAGCTGAGTCACTCTCTTATTTTTAGTTTTTATAGCAGTCATGCTTGAAAAGCCAACCTCACAAAGATATGTTGTGGAGAAAGGGAGCAGAATTGAAATAGCTTTGTTTGCCAGAATAGGGAACTCCTTGGCAGCAGTCAGACAAAAACTGTCCAAAGATAGATCAGCAAAGATCAGTTTTAGTCCACGATTTTGTCTCGGTTCAGTTATTTCTTCCTGCTCCTGCAAAGTCATGTCCATTCCAACTGCAGTTGAGCTGTATGGGTTCCTAACCCAGTCCAGGGAATCCGTGGAAAGTGAAAGGAAATAACGACAACTTCTGCTCAAGACTTTGCAAATATTTACCTACTGTCTCACACAGTGCAGCACTGTGGACACCCTGCCATTTCTGCGTGTGTGGGAACATGTTAAGGTTTGCATTTTCCACACGTTGTTTCTAGAGTTGTACCTTTGAACAAAACCCATTTATTTTATCTGTACTTGTGAGCAGGTTTTCATTTTGTCCTTGCATTTGTGTGTTTAGGTCATTCAGATGCTGAGATATATCAACAGTGCGTCGCAATGACATCTGGGTGTTGCCCTCTCACTCTGTTTACAAATCCTTTGGTGTCGAGCATCGCAGCTGCTCCATCGGTACAAACACTTACGCAGTTCTGCCACTTCAATCCTCCTTGTTCAAGGTAATCTGATACCGTTCGAAAAATTTCCTCCCCTGTTGTTCTTTCTGGCAATTCCTTGCAAAAAAGAAAGTTTTCAGCAGAACAGCACTGTTACTACACGCTAAGTGAAATTGGTTAATCTTCCGCGACACACCTGATGATTTCTCACAGCACACTAATGTGCCGCGGAACAGGGGTTGGGAAACACTGCACTAGACCACCACTGCCCCGAATTTGAAATACTAACAGCTTTTAATTACATTAGACACAAAGATTCAAGATATAATATTATTGTAAAATAACAGAAGAGAAGCTTGACAACACATCATGCATACGTGGCCACGCCCAACTTGAACTTTTCAAGTCTGAACTTAACTTCTTTCTCTTTCGGCTTTTTTCCGTTTCTTGGGAGTCACCACAGTGAATCATCTGATTCGCACATTTGATTTGGCAGAGGCTTTTACGTCGGATGCCCTTCCTGTCACAACCCTTTAACAAGGGACAGAAACACAGCTTTGCAGCTCCTCTTTACGAAAGTCAGCAATGGTTCTTTTACATGAACCTCTCACCATAGACAGTGACAGACATGGCCCGCCTTTGATAACCCAGTTAGCTGTACGGGGGGAGGGGGGCAGCGACAACCCTGTGGGGACTCGAACCCCCAACCTTAGGATCGGCGATCCTGCGCCCTATCCACTAGACCACCACTTCCCCCCAAGTCTACACTTACAAATCACTGCTGATGATCTCATCAACTTGGAACATACACAATTTGATATGAATAAAAATAGCATTAAATAAAGTAGGACAACTACAAGATGTACAGCACATGTTATTCCACTCAATCAAGTATTGCTTCATGTTTGTAAGGTCACATTCTGACTTATCTTTAACCATTGTATAATTAGTAGCATTCCTGTGCTTTTAACCGTGGACTTTTATTGCTGTTGTGATGTTTTACAAGGCAGCATTCTTCCTGAGGTCAAAAGTTCACAGAGTCGTAAATGTCACCCCTAAGGCAAAGGAATGTGATGGACGGTTTCTTATCAAGCACTGTGATTTATGGTACAACTTTTAGGCTGTGAACAAAGAAACATGTGACTCTGTACCCACTTTTTCACGCACACACCTCCACTGTATAAAAGCTTTATGCCCAGTGACACACACTGAGTAGAAGATGAATAAACCAGACTGATTTCACTCGTGTGGTTTGTTGTCCTCTGTTCCCGGAGCGCTCTCAGACGTTGAGATACAGGAATCCAGATCGTGCAGGTTTAACTAGGAACTTCTCCTGAGAAAATTCTTACAATTTGGTGACCCCGACGTGATACTCCTGATCAGGTAAGACAAGATTTGGTTGACTACCTGGTTAGCAGTATTTGAGCGTCTGTTATCCCCTTTTTATAAGGGACGGTTTATCCCCTTCTCTAGAAGGGACGGTTTATCCTCAGTTGCTATAACTGGGACGGTTTATCCTCAGTTGCTATAACTGGGACGGTTTATCCTCAGTTGCTATAACTGGGAAGAGCGCTATACAAATACAAAAAAGAAAAACGAAAGAAAGAAAAAAGAAGGTGTCCCTGTATTCCTGTATGCCAACGTATTTTTTTCTGTTGTTTTGTTGTTAGAGGGTAAACAATGGGAAATTCCTACCCAAAGCCTAATCCCGGGGAAACCCCCAAGGAATGGATGAATAAATGTGGTCTTGCTTATTATACTGAACCATGGCTTAGTAATTTAGCCGGATGGACGGAGGGACTAGACCAAGTGCCAAACTTTCCTAGAAATGGGACTTTTGATGCAGGATTTCTGACATCCGCGCATCGCATGGTTTATGATGGATTGGGCAACCCCTCCTGGGATTATGAATACATGAAGGAGGCTTATGAAAAATGGTATGAAATGCGCTCGTACTGGTTACAACTTAAAAAGCTCTTCGAGCCCAAGAAGGTGACTCGGAGTGTCCCCAAACCTATATTAATGAGTAAAGAAAAGGGAAAAGGGAAAAATACCAAAAGTCCAACTTGCTGTGTGCAAACTGTGTCCCCCGTAACTCCCCCGTCGGCTCCCCCACCCTATCCAGTAGGATCTGGGGGGATAGTTCCGCTACTCCCCGCTGACCCTAAGCCAGCGGAGGTTCCCGCCTTATACCCAACCCTGCTCGCTGCCGAAGGAGGAACCCCCGGAGCCGGAGCGCGACCTAAAATTAAATCGAAACAAAGACCCAAGGTTGTGATTCCCTCCCCGCCTCCACCAGTAAATGAGGAGGATTCCGAAGATACGGAAGGGAATGAGGATTTGGATTGGGAAAACCCGGCGGACATTGGTCCCGACGCGGGCTCTCAGCCCGATCCCCCTACTCTCCCGGAGCCACCTAAACCTAGGGCCGTGGAGAATGTAGCTTGTATATGGCAGAAACGTGGAAGAGGTATTGTCGTGGAGCCACCATCCGTGGCCGCACTTAAGGACATTATCTCCATGCTCCCCGGCTTGGACACACTCCTAGCCTACGTAGATATGCTTATCCGGTCCACCAGATATTGCCAGCTAACGGGAGGGGACTATCGCTTTATCCTGCAACACACCCTCAAGGAAGCTTACAATGAGGATGTGGTCCTTCAGAACGTCCCCTGTTTGGCCCCTGAGAATGACGTAGTGACTAATGTTAAAGTGGAGAAGGGGAAGTCGAGGGTCGTCATAACACCACCTATCGGTCCACCCTCTTTTGGCGGGATGATCCCGAGGCATTGACTCAACTGCGCGCGCAACTTACGGCTTATCTAGTCTCCCGACGGGAGGGAGCTTGTGATCTTTCACACGTGACCAATTGCAAGCAGAAGCGAGGCGAACTAACCTCGGTATTTTGGAATCGCTTTACTGAAACTTGGCGTCATGTAGGAGGGTTTCCTCTTGATACCGAAGCGGCAAACTCTATGTTCGTGTCCAGTTTTTTAAGTAATTGTCTCCCAGAAGTCCAGAGCGCTCTTAAACCGCATTTCACAGATCGTCAACGTCTCATCGTTAGAACTGCCGGAGAAAGGGTTCGTATGTTAGAATCAGATGGACTATTGAATGTGAAGAATAAGGTTCTGCTGGCGGTGGCCCCCCAGGGCCCTCGTGATAAGAATAGGAGAAGGGATTCGTATAGAAAGACCGGAAAATGTCATTATTGTGGTAAGGAAGGGCACTGGAAAAAAGAGTGTAGAAAGAAACAGAGAGACGAATGTAATTCTGCCTCTCGGACCCACCAAGGAGATAATTTGTCTCGCCCCCACTCAGATTCCGCAGGCGTAGCGCCAACATGGCCGTACGCGCTGGAGCACGAATAGGGATGCCCGCGGAGTAAGGACCCCGTGACCTGTAGCTTAATGCACCTAGTGTTTAATTCGCCCTGCAATGAGAATCTGCCCCTCCTTCCTATTGTTCTGGAAGGGGTAGAATATCTTTTTGTTATCGATAGCGGTGCGACCCTATCCTCCCTAGGCAGGGACTATCAGGGTGCTGTCTCCTCCAGGTCTACCAGCTCTGTGGGTATAGATGGGGTTCCCTTCTCCTCCCCATATACGCCGCCCCTTCTTTTATGTTTTCCTGATGACCCTACGCTTGATAAATTGCAAATATCCTACTCCTTTGTATATATGTCCGAATGCCCTTTTAATTTGCTAGGCCGCGACCTCATGAGTGTTCTGGGGTTCCAAATCTCTTTCCAAGGTTCGAGCATGACCATCCAAACGTGCGACACCTCCTCCGTTTCTCTGTTATCATTGCAAGCGCAGCCCTTGCCCTTTAATGTTAATTCGGCGTGCATGGCGAGTTCCACCTCGCCCCCTGTACTCGACACACTGCCCACCAATCTTTGGGCAGAGCATAAGAATGACATGGGTTGTGTGGACTGCGTCCCATATGAAGCTACCGTGAAGCACATTTCGCCCGTGTACATCCGACAATACCCCTTATCGCCTCAAAAAATGTTGGGTATCGACACTATTTTGGCTTCTCTTCTGGAACAGGGTATCATCGTGCCGTGCACAAGCCCTTATAACACTCCTGTGAACCCGGTTCCCAAGCCGGACGGTTCCTGGCGTCTGACACAGGACCTCAGAAAAATTAACGAGCTCATCATCCCAGTTTCGCCGGTCGTTCCGGACGTGCCCTCTATTATGGCTTCTATTCCTTGCGATCATACCCATTTCTCCGTAATCGACCTGTGCTCGGCGTTTTTTAGTATCCCTGTTGAGCCAAGCACACAACCTCTCTTCGCTTTCACACACCGGCAGCGACAGTACACGTGGACTAGATTACCTCAAGGATTTATTGACTCTCCTGCCGTTTTCTCGGCTGCAGTTAGGGATGCACTGGGGTCTCTTGACGTTCCCGTAGGTTCCTGCGTTCACTCTTATGCTGATGACCTCCTGGTGTCCGGCCTAACTTATGAACTGTGTTTCGATGCAACCGTTCAACTGCTACTCTTACTGGAAAAAAAGGGTTTCAAGGTCTCCAAGCCCAAGTTACAGTTCTGTCTCCCCACTGTGATATATCTGGGCTATGAACTCTCTCACGGGATAAAACGCCTTACTCAGGATCGCGTCAAGATCATAGTGGACACTCAGAAGCCTGCCACTAAACAAGCACTCCTGGCTTTCCTAGGCCTCATTAACTACTGCCGACAATGGATCCCGGACTGTTCCTTTTATGACAAACGTTTACGCTCTGCCGTGGCTCACACTGACCCTCTCCATCAACCCTTGGTCTGGACTGAGGACATGCTGGACGCATTCAAAGCCCTGAAGTCGGCCCTATGCTCCGCGCCGGCTCTCGGGCTCCCGGATTACAACAAACCCTTTCATCTCTACGTCGCTCACCAGGCCGGCACGGCTTCTGGAGTCTTGGCGCAGGACCACGGGGGGGGACTTAGGCCTTGTGCTTTCCTCTCTAAAACTCTAGATACTGTGGCTCAGGGTTTACCTGCCTGCCTTCGTGCCGTCGCTGCCAGTGCGGTGTTAGTTCTCGAAGCAGAAAAAATAGTGCTCTCTCATCCACTCGTTTTACACACCAGCCATCAGGTTAGGCATATCCTTAATACTCTGTCTACACAACACATGTCTTCTCAACGTCGTTCAGGTTACGAGGCCATCCTTTGTGCTACTGATAATCTAACCATCTCTTGTTCCTCTTTCCTAGATAACGTGGCCCAGGCCCTACAGAGCCTGCTTAATGTTCAAGATGACTGCAAACCGTTGGAACATGACTGCATGGACACCATTGTCCATGACACCAGTATTAGGTCCGACTTATTATCCACGCCTCTCTCGACAGGTCTCTCCCTGTTTGTAGATGGGTCATGCTCGAAACCCTCCGACGGAGTGTTCCTCTGTGGCTACGCGGTATGTTCCTTGCCGGACCAAGTTTTGGAAGCGTACTCACTCCCCTTTAATTCCGCTCAAGCAGCAGGCATGCACTGTGCATGCACTCTCGCTTCCGACCAGGATGTTATTATATACACTGACTCTCGTTATGCTTTTGGGGTGGCGCATGATTTCGGCCGTATCTGGCAATCTCGTGGTTTCACTGCTGCTGACGGTAAGCCCATTTCACATTCCACCTTAGTCCAGGATCTTATTGTGTCCTGCAATCTCCCGCTCCGTTTAGCGATCGTAAAGACCCGCGGTCATTCCTCTGAGCACACTGATGAGGCACAAGGTAACTCTTTGGCTGACCGCGCGGCTAAACAGGCTGCCTCGCTCGGCTCCATGCCGCCGTTCCTGCAGCCTGCGCTAGTATCAACCTCACACATGCTTAGCGCCCTCCTCCCTGACTTGGATCTGAAATCCCTTCAGTCCTCGGCGTCCACAGAAGACACTGATTTTTGGTCCTCGCAGGGCTCTCAGCCCTCGGGTGACGGCATTCTACTCGATTCGACTGGTCGTTTATGTCTGCCCATGCACTGCCTTCCTTTCCTCGTCCGCGAGTTTCACGGGCCTACACATCGCGGTCGAAGAGGGGTGGTGACAGATATGGAAAAAGATTTTTGTATCTGACAACTAGCCTCTACGGTGCACAGCATTCTGGAAAAATGCCTGATTTGTGCACAGAACAATGTGTCCAAACCACATGCATCACATCAGCATCTGCCGAAACCAGATACTCCCTTCCAGGAGTGGCAGATAGACTTTACCCACATGCCCCGGCAGGGCCCCTTTAAATATCTATTGGTTATCGTGGATAAATTATCTCGATGGGTTGAAGCTTTCCCGTGTGGGAACGAAAACGCCCGAGTAGTGGTTCAAAAGTTATCACAGGAAATTATTCCCAGATATGGCCTCCCGTTGGGTATTGATTCGGACAAAGGCACACCATTCACCTCAAAAGTCACTCAACTGTTGGCCCAAGAGCTAAATATCAATTGGCGTTTCCATGTCCCATATCACCCTCAGTCCTCCGGAATCGTGGAACGAACAAACAGAACAATTAAAGGGAAATTACGAAAAGCAATGCACGCCACCGGATCCAGGAATTGGGTTTCGGTGCTGCCTGTGGTCCTAGCGGATCTGCGGATGACCTCGCAGGTGGCCTTAGGGAATTTATCCCCTTACGAAGTGGTAATGGGGAGATCCTTTCCCGCACCTTGGAGGAAGGGAAAACAGGCTTTGGGGACGGAAGATTTAGATATACACATGAGCGAGTATGCCGTGGGCCTTGTTAAGGTCCTAAATGACTATTGGGAACGCACTAATCAGAATACTTCGGTCCCGGCCGACGCAAGCACTCATGCCTTCAAGGTAGGAGACAAGGTGCTGGTCAAGAAATTTGCGAAACTAAATTCCTCTTTGGGAGACACTCCTTACAGTGAGCCCACGGAGATACTCGCTGTTACTCGTACCGCCGTACTAACTGACCTCTTTCCACAGTGGATCCATGCTACCAGACTGAAGAAAAGCCCACAATGAAGTATTATCTGTATTGTGTGAATATGATGTTGTCCATTTTTATTACCTCTGTTCCAGGTCCGGAGATATATATCACTTAAGAGGGGAAAAGCACCTCCCAATGGATCAGACCTGACATAGACATATAAATGTTTGTTGTTGGTTTGTGTGTTCGGACCCTGTATTTTTAGGTGCCTGATGGATCGTGTTTGGATCCTGGCGAGCTCCTTCAGCGAACCCAGATACACCCAGCTGCCTACCAGAGAGGATGACATCTATCAGGCCATGTCACGTGTGTAGAGCTTGACTAGGGTGGAAGGATGTTACGAGGATCCCGAGATAGTGGGCGAAGGGCGATGAGGCCGCACCTGCCCTTCAAGCACCGGTCCCGGTCAACCGCGGTCCTCCGAAGTCCCTAGATCCTGTCAGCTTGCACGCCAACACGACTCTATCTTATATCAAGAAAAGACTCTGTTCATGTTGTTATACTTTAATTGCATTTAAGTATAAAAGAGGGGAACTGTAAGGTCACATTCTGACTTATCTTTAACCATTGTATAATTAGCAGCATTCCTGTGCTTTTAACCGTGGACTTTTATTGCTGTTGTGATGTTTTACAAGGCAGCATTCTTCCTGAGGTCAAAAGTTCACAGAGTCGTAAATGTCACCCCTAAGGCAAAGGAATGTGATGGACGGTTTCTTATCAAGCACTGTGATTTATGGTACAACTTTTAGGCTGTGAACAAAGAAACATGTGACTCTGTACCCACTTTTTCACGCACACACCTCCACTGTATAAAAGCTTTATGCCCAGTGACACACACTGAGTAGAAGATGAATAAACCAGACTGATTTCACTCGTGTGGTTTGTTGTCCTCTGTTCCCGGAGCGCTCTCAGACGTTGAGATACAGGAATCCAGATCGTGCAGGTTTAACTAGGAACTTCTCCTGAGAAAATTCTTACAATGTTTCTATCATTACAATTATGTACATTTGTATTTAATACATTTAATATTTAATAAGCAATTGACATTCAGAAAATGCAAAACTATTAAGTCACTTCATAATTGAAGTATCAGAAAAAAAAATGAACTCCTGAAAATGTAATGTTTTAAACTTTGGTACAAACATTAACACTGAGCTAGAACTGCATATTGAGCAAAATAAGCGATTGAAACATTAAATACACACAACAAGCATTAGAATACATAGTTTTCGATCACGTGACATTTCTGACGAAGTCCGCCATATTGGAGGTGGAGCGACACTAACCTACTTATCGATCACAATTTTGTTTGTAAACAAGGCATTTAAATACATATTTTTGTTGAAAGATGGATGAAAAGGAAAAGAGTTGTCCGCGGACATATCGTGATTCACTAGATGTGATTTCTAAACAGCGATATGATGATAAAATCTCATTAATTGAGAAACAAGACCCGTACTCCGTGGAAAAGCAGAGATGGCCTCTTGATATGGAGAAGTGGGCAGGTGTTACCTATCCAGACATAGTGAACTTTCTATTGTATTCGACGAGTTCTTACACCTGAGACGAACTGAAATCGTACAAAGGACTGGAAGCTTACAACCAGTTCATCAGTGGATGGGTGCGAGATGTTAAAGTAGTGGAGATAAATGGTCTCTGTTTACATTCGGCAAGGGTAAATAAACATCCTGCTAAAATTTATGTAGTTGTGTGTACACATTAAAAGGGGGAGCAACTTTATTTTATGATATATCTTTATCATAGCTAAAGCTTCCTACAATCATGACACATATGCTTTAACTACTAAACATGCAAATATTTTTTAACAGAACATATGAAAAAGTAATCAACATCTCACAAATAAGGTAACAGGTGTAGTGTCTAGACCAAATTTTTCATACTTGAACATGTTTAAGTTCTTTCAACAGCACAAGAAAATATACATGTAAAATTATGTTTAGACATGTTGAAAATGTTTTTTCTATCAAAATGATTTGGTTTCTAGCTTTTTTTGTGTTTTTACAACATGCATTAGAACCATATCATTTATTTAATTATTAGGCCTTACTCATCAGGTGGCTTTATGGCTATCACGACAGTTTTTTTCCCTCTTTTTTTCAATTTCAAAACATGAACATATTCACATTTATATACAGCATACATTGTAACTCAGTCAAGACTGTTTCACATGTTAATAATTTCATCAATCAAAGGACACAACAGATTTGCACAAATTTGTCAATGCACAGCAAACAGTCACTATCTTGTCAATGGTTGGTGTAGATCAGCGGTCGGGAACCTATGGCTCTCGAGCCATATATGGCTCTTCCGGAGACGTCATATGGCTCCCAGACAGTTTGGAGTTGAGGGGGCCAAAAAAAATTAAATTAAATTAAATTAAATTAAATTAAAATATATATATATTTTGGAACTGGTTTTAAAATACTAGTGATAATCTTAATAATATTAAGTAATTTAAAATTAGTTTTAAAGATACATTTTAAAAGTCAGGGGTGGGTTGCGGCACTTGCAATCCGCCGGTGACCCGAGGATCAGGTCGGGAACCAATCGATCGCAAGTACGTCACGGGTCATTGTCAATGTACGGAAATTAATTTTATCAGAGATAAAATTTCAACCCTTCAACCCGCTTCAACCCTTGTAACAGAAAAGATGGCGAAAAGAAAAAGACGATGATTACCGTACATTCCAGGCTGCGTGGACAGAGGAATTTGCATTTGTGGAGAGAGCAGGATCCGCAGTATGTCTAATATGCAATGACAAAATTGCATCAATGAAACGCTCAAATATAAAGCGGCGCTTCGATACGCAGCGTCATGCTTCTTTTGCATTGAAATATCCACCGGGGACAGCAGGAAAAAGGCATGCGAAGAGCTGCAACGGAAAGTGCAGACGAGCCAGCAGCAACTGCGTGTCTGGACCACGCAAGGTGACGGTAATTCCGCTTAGCTTTGCGGGTGCTTTGGCAATAGTGAAGAGTGGAAAGCCGTTCACAGATGGCGAATATGCCAAAACATTTATGCTTGATGTGGCCAATGAACTTTTGATGACTTTCCAAATAAAGCCAAGATAATCAAAAATAAAAGACATGCCACTGTCAGCAAGAACGGTTCACGATCGGAGCATCATGATGGCGAATCAAGTCGAGGAAACACAAATTAAGGACATAAACGCTGGGACATACTTTTCTCGCGTTAGATGAGTCAACAGACGTTAGCAATCTATCTCAGTTCAGTATAATTGCCAGGTATGCTACAGGTGACACACTGCGTGAAGAAATCTTGGCTGTTTTGCCAATGAAAGAGACAACAAGAGGAGAGGATTTATTCATGTCGTTCATGGAGTTTGCTAAACAAAAAAAAAATACCACTGGATAAACTTATTTCTGTGTGCACTGATGGTGCACCATGCATGTTGGGGAAGAACAAAGGGTTTGTAGCACTTCTCCGTGAGCATGAAAAGAGAGCAATCCTAAGTTTTCATTGCATCCTGCACCAGGAGGCGCTTTGTGCTCAGACGTGTGGCCAGCAACTTGGTGAGGTGATGTCGCTGGTCATTCGAGTGGTCAACTTCATTGTCGCCCGAGCTTTAAATGATCGGCAGTTTAATGCTCTGTTGGAAGAAGTTGGGAATCAATATCCCGGTCTGATTTTACACAACAACGCGGCGTTGGTTGTCCAGGAAGGTGCTCAACCGTTTTGCAGCTTGCCTGAGTGAAATACGGATTTTTCTAGAAATGAAAGGCGTCAAGCATCCTGAGCTGGACAATACTGCCTGGCTCCTGCATTTTCACTATCTTGTGGACATAACTGGCCATCTAAACCAGCTTAATGTGAAAATGCAAGTGTAACACCAGCTTGATATAGCTGTGCTAGATTTTATACTAGGTTCTAGAGGAGTAAAATGAATTGTGGAGATTTAAAGTTGAACAGCCGGCAGATTTATTACAATTAACAATATTACAAGAAACAGTGCAAACAATGTTGTAGAACTTTCTTTACAAATTAAAAATAAAATAAAATAAGCTTAAATCTCTAAGGTTTGATTCGTGTGAACCCGGGAGTCTTTCCAGGATTGTGATCCGCTTTGGGATAAAGGTGTTTTTATCTGTTCTTATCTGGGATCCTGTGATTTGAAGTGGTTGGGTCTGTAGATCTACTCTCGCATCCAGAGAACAGTTGGCCACACTGCTTCTGGATCCACCAGCATTCTCACTGGATTTGGCTCGCCATCCGTGTCCAAACCAGCTTCAAGATCAAATCCAGATCCACTAAAAACCAGTCTGCACATGCAGTACAGACACAATGAATAAAATATTTAACAACAATAATTCCTAAATAAAATGACAAAAGTGCATGAAAGGCACTGAATGGAATGGGAATACAAAACAAAACAGCTTATCTGCACTACTTTAGTGCATTAGCAAAAGTGCTTTCAACAAAACATTTAGAAAAATAAAATGTAGTTCATTTTGTGCACAGCACAATCTTGTTATGTACTCCGACTGGTCTTAGCCTTTTTAAAGACAAAAATAGTGCACACAGCTTTAAAAGTCACCACGTGTAGTTAGCATAGGTTCACCATGTGTAAAGTTAGCATAGGTTCACCACATGTAAAGTTAGCATAGGTTCTTAAACTAGCTTCATATTGCAATGACTCACCGCAGTTTCCAAGAAACAAACTCTCTCCACCCGGTTCGATTGAGAGAGAACAAAACACATACAAGGCTCGGGAAAGCACAGAAACTTAGTTAAACTTGTTAAAAGTTCACTTAATCGCATTTTTGATCGTTGACTCACTCGTGTCGCTTTTGAGGAGCTCTGTATCGCCCTGCTCTTCACGCCTCCTACACGCTCTGCTGGTCGCATGCAGCACGTGGCTATGATGCGTTCAAGGGGACTAGGAAACTAGTGCTTTCAGGGAGTGTTGGAAACTAGGGTTTTTTCCAATAAAATTAGTAACCATGTGTTTACATGTGTTACACCTCCCTTGAATAAGCATGAGTCCCGCCATGTACTTAAATGTTTGTTTAAACATCATAGATCTGATGGTTTTCATAGCTACTAAATGACTCTAGGGCTTGGTTAAAGTTATCCAAGAACCAAGTTGTGCAAAAGATATCAGCGGTTGACTAATTGAGGGTAATGAAACCGTCCTGGGCTCGCTTTAATCTTTCAGATTTTCTCACATTGGGAGTTTCATTTGTTGTTTCAATTGTCTGTTCTGTTTGTTGGTCAATCACATCACCATTTTGCTCTGTGTCCACAATATTAACGTCTGGTCCTCCTTGTATTTGGTTTTCATCATCTCCTCCTTCCATGACATCTGAATGTGATTCCTCTTTGAGTAGTTCGGCCTCATTCTGATTTTCCTGTTCATTGTCCATCTCGCTGTGTCTGTCTCAACTGAAACTGTTGGGTGCAAGGAGGTATCCTTATTGAGTGAGAGTGGTTCATTTGAAATATCCGAGTTTGTTGTCTGGTTTTTAGACATTTGATTGGTCTTGATTATTGTCATAAATCTTAATGAATGTCTCTGTTTCGATTGAAGGTTGTCCTGGCATGGGTTCATACTCCTCCTCTGATTCTGACAGATCTGTGTCCTGTGGTTCGAAGGACTTTGTCGAGTTTTGGCGTCACGTGGAGGTTTTGGTCTTGTCTCAACTTCATCGTTAATGTCTGAGAGGTCACCACACGCAAGTAAAAGGTCTCGTGAAGAGTTCTACTTGGACCATCACCTCTCTCTGGTCGAACCACATACACAGGAACATTTTCCATTTTCTTGATAACACGGTACACCATGCTCCCCATTTGTCGGCAAGTTTATGTTTACTGTCGCTACAAACGGACATTTTTGACTAAAACTCTATCTCCTGCTTTCAAGAGTGGATTCTCTGACTTTCTTATCAAATCTGCTCTTATTGCGCTCTGCAACTTTTTTTGAGTTTTCAAGGGCAATTTGGTAACTTTCTTCGAGTTTAGCCTTTAGACTGCGCATACTGAGAATGGGATGCAGGTGAGTCCCCTGTAACGGGCAAACCCAAAGGCAAGGTCAACTGGTAGCTAGGGCTTACTGCCAAACATCAACTCATATGACTAAACCCAGTAACCTCACTCTTTGAACAGTTGAGGCGTGTGTGAGAGGCTTGACAAAATCACGCTAATGAACTTTTTTGGTCATCCTTCAGAGTACCTAACATACTAAGGAGGGTGCGATTGAATCGCTCTACAGGGTTACCTCGGGTGATAAGTGACTGGTTCTCACTTTTTGATGCCCGTAATAGCACACAGTTCCTTAATCACATGTGACTCAAAATCCCTCCTGGTCACTATGGAGGCGTTCCTGGGGAACCCAGTAGTGAACCAAAAAGTTTTCCCAGAGATTTTTAGCCACAGTGGTTGCCTTTTTGATCACGAGTGGGCAAGGCCACCGATATTTTGTAAAATGATCTGTGATGACTAAAACGCCCTTGGTATTCTTACTATCGGGCTCAATCGAAAGAAAGTCCATGCAGACCAATTCCATTGGTCGCGTGGTTTTAATTATTAACTAAAGGCGGCCTTTTCAGGCAAGGACTTTCTTCAACACAACGACCACAGTTCTTTATTTTGGTCTCAATGTCATGACCCATCTTAGGCCAATAAAATCTTGCTCTCACTAGTTCATGAGTCCTCTCCCACCCCTATGACCCATGTCATCGTGGAGTAACTTTTTAGAACAGTGGGTCTAAGTGAGACAGGGAGTACAAGCTGGTAAGTTGTATCTGGGTCACATTGTCGCCTCCTGAACAAAAGGTCATCCCTCATTTCAAGACGCTTTCCATTCTCGAGCATCAGTTTTATTTCAAATGTTTCTCTGTTGTTATGTGGAACATCTGCTCCAGCTTCAAGTAACTGAATGACACGATTGATGCTTGGGTCCAGATCTTTGTTGTTCTTAAGCTCATGAGCAGAAAACAAGGGAACAGTTACCTGACCAGATGTTTCCAGCATCACTGTATACATCAGGAATTGCATCAGCATTCATAGCCAAGGACTCAACAAGAATGACATGAGGTGAATCTTTGGTTTCTCTATTGAGAAAATGCTTGTGACATACTGCTGCAATAGTATCAGGACATAAATCACTACATCGAGGAGGGGATCCGAGAAGGCGGAGGTGAGTTGTTGTATTCGGTTCTCCTCTTCTAATGTCACATAATCCGCAGCTAGTGTTTGGTGGCCTTCGTGATAGGCCATCTCGTCCTGGTTAGCCTTTCCAGCTCTGTATTTGATTTGGAAATTGAAGGTGGATAGCGCTGCTAACCAGCGATAGCTAGCTGCATCAAGCTTTGCAGTGGTCAGAATGTATGTAAGCAGATTATTATCCGTTACAACTGTGAATTCATTACCATAAAGGTAATCATGAAACTTTTCTACAATGGACCATTTCAGAGCTAGAAATTCTAGCTTATGAGCTGGATATCTGGTTTCGCTTGGTGTCAGCCCCCTACTGGCATAGGCTATGACGCTGCATTTTACCACCTTGCTCTTGATAAAGAGCGCACCTAGGCCTGTAGAGCTGGCGCTGGTATGCAGAACATATTGGAGCTTTGATCTGCAAAGCCCAATACAGGAGAGAGGATGTTAATTTCTCCTTAATGCATTCAAAGGCTGACTGACAGACAGATGTCCACCTCTCGGCAAAAGGTTCTCGAGGTTGAAATACTTAGAAGTGTCGGTTCAAGCTTTCTGGACTTTTCTATAAGGTGGGTAGCCACATGTAAGGTCGTTAAGGGCCGAACTATCTTTGAATAATCTTTAACAAATCGGCGATAGTAGCCTGTGAACCCTAAAAACGACTTGAGTTGCTTCAAGTTTTGTGGCACTGGCCAGGTCTTAATGGCTGCTACTTTTTCAGGATCTGTTTCACGCTATTTCTTGAAACAATATGGCCTAAATATTTAACCGATGTCTGAAAAAGCGACATTTCTGGGGGACAACTTTAAGCCATATTCACAAAGACGGTCCAAAACATGCTTTTTAGCCTCTGTCTGTGTTGCTCTAGGGAGTCTGAGAAAACAATCAAATCGTCTCGGAAGACGAGCACCTCCTTAAGATTAATGTCTCCCATGCACCTCTCCATTAACCTCTGAAAGGTGCTGGGAGCATTTGTGATTCCCTGAGGCATTCGATTGAATTCATAAAACCCTAGGGGGCATACAAACGCTGTTTTGGCCTTATCTTCCTCATCCATCTCTATCTGGTAGTAGCCGACTTTAAGTCCATGACAGAGAACCAGTTTGACCCAGATAGAGCGGAGAAGGTCTCTTCAAGATTTGGTAACGCGTAGCGCCTTTAACCGCTTGTACGTTAACCTTACGGTAGTCCACACAGAGACGTACCTCACCCGCCTTTTTCTTAACTACAACGATGGGGACGAAAGGGATTCTGATGGTCTTATTACCCGGCATCGAGAAGCATTTTGAGGTGTTTCCTAACAGCTTCGTAGTCATTTGGGTGAATAGGCCTCGACCTCTGTTTTATGGGTGTTTCGTCTTTAAGCTTGATTTTATGCTTAACTCTAGTGGCATGGCCAAAGTCAAGATCGTGGCATGCGAAGACATCACTGTAAGCACTCAGACTCTGTGTGATGCGACTTTTCCACTCCTCAGGCAGAGGTGAATTTTCAAAATCAAAAGTCAACTGGTCCTTCGGTGATGAGGAGTCTGCAGACAAGCGACAACAACCTGCTGAATTGGTATTGGACAGGTTTTGAGTTTCCAAAACTTGGTCTGCAACATGCAGTTCAGCAAGGACACAGTTGCCAAGAAGCATAATGTCATGATCGGTTTCATTTCTTATCCAAACAGGGTGCTTGTAAGGACTTTGACTTGGCACTGTGATAAGACAGCAGTCATCAAAGATTCCACCTGGAAGGGCTGAGGACATTGGCTGCTCTACTACTGCCCATTTGTCTGTGAGTGGCGAACTTAAGTGGGCACAGCTTTCAAGACAGACCTTCGTGAGCTGAATAACATAAGGTGTGTTGCCCTCAGTGTCATTAGCCCAAGCTTCCTGTGCTCTTTGTTTCGTATCTGTGTCGAGGATTTTAAAATCTGACTATAGCCATAGACAGCTGGTAGAATGGGAGTGTCTCGACAATGTTCCTCATATAAAACATCGAGGGCATTTTGTACCAATTAACACTGGCAAGTCTGTGCTGGAGCGCAAATCAGGTACTATTAGAGCTAATGTAGAAATTTGAGGCTCAGACTCAACAAACTCTTTGGAAAACCAACTGGAACTTCTACATAGCCTAGATAAGGTACCGCCTGACGTTTGCACCCTCAACATCTAGGTCACTGATCGGCTGGATTGGAAAATCAACCAGGTGTCTCTGGTAAAGGAGTGTGAAATAGTCGAACTTGCACCCTGAATCTAATAGAGAATTGCAGCTAACGCCAGCTATGTTTATATTAGCAGTGCACTTCTTACCTATTAAGCCCTTGGGAAAGCTAGAATGGTGTTTACTCGTTAGCTGCACAACTCTGTTTTGGCTGGGGTTTCTGAGTGGGACTTGTGTCGCTTCTACTAGTTCCAGTTTGTCCCTCAACTGAAACAGGAACTAGTTTTAAAATCAGTGTTACATTGGTCCTCCCAAGCCTTTGTTTTGACCTAAGCTCTTTGCGCTTAGCTTCAACAGCTTTGGGGTTTGGGTCACTGTCACAAGAGGGGACTATATGGCCATCCTCGCCACAGTTAAAGCAGAACCATGGGCGAGGCTTTTGTTACCTTTTCCAAAGCTTTCACTTTTCAAGTGTGAGTTCTGTGTTTGTGTCCCTTTCCTCTGTTGTTTCTTTGCAACTTTGGGGACTTTGTCTGAGGTTTCTTTTTCAACTGTCTTTTCCATGGACGCTTTTAAGGAAGTTAACTGTTCTTGCAGTTGAGCAATTTGTTTCTGC
This sequence comes from Plotosus lineatus, assembly GCA_024760905.1. Lineage (NCBI taxonomy): Eukaryota > Metazoa > Chordata > Actinopteri > Siluriformes > Plotosidae > Plotosus > Plotosus lineatus. The sequence goes on from CM045744.1 coordinate 5,703,427, forward strand.
AGTTTCTGGTAGACGTTTTACTAGAATTGTCCTGCAGCAGCAGCTTGAAACTCAGTGTCTGCATAAACATTTAAAGGGTTGGACTGTACTCTTACTTTTGAAAGTCCTAAGTGCTGCTTCATGCGAGTGGACTTAGCTGCTTGTTTATCCTCCTCATTCGCAACAAAAGAAGTTCAGAAAAGGTAGGTGGGCTGGATTTCTTTTGTTCTAGATGGAGGCTGGCAATTAGGTTATCATCCCAGCACCCCTACAGAACTGTTTTAAAAGCTGTCGATCAAAATCACTGACTGTAACGCCTCCCCTTTAGCAACTTTGCTTAATGTAGTCTGGAGCCGGGTGCAAGTATGTTGAAGGTTTTTTCTCCGTATTTTTGGTTTGTGCTCAAAATTTCACAAACAGCTCATCAGTATCATCTACATTCCCGTATGCAGAATCGAGCAAGCTCAAAAGTCTTTTGGCTGGACAAGGGGCCCAAATGTTTGACAATATTGGCTGGTGGTAGAGAGATCTTTCAATAATTTTTCGTACTACCTGTCTTTCAGAAACAGAAGAGTCGGCAAGATAAAACTCAACATGACTGCGCCAAGTGTCATAATCTACTCCGTATTAGGGCACGGAAATTTTCCAGAGAACGACCTGAACATGGAAGAGTTCAGATAAGTTTGGGACGTGTCAGCACTTCTGACAATGTGCTCAAACAATCACCCTCTGGACTTCAGAGGTGCTCAAGTGTTCGGGATTTAAAATAGAGTTGGTCTGCTGTTGATTGGAGAACTGGGAATATCAGAGTTTGAGGTAGTTGTGAGAGTTTCCCTATTTGTTTGTGTCACAACAGAATCACCTGTTAAACTTTCAGTTACTGGAGAAGGCCAGTGGAAGCTATACTTTCACTTTCAGCAGCAGAGGCCTGAAGTTTGTTAAGTCTACCAAGCAACAATTTTCATAATCTATTCCGCTTGCTTTGGCAATTCCTTTAAATCAAAGAGAAAAGACTTGGTCAGATCAGCTGTTAACTTATCACTATAAAGTGGGGATAAGAGCTGAATTTTGTGAACAACCTTTGGGTCAGATGTTGCTCTTTGACATGGTAGTTCAGCCTGAATTGACTCAATAGCAGTGCCATACTCAAACTCAACTACGGCTGTATTTTTAAAGTCAGGGTCAGAAGTAGTAAGTTTCACTGTTCGTGTAATAGAACCATACTTTTCTAAAAACTTAATAACTTCTTCATCAGTCTCAGTACCAGAAAAACCACTAATTAATACAGCATTTGGTACTTTGATACCTTCACGTTCAATGATATCCATATTTCTTTTGTGGGAAAAAGTTGTACAAAACTGTCATAAAACTGCCAAACTGTATGCCAAATTATTAATTTAGAGGCAAAATGTAGCCAAAACTCCTCCTGGCTGGCTCATTACTTTGATGTAACACCAGCTTGATATAGCTGTGCTAGATTTTATACTAGGTTCTAGAGGAGTAAAATGAATTGTGGAGATTTAAAGTTGAACAGCCGGCAGATTTATTACAATTAACAATATTACAAGAAACAGTGCAAACAATGTTGTAGAACTTTCTTTACAAATTAAAAATAAAATAAAATAAGCTTAAATCTCTAAGGTTTGATTAGGTGAACCCGGAGTCTTTTTCCAGGATTGTGATCCGTTTGGGATAAAGGTGTTTTTATCTGTTCTTATCTGGGATCCTGTGATTTGAAGTGGTTGGGTCTGTAGATCTACTCTCGCATCCAGAGAACAGTTGGCCACACTGCTTCTGGATCCACCAAGAGTTCTCACTGGATTTGGCTCGCCATCCGTGTCCGAAACCAGCTTCAAGATCAAATCCAGATCCACTAAAAAACCAGTCTGCACATGCAGTACAGACACAAGTGCATGAAAGGCACTGAATGGAATGTAATACAAAACAAAACAGCTTATCTGCACTACTTTAGTGCATTAGCAAAAGTGCTTTCAACAAAACATTTAGAAAAATAAAATGTAAGGTTCATTTTGTGCACAGCACAATCTTTGTTATGTACTCCGACTGGTCTTAGCCTTTTAAAGACAAAAATAGTGCACACAGCTTTAAAAGTCACCACGTGTAAAGTTAGCATAGGTTCACCATGTGTAAAGTTAGCATAGGTTCACCACATGTAAAGTTAGCATAGGTTCTTAAACTAGCTTCATATTGCAATGACTCACCGGAGTTTCCAAGAAACAAACTCTCTCCACCCGGTTCGATTGAGAGAGAACAAAACACATACAAGGCTCTGAAAAGCACACAAACTTAGTTAAACTTGTTAAAAGTTCACTTAATCACATTTTTGATCGTTGACTCACCTGCGTCGCCGAGGGCTCTGTATGCGTCCTGCTCTTCACGCTCTCCTACACGCTCTGCTGGTCGCATGCAGCACGTGCCTATGATGCATTCAAGGGGACTAGGAAACTAGTGCTTTCAGGGAGTGTTGGAAACTAGGGTTTTTTCCAATAAAATTAGTAACCATGTGTTTACATGTGTTACACAAGGTATTGGGAATACAATCTCATCCCTTCAACAAGCAGTGTTTGCATTTGAAAGCAAGCTGGAAGTTTTTCTCAGGGACATTGAAACAGGTCGTCTTCTGCACTTTGAAGGACTGCAGCAATTTAGAGATGCATGCTTAGCAAGCGACCCCACACAACATCTGGATCTCCAGCAGCTAGCTGACTATACGTCCAATCTCCTGCAGTCATTCAAGGCACGTTTTGGAGAATTTCGTGCGAACACTGGTCTTTTCAAATTCATCACTCATCCACATGAGTGTGAAGTGGACAAAATCAACCTGATGTGCATCCCCGGAGTCTCTATCGCAGACTTTGAGCTGGAAGTTGCAGACCTGAAGGCATCTGATATATGGATGACTAAGTTCAAGTCACTTAATGGAGAGTTGGAAAGACTTGCACGACAGCGAGCAGAGCTGGCGAGGGAACACAAGTGGTCAGAAATAAAAAAGCTTCAACCTGAAGACCAGCTAATTCTTAAAACTTGGAACTAGCTTCCTGTGACATATTACACAATGCAGCGTGTGAGTATTGCTGTACTGACCATGTTTGGCTCTACGTATGCATGTGAGCAGTCATTCTTGCATATGAGAAACATTAAGACCAACCTACGCTCGCGTTTAACTGATGGAAGCCTCAACACCTGCATGAAACTCAACCTCACTACATATGAACCAGACTACAAGGCCATCAGCAAAACCATGCAGCACCAGAAGTCGCATTAAAAGTAAACCTTTTATTATTATTATTATTATTATTATTATTATTATTATTATTATTATTATTATTATATGTTTAAAATACTATATGGCTCTCAAAAAATATATATCTAGAAATAATTTAGTTTTATGGCTCTCCAGGTCAAAAAGGTTCCCGACCGCTGAGCTAGGGAATTGAATCCAAGACCTTCTTGCTCTAAGGCAGTGGTGGCCTGGTGGTAAAGGTGCTGGATTACTGATCCCAAGGTTGGGTGTTCAAGCTCCACTGTCATTGGTTGTGATTGCTGTCCCCCCCACTATCTATGGTGAAAGGCATGTAAAGAACCATTGCTTACTTTCGAAAGTAGGCTGCATACCTGTCAGTGTGTTTCTGTCCTGTGGTGGACTGGTGAGCTATCCAGGGTGTACTGTCCCCTTGCCCAGAGTCAGCTGAGATAAGCACCAGCCTTCCCGAGACCATAATTCTGATTGAGCAGTTCAGAAAGTAAAAGAATGAATGTTGAATGAACCTTCTTGCTGTGTCCCAGATATGCTAACCACATGCCACCTGAAAACTGTGGAAGCAGTTTTGGGAACACTTGGGCTTAATTTATGGAAAGTTTACAAAATTAATACAGCAGCATAATAATTAGACTCTCTGCATGTGGAAAAAGTGGAGATGCTACAGCGTGGAGTAGAGAGGGGGGAAATGAGAGAAATTAAATGAGTGAGTCTGATTTGGCTGTGGGAGAATGTCCTTGATTCGGAACAAAGCCTTGGACAGAGCTGACAGCACCAAACCTGCAGATTTACAGAGGAAGACCTTGGAATGCAAGTTAGAAACATTCAGGCAAAACATTAACCCTCACTTCCTTTCAGTTTTCAGAGTTTAGAAGTTTTACTTTAGACAGAACTCTGATAGTTATTTGAGCACTCTTCAATATGAAATATTATTTGAACTGAATAAGGATGAAAATAATTTTGTAGGCATGTTGCCAGGAAACTCTCTTTCAACCATTATACAGTGATACCTCAGCTCACGAACATAATTGGTTCCCAGAAAGTGTGTGTGAGGCGAAAAGTTCGTCTTCCGAACATTTATTTCCCATGAGAAACCATTAAAATGAGAATAATCCATTCCCAGGTCCCCATAAAACATAATTTTCTACTAAATAAGCCTTAAAACTATACAAAAATATACCTTATTTTATGTATAATAAATGTCTATTGTATTGTAATTAAAGAAATAAACTGTACTGTATAATAAAGTCGTTTTATTTACCTTTGTGATGGTAGTTGATGGCTTGATGGAATGGAGTGGGAGGAGGAGGGAGGGAGGGACTTACTGTTTGGAAGGAGAGTTTGGAAACGCCTACTGTTTGGAAACACGCATAGCCACACACGCACACTGAATAGCTTCCTTGTTCTTAAGGATGGGAGCAATGGTAGACTTAGCGTACTGGTACTGGGACGCCGAGTCACACAAACGCACACCTCGTTCGTGTTTTTCAATGATCTCCGCCTGTGGTGGGGTCTTTTTCGGTCCCATAATAGCAAAAGTACACTCAATATGGTCCAAAATGTCAATCAAACACAAACCACTTCCGCATTCAAAGAAGGGGTGTGACGAACTGTGACGCCGTGAGCGTGCGTCAGCTTCTCGTGGCCGCCACCGTGGCGCTGTTCGACCGCGTGGTTTGATTCGTCCGCCGAAAACTAGTTCGTCAGCAGAAACAATATGCTCGCAAATGTAATGTTCTTGAGGCGAAAAGTTCGTGAGCTTAAGCGTTCGTCAGCGGAGGTTTTACTGTATTTGTTTTTAAACTGCAGTTATCCAGATAAGTCTGAATCACTTACATTTAGTTTTGCATAATCTTGATTATTCATTTCCGAATAAAGACACCAGTCATAAAGCGCTGAGCTTACAGTGCACAGATGAATTGCGGCCTGTGATTCGTCCTTCCCTTTGAATGCAGCCATGAGGCGGGGGGAACTAACCAGTGTCTCTCCCCCTTATGCCGGTCCCAAGCACGGAGAAACACAGAGGGTTGTGTCAGGAAGGGCATCCGATGTAAAACATTGCCAAACTTTTATGACGCAAATCAGAAGTATGACCCCCATATCGGATCGGTCGAGGCCCAGGTTAACAACGACCGCCTTCAGTGCTGTCAACCAACAGGGTGCTGATGGAAATTCGACTACTGTTGGTCGAAAACTTCGAAGAAGGAGAGGCGGGAGGCGTGTCCGTAGGCAGAGAGAGAAGAGGAAAGGCGCGAGTCTAGGACTGAGAGTAGGGACTTTGAATGTTGGAACTATGAAAGGAAAAGGTAGCGAGCTGGCTGACATGATGCAGAGGAGGAAGGTGGACATACCATGTGTTCAGGAGACCAGGTGGAAAGGTAGCAAGGCTAGAAGATAAGGAGCAGGGTTTAAACCAGGGGTGTCAAACTCCTGCCACAAAGGGCCATATGGCTGCAGGTTTTTGCTTCAACCAAGCAGCAGCACACCTGACTTGGCTCATTTCATCAATTGAGCTGAGTGTTCAGCCAGTTTATTGGTCAATCTCTGTACAGAGCACACAGATTGACCAATTCAGCTGCCTGAAGACCTCGATCAGTTGATTAAATGAGTCAAGTCAGGTGTGCTGCTGCTTGGTTGAAACAAAAACCTGCACCCACATGGCCCTTTGTGGCACGAGTTTGACACCCCTGGTTTAAGTTGTTTATCATGGTGTGGATGGGAAGAGAAATGGAGTAGGAGTCGTCTTGAAGGAGGGGTTTGTCAGGAATGCTCTTGAAGTGAAAAGAGTGTCAGACAGAGTGATGAGTCTCAAGTTAGAAATTGAAGGTGTGATGCTCAATGTTTTTATTGCTTATGCCCCACAGGCAGGATGTGAGCTAAAAGAGAAGGAGAGATTCTGTAATGACTTAGATGCAGAATACCCCCAGAGGTAAAAGAGTGGTCATTGGTGCAGACTTCAATGGACATGTTGGTGCAGGCAACAGAGGGGACGAGGATGGGCAGGTTTAGTATCCAGGAAAGGAACACAGAAGGACAGATGTTGATCAATTTTGCAAAAAAGATGGAAATGGCTGTGGTGAATATTTTCTTCCAGAAGAGAGAGGAGCATAGGGTGAATTATGAAAGCAGAGGTAGGAGCACACAGGTAGACTACATCTTGTGTTGGCAATGTAATTTGAAGGAAGTCAGTGACTGCAAAGTAGTAGTGGGTCAGAGTGTTGCCAAACAGCATAGGATGGTAGTATGCAGGATGACGTTGATGTTGAGGAAGGTGAAGAAGGCAAAGGCAGAGCAGAAGACAAAGTGGTGGAAGTTGAAAAAGGAAGAGTGTCGTGTTGTCTTCAAGGAGGAGTTGAAACAGGCTTTGGGTGGCCAGGAAGTGCTTCAGCTGACAGCCGAAAGGAAACGAAGAAGATTTGTCCTTCCTTTTCCCGTATCATCACTGACACAAAGAAAGAGAGAGAAACTTCACAGTGAGCTGAAAGGCTTCATCTTGACCTAATCGTGAGGACACTGTAAATATGGCTGACTGTTGGGAATAGATATCTAAAGGTGAACACAAAGATGTGGTGCCTCGAGGGTGTCACAGAGGAATTTGTGATGAAACCATGCCACATGACTTCCTGGGGAACTCTTTAATTCAGACGCTCCCCAACTTACGTTCATTCGTTTTACGTATTTTTCGATTTTATGTTTAAAAAAACAAATGCTGCATTTGCTATTTGATGAGAGAATTTGATTAAAGTTCATCTATTTGAAATTATTTTGCTTGAATTTAATTTATTTTAAATTAATGTTGATATTATTTGATATCTTTGATATTATTTTGCAATGTTATGTTTATAATAATTGATTTAGGGGTGTTTTATGAGATACGGTAATGGTATTTATGGATGTATAGTACAGTATGAACATCATACGTCACTGGAACATACAGTTACAACTTACGTTTTTTTTTTCACCTTACGTTCGGCCGTCCGGAAACGACCTAAAACATAAGTTGGGGAGCATCTGTATAACAAGAAGGAATCATGCAATATGGAGCCTGAAAGTTATTTCAAGGAGGAGAGAAAGTGATGATTTAAGGGTCATATACTATAAGGTTTGCTGATGCATTTTGAACTTTCTTTAATGTATAAATTTGAATGGGGTGCTGGATCGCTGATCCAAAGGTTGAGGATTCGAGTCCCACTCTCCACAAGGTTGTCACTGTCCCCCCCAGTGCAGCTAACTGGGTTATCAAAGGTGGGCCATGTCTCTCACTGTCTATGGTGAGAGGCATGTAAAAGAACCATTGCTGACTTTCGTAAAGAGTAGGCTGCAAAAGTCATCAGCGTGTTTCTGTCCCTTGCTAAAAAGGGTTGTGACAGGAAGAGCATCCGACATAAAAAACCTCTGCCAAATCAAATGTGCGAATCAGATGATTCGATGTGGCGACTCCCGAGTAAAAAGGGGAAAAAGCCGAAAGGAAGACAGACTCTAAAATATGGTCACTTTGGAAAAGTATTGGAAAAACACAGAAAAGGACAAAGGTAATGCTGCCTCAAATCCAAACCCAAGTTGAAGATCATCTGTGATGGTGAGAGCATATGAGTTGGACCCAAAGATGCAGGAGACCATGTACAAAGATTCAACGACTTTATTTTAGCACTGGGAAAAACCAAAATCACTGGAAATAATGTTTAACTTAAAACTGGTCGAGCACGAAGCAGGATACCAGGAGTCAGAGAGATCACGGGGAACGGAATCACATTGAAGGACAATCTTCTGATGCCGGAGGGGAGCGCGCCACTCCTATTTATAAGTCGCTGATTGCTGAGTGAATACAGGTGCACTCTCTGGATTTCACCTGCAGGCAACAGCCACACTCCTCGCCTGTATGAGTACGATGTATGGAGACAGAGAGAGAGAGAGAGAGAGAGAGAGATTAAACGCCGCCAGCAAGCACAGACCATAACATCGTCAACTCCATGATTCAAATCTTATTTTTATTTTGCTTCTGTTGAAGGATTCGCCAGAAACCAACATCTCAGAAGAAAGTAATTCTCTCCCAAAATGTTCCCACTTTTTCCTTATTGTATATGCCATATATTGTTGGGGATGACATATTTTATGTTGGATGATTAGAGTCAATCAAGAACAGTCAATTAGCCTAATCTGCATGTGTTTCGAATGTAGGAGGAAATCGGACTACACGCAAGCATGGGAAGAACATGCAAACTTTACACAGAAACACTTTATCCTGGAAATTAAACCGAGGAACCTCTACGCCAGTAAGCTGTTCAGTCAAAGACAGGGTACAAGATGTGTTTAAAATCATCACATTGTTTGTATACAAAAGGTTCCAGAGACATTAAACCATAAGTACCCACAATTCAAAGAACTAAGTAGGCTGTTTTGCCTTGGTGGGAGAAATACCCTCACTTGCTACTCTGTCAATCAGAGTAATACTAGCCAATCATTTGTGTCTATATGCTCATGTATGCAATAGAAAGCCCTGTGAAAAGATTTGTGATCATTTGTGGGCTCACTTTACGTGTCCCGGAGGAGACATGTTAGCCTACACCCTCCCTCATGGGTAGTCGTCATACTATATAGCAAAGCAGACTGTGGGATGGGAATTGGCAGGTGACCGGATTGATTGCCAGTCATCTAATGAGTCAAATATAATTTACCTGATTGTTGGCTATTTTAATTGACAAAATTCCCAGACTCTCTAGTGAGTGCTAACTGGATACTGGACACTAGACAAAATGTGTAGTTCTGCATAATGAATACTTGTAACAATGAGGATTGGCTCTTTGCCAGAAAAAGTACAACATGACTTTTAATTTTCTCTAGAACAGAAAGTCCTGTGCATTATATACTGTATTGAGATAATCAATGACATTCATTTTGGTTTTCAATCTCATCTCTACTCCTTTAACTATATTTAATCTCAACCTCTGCTGCCTTTCACTTCAGAAGCTGGTCACCTGAAAAACTCATGAAGACGTATTCCATATATTTCAGGTTTAATGTTTATTTTGGTCCAGAAGTGTCTCAACATGTTTTTTCTCAGTCAGCAGCAGTCTGAAGGCACAGCCCAGAGCAGGAATGCTTGAAGGTTGGACGGCTTCCAGAGATGGCTGCCTCTCTTTGTTCATGCCCTGCCACTCTATCCCACATGCACACATTCAGCCGAATTAGAGCCAGTTCCCTGCTGAATTGTTTACAAAGATCCACAACTCCACCAACCTAAGATGTAGAAACTCAAGAAAGAGAAAGACGCACAGAACCTCACATTCTCATCGCTGATCCTATCCTGAAGCATGTGAAACATTTTTATGTATAATGTTGCCCATAATGACTTCTTCGAATTTACTAGCAGACCATGGCTGTGCAGGGAATTGTTCAGATATAGAAAGGGGAAACAGCACAGGTTCATCTTCTGCACTCTGGAAGGCACTTTGCTATGATTGAAAAAGAAAACAGAACGCTCATTATTAGATTTGGCGTTCAAGAAAAAAGAAGTACAAAAGTATTTTAATCGCAAAACATTTCAAAAGTTTCTATTCACTCCCAAAAATAGTGTTTGTGGGCCAATTGTGTATTTATATAGTTTTGAGGTGTCTGCAGAAGTGCTGGTCTACACATGCTGGTCTACGTTTCACATGTTGGTCTACGTTTGTGCTCACAAAATGACTCAGTGCTAAACTGAGAAAAGGTGGGGTGTATGTGTGTGAGTGTGTGTGCGTGTGTGTGTGTGTGTGGGGGGGGGGGTCCCCATTCATTCCGTGTGGAAACATATGGATTTAACAAGCATGGGCGCTATAATTTAACAGCAAAGTGTCATTCCAATCCTTTACCATACCACCAGAATATACAATAACAAACCTGGAAGACTGAGAATTTTAAAACTAGCCAGTCCTGGGATTTTGTTTCCATTACAAAGTAGACTTTTACCTTAAAATAAAAAAAAGAATGAGGGCAGTGGTGGCCTGGTGGTGAGGCGCTGGATCACTGATCACAAGGTCCCACTCCAGCACTCGAGCTAGTGCAACTAGCTGGATATAAAAAGCTTGCCATGTCTCTCACTGTCTATGTTGTGAGTCTGTAAAAGAACCATTTCTGACTTTCATCAAGAGTGGGCTGTATAGCCGTCAGCATGTTTCTGCCCTGCGATAGCCTGGCAAACTATCCAGGGTGTAGTCTGCCCTTGCCCAGAGTTGGCTGACATGGGTACCAGCCTCCCTGTGACCCTAAATAGGATTAAGCAGTTCAGAAAATGAATGAATGATGAATGAATAAAAAAGACTGTCCAGTGATGATACAGATTATCAGTTGGCGGGGTCAAGATTCCCTGATCATTGAGCTCACAGTTTATGGAGTGTAGAGCCATATGAGATTTCTCAACAAGGGCCTACCTTAGCCAAGCTCCATGCTGAGACGAAAGAAAAAAATTGTGGTTGAAAGCAAGGCTGACACCATGTGCCGAGACAGCTTCTTAGTGACGAGTTGACCACAGTGTGGTTTTATGTGATTGTACATGGATTACAAGTGCCTTTCGAGGTTGCCTTACAGCCTTCATTTTTTTTAATGAGCAGTCAATACTGTGACAGCTTTCATTTCAATGTGAAGGTGTTGTATATCATACAGGGGACAAACTACAATTATCTAGAATCATGAACACTGGAGCAAATCATGGGCAACTAATCAAGAAATAGTTTATCAGCGGTGATTAAATGAAAAGCTGAAGCATTTTCACATTAATGCAGTTCTTGTACTCTGTGGAGTTGTGGAAACTATCCGTATATTACTGTATAGGGCAGTAAACCTGCAGAATTGTTACATTCTGTAAAGTCTGACATTTTACCTTTATTATGTTTTGTGTAAAATGTTTAACATGAACAAATGCATTTCTGCCACAGAGAGCTCAAATTTATTTTTCTTTTACAGAACTATCTTTGGAGATCTTTGTCTTATCGGTTCAACACAGTTCAAAAAAACACAACGATGCCACAATGAGGCAAGAGAAGAGTCAATTTCAAATGAGCTTCACTTTATTTTCATCAGACTTCAGACACAGATGTAGTGTCTTCATTGTGTTTACACAATGTTTACAGCTGCCTTTTTTTTTTTTTCGATTTTAGAATTAGCTTCCTGCTCATTTGATCATGCATCCTTCATGTTTGGGTGTCTTATCTGGACTATAAATGATAGCTTGGCGTCTCAGAGATATACTCCTCTATTAGCAGATAAGTTTTTTGTTATCATCATTATGTGTGTGTGTGTGTGTGTGTGTGTGTGTGTGTGTGTGAAAGGCATTGTGGAAATGAGGTAGCAACTATTTATCTTCGGCATAATAGAGACAGTAAAATGAAAGTAAACTATTTAAGTATTTAAGTGGATTTAACATGTAAAGCATTTAGCAATGCATGTTTGATAAAATTACTTGTAATTTTTGCTTAAATGTTTTAGTATTTGCAATTATGCAAAGAATGCAATTATATGTATATGTATATATATTATATTGTAATTATATATATATATATATATATATATATATATATATATATATATACATATATATATGCAATTATGCAAAGAAAAGGTAGAGAGCTGGCTGACATGATGCAGAGGAGGAAGGTGGACATACTGTGTGTTCAGGAGACCAGGTGGAAAGGTAGCAAAGCTAAAAGCTTAGGAGCAGGGTTAAAGCTATTTTATCACGGTGTGGATGGGAAGAGAAATTGAGTAGGAGTCACCTTGAAGGAGGAGTTTGTCAGGAATGTTCTAAAAGTGAAAAGAGTGTCAGACAGAGTGATGAGTCTCAAGTTAGAAATTAAAGGTGTAATGCTCAATGTTGTTAGTGCTTATGCCCCACAGACAGGATGTGAGCTAGAAGAGAAGGAGAGATTCTGGAGTGACTTAGATGAAGTGATGCAGAGTACCGCCAGAGGTGAAAGAGTGGTCATTGGTGCAGACTTCAATGGACATGTTGGTGCAGGCAACAGAGGGGACGAGGAAGTGATGGGCAGGTTTGGTATCCAGGACAGGAACACAGAAGGACAGATGTTGATAGATTTTGCAAAAAGGATGGAAATGACTGTGGTGAACACTTTCTTCCAGAAGAAACAGGAGCATAGGGTGACTTATAAAAGCGGAGGTAGGAGCACACAGGTAGACTACATCTTGTGTAGGTGATGTAATTTGAAGGAAGTCAGTGACTGCAAAATCATAGTGGGTGAGAGTGTTGCAAAACAGCATAGGATGGTGGTGTGCAGGATGACTCTGATGGTGAGAAAGGTGAAAAAGGCAAAGGCAGAGCAGAAGACAAAGTGGTGGAAGCTGAAAAAGGAAGAGTGTCATGTTGTCTTCAAGGAGGAGTTGAAACAGGCTTTGGGTGGCCAGGAAGTGCTTCCAAATGACTGGACAACCACAGCAAATGTGATCAGGGACACAGGTAGGAGAGTACTTGGTGTGTCCTCTGGAAGGAAAGTAGAAAAGGAGACTTGGTGGTGGAATGAGGAAGTGTAGGAGTGTGTACAAAGGAAGAGGTTAGCTAAGAAGAAGTGGGACATTGAGAGGACCGAAGAGAGTAAACAGGAGTACAGGGAGACACAGCATAAGGCGAAAGTAGCAGTGGCTAAGGCCAAACAGAGGGCGTATGATGACTTGTATGATAGGAGGGACAGTAAGAAGGGAGAAAATGATCTATACAGGTTGGCACAGCAGAGAAATAGAGATGGGAAAGACGTGCAGCAAGTTAGATTGATAAAGGACAGAGAGGGAAATGTATGGACTGATGACAGAAGTGTGCTGGGAAGATGGATAGAGTACTTTGAAGAGCTGATGAATGAGGAAAATGAGAGAGAAAAAAGAGTAGAAGAGGTGACCATTGAGGAGCAGGATGTAGCAAAGATCAGTAAGGGTGAAGTGAGAAGGGCATTGAAGAGAATGAAGAATGGAAAGGCGGTTGGTCCTGATGAGATACCTGTGGAGGTATGGAAGTGTCTAGGAGAGGTAGCAGTAGATTTTCTGACAAGAACATTCAACAAGGTACTAGAGAGTGAGCAGATGCCGGAGGAGTGGAGGAGAAGTGTGCTGCTGCCCATTTTTAAGAACAAGGGAGATGTGCAGAGTTGCAGCAACTACAGAGGGATAAAGTTGATGAGCCATACAATGAAGTTATGGGAAATAATAGTGGAAGCTAGACTAAGGGCAGAGGTCAGCATTTGGGAACAACAGTTTGGTTTCATGCCAAGAAAGAGCACCACAGATGCAATGTTTGCTTTGAGGATATTAATAGAGAAGTACATAGAAGGTCAGAGGAAGCTACATTGTGCCTTTGTGGATCTGGAAAAAGCATATGACAGGGTGCCAAGAGAAGAACTGTGGTATTGCATGAGGAAGTCTGGAGTGGCAGAGAAGTATGTTAGAGTGGTGCAGGACATGTATGAGAGATGTAAGACAGTGGTGAGGTGTGCTGTCGGTGTGACCGACGAATTCAAGGTGGGGGTGGGACTGCATCAAGGGTCAGCTCTGAGCCCCTTCTTGTTTGCTATGGTGATGGACAGGCTGACAGACGAGGTGAGACAAGAATCTCCATGGACTATGATGTTTGCAGATGACATTGTGATCTGTACTGAGAGCAGAGAACAAGTGCAGGAAAATCTAGAGAGGTGGAGGTATGCCCTGGAAAGGAGAGGAATGAAGGTTAGCCTCAGAAAATCAGAATACATGTGTGTGAATGAGAAGGACCCAGGAGGAACGGTGATGTTACAGGGAGCAGAGATAACGAAGGTGGAGGATTTTAAGTACTTCAGCTCAACAATCCAGAGCAATGGAGAGTGTGGAAAAGAGGTGAAGAAGCGTGTGCAGGCAGGCTGGAATGGTTGGAGAAAAGTGTCCGGTGTGATGTGCGATAGGAGAGTGTCAGCAAGAATGAAGGGAAAAGTGTACAAGACGGTGATGAGGCCAGCGATGTTGTGTGGCTTAGAAACAGTGGCGCTGAGGAATAGGCAGGAGGCAGAGCTCGAGGTAGCGGAGATGAAAATGTTGAGGTTCTCTCTGGGAGTAACGAGGATGGATAGGATCAGAAATGAGTATATCAGAGGGATAGCCCACATAAGATGTTTTGGAGACAAAGTCAGAGAGGCTAGATTGAGATGGTTTGGACATGTACAGAGGAGGGATAATGAGTATATTGGCAGTAGGATGCTGAGGTTGGAACTCCCAGGCAGAAGGCCTCGAGGAAGACCAAAGAAGAGATTTATGGATGTGGTGAAGGAAGACATGAAGGTCGTTGGAGTCAGAAAAGAAGATGCGGAGGACAGGGTGCGGTGGAGGCGGATGATTTGCTGTGGCGACCCCTGAAGGGAGCAGCCGAAAGTAAAAGAAGAAGAAGAAGAAGATTTTAATATTTGCAATGTTATGCTATTAATGCTTGTTTGTACTGATTTATTTGCCAAACCTCATAATATTGCATGGTCATGGTGGGCAGGGCATACTCTGAAGTGCTCGGGAGGACAGTGTAGATGAACATTCACAACTATTTACACTCACATCGAAGGACAATTTGGAACAACCAATTAAACTAATCTTTGGACTCTAGGAGAAACCCGAAGTACCCAGAGATAACTCGTATCAGCATGGGGAGACCATACTAACTCCAAGTAGATGGTCTCACTCAGCCCAGGAACTGAACCCTTCTTGCCTTGAGCTGGATGTTCATTTCACAATCACGTCACAGTGCTTGGCTGTAATTTATTTCATTCATTCATTTTCTGAACACCTTAATCCTAATTCGGGACTGGCTGACACCCATCTCTGCTGAGTCCGGGCAAGGGCGGGGTCACCCTGGACAGCTCGCCAGGCAATCACAGGGCCAACACACACATTCATACTCACACCTATGGGTGATTTGGAACAGCTGATTAGCATACTGTGTGTTTTTGGACTATGGGAGGAAACCAAAGTACCTGGAAGAAACCCACACAAACACAAGGGAGAACATGCAACCGCCACACAGAAACACCTAGGTTGGGAATTGAACCCAGGCCCTGCTGCGAGGTGGATGTGCTAACCACTATGCTACTGTGCCGCCCATGTAATTCCTTTATACTGACAAAAATGCTGATGGTGTGTGCGAGGGAAAATGTTGGTGTTGGTTTTGTTCTCACACATGTCCCAGCAATCAGCTTCACCTAAGAGCAATTAAGAGTTGCCCATCCACCTACTGACTTCTTTTGGAGAATGATAAGTCTCAAAAAAGGGACTCTGCCAGATAAGCCATTTGTTAAAATAGGGAAAATGTCACAGCTAGACCAACAAAATCAGAATCAATGTGGATCCTTTTCAAAAAGCATCAGAAATTATATTAAAATCTTCTTCTTTTCCTTTCGGCTTTTCCCTTCAGGGGTCGCCACAGCGAATCATCTGCCTCCATCTCACCCTATCCTTTGCATCTTCTTCTCTTACACTAACGACCTTCATGTCCTCCTTTACCACATCCATGAATCGTCTCTTTGGTCTTCCTCTAGGCCTTTTGCCTGGTAGTTCCAGCCTCAGCATCCTATTACCAATATATTCATTATCCCTCCTCTGTACATGTCCAAACCATCTCAATCTAGCCTCTCTGACTTTGTCTCCAAAACGTCTTACATGTGTTGTCCCTCTGACGTGCTCATTCCTAATCCTATCCATCCTCGTTACTCCCAAAGAGAACCTCAACATTTTCATCTCTGCTACCTCCAACTCTGCCTCCTGTCTTTTCCCCAGGGCCACTGTTTCTAACCCATACAGCATCGTTGGCCTCAACACCGTCTTGTACACTTTTCCTTTCATTTTTGCCGATACCCTCCTATCACACATCACAATCGGACACTTTTCTCCAACCATTCCAACCTGCCTGCACACGCTTCTTCACCTCTTTTCCACACTCTCCATTGCTCTGGATTGTTGAGCCTAAGTACTTAAAATCCTCCACCTTTCTTATCTCTGCTCCCTGTAATCTCACCGTTCCTCTTTGGTCCTTGGCATTCATGCACATGTATTCTGTCTTACTGAGGCTAATCTTCATTCCCCTCCTTTCCAGGGCATACCTCCACCTCTCTAGATTTTCCTGCACTTGTTCTCTGCTCTCACTACAGATTACAATGTCATCTGCAAACATCATAGTCCATGGGGAATCTTGTCTAACCTCGTCTGTCAGCCTGTCCATCACCATAGCGAACAAGAAGGGGCTGAGAGCTGACCCTTGATGCAGTCCCACCTCCACCTTGAACTCTTCTGTCACACCGACAGCACACCTCACCACTGTCTTACATCTCTCATACATGTCCTGCACCACTCTAACATACTTCTCTGCCACTCCAGACTTCCTCATGCAATACCACAGTTCTTCTCTCGGCACCCTGTCATATGCTTTCTCCAGATCCACAAAGGCACAATGCAGCTCCGTCTGACCTTCTCTGTACTTCTCCATTAACATCCTCAAGGCAAACACTGCATCTGTGGTGCTCTTTCTGGGCATGAAACCAAACTGTTGTTCACAAATGCTGACTTCTGCCCTTAGTCTAGCTTCCACTATTCTTTCCCATAACTTCATCGTATGGCTCATCAACTTTATCCCTCTGTAGTTGCCACAACTCTGCACGTCTCCCTTGTTCTTAAAAATGGGCACCAGCACACTTCTCCTCCATTCCTCTGGCATCCTCTCACTCTCTAAGACCTTGTTAAATGTTCTTGTCAGAAAATCTACTGCTACCTCTCCTAGACACTTCCATACCTCCACCGGTATGTCATCAGGACCAACTGCCTTTCCATTCTTCATCCTCTTCAATGCCCTCCTCACTTCACCCTTACTAATCTTTGCTACTTCCTGGTCCTCAACAGTCACCTCTTCTACTCTTTTTCTCTCTCATTTTCCTCATTCATCAGCTCTTCAAAGTACTCTTTCCATCTTGCCAGCACACTTCTGTCATCAGTCAATACATTTCCCTCTCTGTCCTTTATCAATCTAACTTGCTGCACGTCCTTCCCATCTCTATTTCTCTGCTGTGCCAACCTGTATAAATCATTTTCTCCCTCCTTACTTTCCAACCGAGCATACAAGTCATCAAACGCGCTCTGTTTGGCCTTTGACACTGCGACCTTTGCCTTACGCTGTGTCTCCCTGTACTCCTGTTTACTCTCTTCGGTTTTGTCAATGTCCCATTTCTTCTTAGCTAATCTCTTCCTTTGTACACACTCCTGCACTTCCTCATTCCACCACCAAGTCTCCTTATCTACTTTCCTTCCAGATGACACACCAAGTATTCTCCTACCTGTCTCCCTGATCACATTCGCTGTAGTTGTCCAGTCATCTGGAAGCACTTCCTGACCACCCAAAGCCTGTTTCAACTCCTCCTTGAAGACAACCCGACACTCTTCCTTTTCAACTTCCACCACTTTGTCTTCTGCTCTGCCTTTGCCTTCTTCACCTTCCTCACCATCAGCATCATCCTGCACACCACCATCCTATGCTGTTTGGCAACACTCTCACCCGCTACTACTTTGCAGTCACTGACTTCCTTTAAATTACATCGCCTGCACAAGATGTAGTCTACCTGTGTGCTCCTACCTCCACTTTTATAAGTCACCCTATGCTCCTCTCTCTTCTGGAAGAAAGTATTCACCACAGCCATTTCCATCATTTTTGCAAAATCTACCAACATCTGTCTTTCTGCGTTCCTGTCCTGGATACCAAACCTACCCATCACTTCCTCGTCCCCTCTGTTTCCTGCACCAACATGTCCATTGAGGTCTGCCCCAATGACCACTCTTTCACCTCTGGGGGTACTCTGCATCACTTCATCTAACTCCCTCCAGAATCTCTCCTTCTCTTCTCGCTCACATCCTGTCTGTGGGGCATAAGCACTAACAACATTGACCATTACACCTTTAATTTCTAACTTGAGACTCATCACTCTGTCTGACACTCTTTTCACTTCTAGAACATTCCTGGCAAACTCCTCCTTCAAGATGACTCCGACTCCATTTCTCTTCCCATCCACACCGTGATAAAACAGCTTAAACCCTGCTCCTATGCTTCTAGCCTTGCGACCTTTCCACCTGGTCTCCTGAACACACAGTATGTCCACCTTCCTCCTCTGCATCATGTCAGCCAGCTCTCTACCTTTTCCTGTCATAGTTCCAACATTCAAAGTCCCTACTTTCAGTCCTAGACTCATGCCTTTCCTCTTCTCTCTCTGGCAACGGACACGCCTCCCGCCTCTCCTTCTTCGACGTCTTCGACCAACAGTAGTCCAATTTCCATCAGCACCCTGTTGGTTGACGGCACTGATGGTGGTCGTTGTTAAAGAAATTATATTAAAATAAAAGAACTAATTGTCTTAAGTGACTAGAGACAAATTATTTATGAGAGGAATTATGTAGCAGCATCAACTTAATTACTTCCCGTACCAATTTTTCTTCCCAATTTAGGTACAGTACTACTAATTGCAATCCGTTAAGTATATTTCTCCTCCCATACCACCCGGTGAACTCCTGATCGTTCTGATCTCAGAAACTAAGAGGGGCTGGGCATTGTACTTGGATGGAGGTCAATCTGGGAATACCAGGTACTGTATGAGGGCACTAATGAAAGGCAAAGGCAGACCAATCTTGTGTAATATGAACAATGTAAAATGTCAACCATGATCGCCTGGTGTTCAGTGGCAGCTGAAAACCTGGAATGGGCATTGCTCACCAAAAAGTAGCATGCTTCCCTTTTTATTTATTTATTTATTTATTTATTTTTAACTGCCAAAACTTTCCTCTTGGTGCGAGTGTGAATAGTTGTGTGTTGGCCCTGCAATGGTCTGACAAAGTGTTTCGAGTGTAATTTGCCTTTACCCAGAGTCGGCTGAATTAGACTTTATTCATGAACATGAAGCCTGTGCTGTTATAGTTACTATACGGTTGAATGGAATGTACATTTTTGCAGGAATTTAAATCTGGCACCCAAGGAAAGACTGCAAAGAAACGGCCTCAAGCTCAGTCCAGATCCAGCCACATGTGAATGTGACAGATAATCATGATTGTAGACTACTGCTGCATTCTTAAAAAAAAATGTAATAAATAAAATAAAAATAAATAAAAAAACAATTAAAAAAGTACTCTGTAAACTATGAAAAATAGAAGGCAGAAGAATTTCAGTAACATTTGCACTAAGATTCACAGAGGTCAAAGATATCAGTAGTGATCAATGTGATGCTCAAGGCAAACAAAAACATTATATCTACCACAAAGTTCACAAATATGGTAGAAAAATGCATGGGGTCAGAAAAGGGCAAGCAAAAGGCTATTGATTGGCCAAATGGAATAATTATATTGATCAGGTGGTTGGTAATTGTGCGACCTGACTCAGTTATGGTACAAAGACATCTTGACGGAGATTTCCCGTCAAGGAAATAGGTACCGACTCTTATGCCTGAACAGGGAGCGACAATCTGTTCTCAATTGACTACCTGTCACGTTATCTACAAACTTTGATCCAGGACAACTCCAAACATTAGACTATATTACTGCCCAAGACATAGCAATAAGAACAATCCTGATAATAACTGGTCATCCTGCCATGCCTTCTCTTTCTCATTTGCCATACCAACCAAATCGAAAAGGCTGCTGAGAAACTGAAGCCTAGCTCAGCTGACACTGTACAAAGATGGGGTACACTCTGAACAGCTTGTCAGACTATCAGCAGGTCAAAACACACAACAATTCACACTTACATACACACAAAGGGGAAATTTGGAACTGCCAATCTACATGCTTTTGGACTGTGTGAGGAAACAAAACACATGCAAACATGGGGACATGATGTAAATTAAACACAGAAATGTTATTGAGCGCTGGATTCAAACCCAGGACCTTCTTGCTGTGAGGTGGACAAGCTAACCACTAAGCCATACCATAACACCACTCATCCTGCGAAGCGTTTGAAAATATATCTATTTACTTCAGCTGCATTACTTTGGAACTAAAAAAAGGAGATTTTAAACTAAAAGAAAATGTCATAAACATATTTAAAAATAAAATAAAACAAAACAAAAGGTAAAAAAAAAAAAAACCTAAACAATGATGGATTTTTCAGTGCATGTGGAATACGAAAAGACAGTGTTATAATATAAATGTAATGGTGTCAGTTGACAATGTAATAGAATATACGTAATATAATATAATAGAATAACTTATACACTAATGTAAGCCCTGTAAAGTCCTGGCGCACTGTCCAGGGTGTCCTCTGCTCTCACCCAGAGTCAGCTGAAATGGGCTCCAGACTCCCTGTGACCCTAATAGGATTCAATGGTTCAGAAAATGAATTACTGTAATGAATATACTAATATAACATACGCACACTCTCACTAATTTGCTGAACAGATGGGGGAGGCCGGAACCAATCTCAGCAAACCCAGCTTATCAGACTATTGCAGTGCCAAGACATACAAAACCATTAATGCTCAAATCTACATCTAGAACAAATCTGGAAAAGTCATGAAGCTTCATGTGTATGTATTTGGACTGTGGAAGAAAGCTCGAATACCTAGATGAAACTCACACAAGCACAAGGAAACGATGCAAACACACACACACACACACACAACACATGCAATTATCTATTTCTCTGCAGAATTTTGTTTCAGATCAACCAGATTGGATTGGTTTTGGGCATGAACAGCCTTATTAAGGTCATGCCACAGCATCTCAATAGGGGTCAGGTCGGGACTTTGACTAGGCCACTCCAAAACCCTCACCTCGTTCTTTTTGAACCATTCAGAAGTGGACTTGCTGGTGTACTTTGGATGATTGTTTTACTGCAGAACCCAGGTGTGATTTAGCTTGAGATCACGGACTGCTGGACGAACATTCTTCACCAGGATTTCTTGGTAGCGAGCAGAATTCATGGTTCCATCAGTCATGACAAGTCACCCAGGTCCTGAAGTAGCAAAGTAGGCCCAGAGCAACACACTTCCACCACCATGTTTCACCGTTGGCACAGTGTTCTTTTTATCAAATGCAGTGTTGCTTTTGCACAAGATGTAACTGGATGCATTTCTCCCAAAAAAGTTCAACATTAGTTTCATCAGTTCAGAGGACATTTTCCCAAACATTTTGGGGATGATCAAGATTATTCTTGGCAAAAGTGAGTCGTGCCTTGATATTCTTTTTTGTCAACAGTGGCTTTTGCCTCAGAACTCTTCCATGGATACCATTTTTGCAGCGTGTCTTTCTAATGGAGACAAGTGAGACTTGAAGTTGTTTAAAAGTTGGTTTTGGATCCTTTGAAATTGTCTATATTGTAAATATAATTTAGTTATATAAAATATCAATAATATTACTGAAATAATATTAAGCACTCCATGAATGTTATTTTTCAACAGCCAAAATAAAGTTGGTTGGGAAGTAGAGCTTGAAATTTTCTAAAAAACAAAAACAAAAACAAAACAAAAACCCACACAAGTGATGGTGCACCAGTGGCGAGAATGAAGGCTCAGGCTCAGTCTCACCCAAAATCCCCGCTATTGTTTGAAACATGTCTAACTCGCCTCTGTTCATGTGCCGTCCCCTTGTGGGTTACATTTTCGCACTCAAATGACCGACATGGAACCAAGAGAATCTGGTCATTTTTCAAAATAAAAGTTTTTTCAAAATTAAAGATCTCAGATAATAAATAAAACGGAAATAATTAATTATTTCTTCTGCTGACCGGTACAAAGTGAGCCGTGGACCGGTCATTGGGGACCCTTGGTCTAACACACTTGGAGAAAAAGCACTATCTGCCCTCTTGTATGAATGAGCTCACAAGACCCATGATTGGCTGGCAATCGCTGTGACAGGGAAGTGAGTATATGCTGTCCCTCACTTTCATGACAGCTCAGCCAATTAGCTCCCATGGACTCCTGGCTACTGATGGCTATGGCATTAACTGGGTTTCGAACTTGCGATCTCTGGGTTCATACTCATGCACCTTGGCGATGTGCAACTTGGGAGCTCAAAGTTATCACGGTCAAAGGACAGTAAGTAGACAGAAGGAAGCCTGCCATCGAATAGGAAGAGTTTAAGACCAGAAACAAAAACTGACCAAAAAAGATTCCATCCCCCCAAAAATCAAATCTAAATTTCCATGCCTGGAAAAGACTTTAGAAAGTTCCTAATATTTGGGAGCTGTAGACATGGCCTTGCTGTGCATCCTACCTTTGTATTGCATGTACAGGTGGATTCAGTGTTGAGAGCAGTCCATGTTGACGTCTTTTCTGTGAACAGCTTAGACAACAATCGAACAACCTCAAACATACAGTGATGGTGTAAAGGTTAGGGTGTAACCCTACTTCTGAAAGCAGTTGTGTGTGCAGGTGAAAGGGTTGACACCAAACTTAGCAGAAAATCAGTTGTTGAAACATAACCTGTGGAGAGGAAGTCTTCTTCTTTTCCTTTTGGCTGTTCCCTTCAGGGGTCGCCACAGCAAATGATCTGCCTCCATCTCACCTTATCCTCTGCATCTTCTACTCGTACTCCTACTACCTTCATGTCCTCCTTCACCACATCCATAAATCTTCTCTTTGGTCTTCCTCTGGGCCTTTTGCCTGGGAGTTCCAACCTCAACATCCTACTACCAATATACTCCCTATCCCTCCTCTGTACATGTCCAAACCATCTCAATCTAGCCTCTCTGACTTTGTCTCGAAAACCTCTTACATGTGCTTTCCCTCTGATGTACTCAGTCCTGATCCGATCCATCCTCGTTACTCCCAAAGAGAACCTGAACATTTTCATCTCTGCTACCTCCAGCTCTGCCTCCTGCCTTTTCCCTAGGGCCACTGTTTCTAAACCATACAACATCGCAGGCCTCATCACTATCTTGTACACTTTCCGTTCATTCTTGCCGATACTATCCTATCACACCGAACACTTTTCTCCATCCATTCCAACCAGCCTGCACACGCTTCTTCACCTCATTTCCACACTCTCCATTGCTCTGGATTGTTGAGCCTAAGTACTTTAAATCCTCCATCTTCTTTATCTCTGCTCCCTGTAACCTCACCGTTCCTCTTGGCTCCTTCTCGTTCACACAAATGTATTCTGTCTTACTGAGGCTAACCTTCATTCCTCTCCTTTCCAGGGCATACCTCCACCTCTCTAGATTTTCCTGCACTTGTTCTCTGCTCTCACTACAGATCACAATGTCATCTGCAAACATCATAGTCCATGGAGATTCTTGCCTAACTTCGTCCGTCAGCCTGTCCATCATCATAGGAAACAAGAATGGGCTCAGAGCTGACCCTTGATGCAGTCCCACCTCCACCTTGAACTCTTCTGTCACACTGACAGCACACCTCACCACTGTCTTACATCTCTCATACATGTCCTGCACCACTCTAACATACTTCTCTGCCACTCCAGACTTCCTCATACAATGCCACCTCTCTCGGCACCCTGTCATATGCTTTCTCCAGATCCACAAAGGCACAATGCAGCTCCCTCTGACCGTCCCTGTACTTCTCAATTAATATCCTCAAAGCAAACACTGCATCTGTGGTGCTCTTTCTTGGCATGAAACCAAACTGTTGTTCACAAATGTTGACCTCTGCCCTTAGTCTAGCTTCCACTATTCTTTCTCATAACTTCATCGTATGGATCATCAACTTTATCCCACTGTAGTTGCCACAACTCTACATGTCTCCCTTGTTCTTGAAAATGGGCACCATCTCCTCAATTCCTCCGGCATCTGCTCACTTTCTGAAACCTAGTTGAATATTCTTGTCAGAAAGTCGACTGCTACCTCCCCTAGACACTTCCATACCTCCACCGGTATGTCATCAGGACCAACTGCCTTTCCATTCTTCATCCTCTTCAATGCCCTCCTCACTTCACCCTTACTGATCTTTGCTACTTCCTGGTCCCTGACAGCCACCTCTTCTACTGTTTTTTTCTCTCTCATTTTCCTCATTCATCAGCTCTTCAAAGTACTCTTTCCATCTTCCCAGCACACTTCTGTCATCAGTCAATACATTTCCCTCTTTGTCCTTTATCACTCCAACTTGCTGCACGTCTTTCCCATCTCTATTTCTCTGCTGTGCCAACCTGTATAAATCATTTTCTCCCTCCTTACTGTCCAACCTAGCATATAAGTCATCATACACCCCCTGTTTGGCCTTTGACACTGCTACCTTCGCCTTACGCTGGTTCTCCTTGTAATCCTGTTTACTCTCTTTGGTCCTCTCTGTGTCCCACTTCTTCTTAGCTAACCTCTTATTTTGTACACACTCCTGCACTTCCTCATTCCACCACCAAGTCTCCTTATCTACTTTCCTTCCAGAGGACACACCAAGTACTCTCCTACCTCTGTCCCTGATCACATTGGCTGTGGTTGTCCAGTCATCTGGGAGCACTTCCTGACTACCCAAAGCCTGTTTCAACTCCTCCTTGAAGACAACACTACACTCTTCCTTTTTCAGCTTTCAACACTTTGTCTTCTGCTCTGCCTTTGCCTTTGTCACCTTTCTCACCGTCAGCGTCATCCTGCACACCACCATTCTATGCTGTTTGGCAACACTCTCACCCACTACTACTTTGCAGTCACTGACTTCCTTCAAATTACATCGCCTGCACAAGATGTAGTCTACCTGTGTGCTCTTACCTCCGCATTCATAAGTCACCCTATGCTCCTGTCTCTTCTGGAAGAAAGTAGTCACCACAGCCATTTCGATCCTTTTTGCAAATTCGATCAACATCTGTCCTTCTGTGTTCCTGTTCTGGATACCAAACCTGCCCATCACTTCCTTGCCCCCTCTGTTGCCTGCACCAACATGTCCATTGTAGTCTGCCCCAATGAGTACTTTTTCACCTCTTGGGGTATTCTGCATCACTTCATCTAAGTCACTCCAGAATCTCTCCTTCTCTTCTAGCTCACATCCTGCCTGTGGGGCATAAGCACTAACAACATTGACCATCACGCCTTCAATTTCTAACTTGAGACTCATCACTCTGTCTGACACTCTTTTCACTTCTAGAACATTCCTGACAAACTCGTCCTTCAAGATGACTCCTACTCCATTTCTCTTCCCATCCACACCATGATAAAACAGCTTAAACCCTGCTCCTAAGCTTCTAGCCTTGCCACCTTTCCACCTGGTCTCCTGAACACACATTATGTCTACCTCCCTCCTCTGCATCATGTCAGCTAGCTCTCTTGCTTTATCACTCATAGTTCCAACATCCAAAGTCCCTACTCTCAGTCCTCGACTCACGCATTTCCTCTTCTCTCTCTGCCTACGGACACGCTTCCCGCCTCTCCTTCTTCGACGTCTTAGACCAACAGTAGTCCAATTTCCACCAGCACCCTGTTGGTTAACAGCACTGATGGCAGTCATTGTTAACCTGGGCCTCGGCCGATCCGGTATGAATTTTGTTTTGATCATTTGCATGAGAAATGTGGCAGAAGTTTTACGCCGGATGCCCTTCCTGTCGCAACCCTCTGCATTTATCCGGGCTTGGGACTGGCATAAGGGGGAGAGACACTGGTTAGTGCCCCCCCCCCACCTCATGGCTACATTATTAACATTACATATATATATATATATATATATATATATATATATATATATATATATATATATATATATATATATATATATAACAAAGGACAGGACAAAGGCTTTCTATTGAAACTCCATTTATCACTACAGATCTGTTTAGGGGTGGGGAAACCATCCCCTCTCTTCAGGTGATTACAGAAGAAATCTGTAATCTTTCTTCTGTAATCACCTGAAGAGAGGGGATGGTTTCACCACCCCTCGAAACAGATCTGTAGTGATAAATGGAGTTTCAATAGAAAGCCTTTGTCCTGTCCTTTTGTTATTTGCTCTACCAAAAAGTATTGAGCACTCTCCTACGGAAGGATCTACTCAGAAAATCCTCTATATATATATATATATATGCTAATGCCATCATAGCAACGCCCATAGGCCTGCAGGGCACATGCTACACTTATATCACAATGACAATGACGGCTCAGGACAAAAAAAACTTTAGAACCTTCCAATAATAACATGCAATAGCGTTTATCATATAAATCACATTAATATGATCAATGCTGTAGTGGCTGTATGCCGTTACACGCTGTGTACCCACTTGTTTTAGTGGCTGAGTTGCATGTATGACTTCATTTGGTCTATTTTATAGTTGATCAACAAAAATTTCCGTGACTCTGTAAATAAATGAAGTGATAAATAGTTTCAAAGCCAAAGGTGAAGCCTTATCGTATTATAGCTCTGATTGGATACTGCTAGCTGAGTTCAAGATTTGTGTCTGGCTTTCATTCGTTTTGCTATCATGCGTAAAACAAAGAAAGCCAAATGATCTCTCCCACAGGGACCACAGTCTCTCGCCAAGCGCGGGTTTACTCATGTAAAGACCGCAGACAGCTCGCAAGCCGAGTCCAACAAAGTCCCCGGTAAGTAAGGCAAAGCGCCTGTATTTATATTTGGTTCAGACGGTCACACTCGGTGACAGACCTACATCCCAGAAAACTGTTATTTTAATCAAACAAACATTTCTGCACTCAGTTTATGCCCTGATTGTCCTTGTTGACAAAACTTACTTTTTGGTAATAACTAAATGGTTAATCCAAGCTAACGTTGGAAATATTATATATTGACTAAAAGATACTAAAAGATTAAAAAAGATGCTGAAAGATATTATATACTTATAAAAAGATGCTCAAAGATATTACAGTAGATACTTAGTAAAAGATACTAAAAGATTTTCTGCCTATCAATATTGAACAAGTAGTTTCTTGGATATCTTCATTTAATAAGTCACCATTAGTTATTGAAGGAATGAATACTGTAATTATAATTCGCACTAACAGCACTTGTTTATAATTACATTTGTATATGGAACATTGGAAATGGCCGAATGTCTTGCAGTGTATATATATAATAAATTGTCATTTGTGGTTTTCATATTGCACTTCTAACACATGTATCAAGTAACTTATCTGTGTTTTTATGCATGCAATTTTTGATAATTGTTTATATATATATATATATATATATATATATATATATATATATATATATATATATATATATATATATATATATATATATAAAACATACTCATTCTAGATTTCAGCACTAACATTTTAACAATAAAATGTCTATATTTAAATTGGAATGAACAGACCGTATTACTTACTAATTTCTTTCTTTATTTTTTTCTGATCTTCTTCTTTCTTCTTATCCTTTCGGCTGTTCCCTTCAGGGGTCGCCACAGCAAATGATCTGCCTCCATCTCTCCCTATCCTCTGCATCTTCCACTCTTACTCCAACGACCTTCATGTCCGCCTTCACCGCATCCATAAATCTTCTCTTTGGTCTTCCTCTGAGCCTTTTGCCTGGTAGTTCCAACCTCAGCATCCTACGACCAATATACTCACTATCCCTCCTCTGTACATGTCCAAACCATCTCAATCTAGCCTCTCTGACTTTGTCTCCAAAACATCTTACATGGGCTGTCCCTCTGATATACTCATTTCTGATCCTATCCATCCTTGTTACTCCCAAAGAGAACCTCAACATTTTCATCTCTGCTACCTCCAACTCTGACTCCTGTCTTTTCCCCAGGGCCACTGTCTCTAAACCATACAACATTGCTGGCCTCATCACCGTCTTGTACACTTTTCCCTTCATTCTTGCCGATACGCTCCTATCACACATCACACCAGACACTTTTCTCCATCCATTCCAACCTGCCTGCACACGCTTCTTCACCTCTTTTCCACACTCTCCATTGCTCTGGATTGTTGAGCCTAAGTACTTAAAATCCTCCACCTTCTTTATCTCTGCCCCCTGTAACCTCAAAATTCCTCTTGGGTCCTTGTCGTTCACACACATGTATTCTGTCTTACTAAGACTAACCTTCAATCCCCTCCTTTCCAGGGCATACCTCCACCTCTCTAGATTTTCCTCCACTTGGTCTCTGCTCTCACTACAGATCACTATGTCATCTGAAAACATCTTTATTTTTTTCTGATAACAGATACAATTGTCAAGTTCTGTCAGTTTTATAATAGCTCAGACTAACTGCTTTTAAAGTTGAAATGCTCAAAACTGCCCCTCTCAGACTTCCAAATTTCAACATTTTGGGTCACCCCCAGACCCCCTTGCAGGAGGGGTATACCCCTCCCGCACCCTCCACGCACTCCTCGCACCTTGGTCGCTTCGCGACCTCGAACGCCAGCTTTGCTGCCATAGTGTACTCCATGTTTCTGCCCTGCGATGGCCTCACAAGCTCTTTAGGCTGTACTCTGCTCTCACCGGAGTCGGCCGAGATAGGCGACAGACTCCCCACGACCTTAATTAGGATTGAGCAGTTCAGTGAATGAATTGATGATATTCTGACAATAATATCTTTTTTCTTGTTGTAAATGAATTCTCTTAATAAACTAAACATTCATTTCCCTCTACTTCACAATTCCAATTACAATTATTTGAATTGATACACCAATCATAACTGTATAAACCCTGAAACTTCCGTCTCTCTGCCCCGTAAATAGCATCTCTCTGTAACCATTCGGAGTTCAATTGGCTTACACTGGCGACATGTGACTCTGGTGTAAAAACTGTTGTCACTCTACAGCTGGAACAAAACAGCTGGAACATGTGACTCACAAAGCCAAGAAATGTGAAAAGTACCTGGATGGGCGTTGTTCTGTTCTTTAAACTGTGCTTTATTTTATCTGGATCATATGAATATATCTATATTTTGTTTATAACATTTTTTAGTTAAAGTGTTGATTCCTGTAAAAACATGTGTGTGTGTGTGTGTGTGTGTGTGTGTGTGTGTGTCTACCCACAAACATGCCCTTCATGGAGGACGAAGACCCTCGAGCAGGGGTCGGCAACCCAAAATGTTCAAAGAGCCATACTGGACCAAAAAACCTAAAAACAAATCTGTCTGGGGCCGCAAAAAATGAAAATCCTGATATAATCTTGAAATGAAAAGCGCGAGCTGTAAGTGTATATATTAGCGATACTAACTTCCATTACTATATTAATGTATTATGGTTTGTTGTGTTGATGAAATGATAGAAATTCAATCAAGAAATCAGTGGCCCATCAGAGTTTACATACCTGCACATCAGCGCTGTCTGTTCAATGTCAATCACATCACATGACTCATCACAGGTGATTGATATGCTGGGGCTGAATTAATGTCATTGATTTGCTGATTATGTTCTGTTGACTTTTACCTCTACAGCGTGGCCCTGAAAAGGTGGCCCTTGACTATTTTTCAAACGGGTACATAAAAATGTTATCCTCTCTAACCATCTTAAATTTGAGATCAACAAGAATATCCATCATATCTATGTGCATATCAAATGGAAAAAAGAAAAGCACTTCCTGCCTGACTCACTTACTCTCCAAGGTGCAGTGCTGTGGGATCTTGTTGAACTTTATCAGTCGTCAGATAGAAGTGATCCTGGGAAAATATGAAGTAGTTATAAGACAGGGAAGTGGCCTGCACAGGTTATATGGGAATGCATGATGGAATCACTCGCTGGATGTCTTCATTTGGGATTTTGGAAAACTCGCGATGGCCCGGCAAGCTGTCCAGGGTCCACTCTGCCCTCTCCTAGAGTCGGCAGAGACGGGCGCCAGCCTCCCTGCAACCCTGATTAGGATTTGGCATACAGCTCATGAAAACCCAAAATTCCTATCTCAAAAAATTAGCATATCATGAAAAGGTACTCTAAACGAGTGATTAACCTAATCATCTGAACCAACCAATTAACTCTAAACACCTGCAAAAGATTCCTGAGGCTTTTAAAAACTCCCAGCCTGGTTCATTACTGAAAATCGCAATCATGGGTAAGATTGCCGACCTGACTGCTGTCCAGAAGGCCATCATTGACACCCTCAAGCAAGAGGGTAAGAAACAGAAAGAAATCTCTGAGCGAATTAGGCTGTTCCCAGAGTGCTGCATCAAGGCACCTCAGTGGGATGTCTGTGGGAAGGAAAAAGCATGGCAGAAAACGCAGCACAACCAGAAGAGGTGACTGGACCCTAAGGAAGATTGTGGAGAAGGGCCGATTCCAGACCTTGGGGGACCTGTGGAAGCAGTGGACTGAGTACAGGTGCCGCATTCCCCAGGTCAAGCCACTTTTAAACCAGAAACAGCGGCAGAAGAGCCTGACCTGGGCTACAGAGAAGCAGCACTGGACTGTTGCTCAGTGGTCCAAAGTACTTTGTTCGGATGAAAGCAAATTTTGCATGTCATTCGGAAATCAAGGTGCCAGAGTCTGGAGGAAGACTGGGGAGAAGGAAATGCCAAAATGCCTGAAGTCCAGTGTCAAGTACCTACAGTCAGTGATGATCTGGGGTGCCATGTCAGCTGCTGGTGTTGGTCCACTGTGTTTTATCAAGGGTAGGGTCAATGCAGCTAACTATCAGGAAATTTTGGTGAAAAGCTTTATGGAGATGAATATTTCATTTTTCAGCACAACCTGGCACCTGCTCACAGTACCAAAACCATTGGTAAATGGTTTACTGGCCATGGTATTACTGTGCTCAATTGGCCTGCCAACTCTCCTGACCTGAAGCCCATAGAGAATCTGTGGGATATTGTGAAGAGAAAGTTGAGAGACACCATACCCAACACTGTGGATGAGCTTAAGGCCGCCATCGAAGCATTCTGGGCTTCCACAACACCTCAGCAGTGCCACAGGCTGATTGCTTCCATGCCACGCCGCATTGAAGCAGTCATTTCTACAAAAGTATTCCCGACCAAGTATTGAGTGCATAACTGAACATAATTATTTGAAGGTTGACTTTTTTGTTTTAAAAGCACTTTTTTTGATTGGTCCGATGAAATATGCTAATTTTTTGAGATAGGAATTTTGTATAATAAAACAATAAAAGACCTGAAATATTTCAGTTGGTGTGCAATGAATCTAAAATATCTTCTTCTTGTCCTTTCGGCTTTTCCCTTCAGGGGTTGCCACAGCGAATCATCTGCCTCCATCTCACCCTGTCCTCTGCATCTTTTTCTCTTACACCAATTGCCTTCATGTCCTCCTTCACCACATCCATGAATCGTCTCTTTGGTCATCCTCTAGGCCTACTGCCTAGTAGTTCCAACCTCAACATCCTACTACCAATATACTCACTATCCCTCCTCTGAACATTTGGTGGAGTCCCCTGTCCGAGAGGCTTTTAACTCCCACCTCCGACAGCGCTACAACCACATCCCGGAGGAGGCGGGGGACATGGAATACAAATGGGCCATGTTTCGTTCCTCCATTGCTGAGGCGGTAGCCCATAGCTGTGGCCGTAAAGTTGTCGGTGCTTGTCGTGGTGGTAATCACCAAACCCGGTGGTGGACACCTGCAGTGAAGGGGCCGTCCAGCTGAAGGAGGAGGCCTATCGGGTTTTATTAGCCTGTGGGACTCCCAAGGCAGCAAACAGGTACCGATAGGCCAAACGTGCTGCAGCCGAGACTGTCGCAGATGCAAAATCTCGGGCATGGGAGGAGTTCGATGAGGGCCTGGAGAGTGATTATTGGTTGGCCTCAAAAAGGTTCTGGATGCCATCCGACTCCTTAGGAGGGGGAAGTAGTTCTCCACAAACACTGTTTACAGTGGAGGTGGGGAGCTGCTTACCTCGAATGGGGATGTTGTTGAGAGGTGGAGGGAATATTTTAAGGACCTCCTCAATCCCACCAACACACCCTCTGTGGAAGATGAAGACCCTAGGGGTTTGGGTGGAGACATCACTAGAGTGGAGGTCATTGAGGTTGTCAAAAAGCTCCTCGGTGGTCGAGCTCCGGGGTTGGACGAGATCCGCCCAGAATATTTCAGGGGCCCTGGATGCTGTAGGGCTATCTTGGTTGACACATCTCTGCAACATCGCGTGGTCCTCGGAGGTTGTACCTCTGGATTGGAAAACTGGGGTGGTGGTCCCGATTTTTAAGAAGG
Organism: Plotosus lineatus; assembly: GCA_024760905.1. NCBI lineage: Eukaryota > Metazoa > Chordata > Actinopteri > Siluriformes > Plotosidae > Plotosus > Plotosus lineatus. The sequence continues at coordinate 5,735,691 of CM045744.1, forward strand.
GGGACCGGAGGGTGTGTTCCAATTATCGGGGAATTACACTCCTCACCCTACCTGGGAAGGTCTATGCAGGGGCACTAGAGAAAAGGATCCAACCGATAGTCGAACCTCAGATTCAGGAGGAACAATGTAGTTTTTGTCCTGGCCATAGCACTCTTGTATATACTCCACAGAATTCTGGAGGGGGCATGGGAGTTTGCCCAATCTGTCCACATGTGCTTTGTGGATTTGGAGTAGGCTTTCGATCGTGTCCCTCGAACGATCTTGTGGGGCATGCTCCGAGAGTACCGCATTCCGGACCCCTTGCTATGAGCCATTCGGTCGCTGTATCACTGAAGCCAGAGTTTGGTCCGTATTGGCAATAACAGGTTGAATTCATTTCCGGTGGGAGTTGGAGTCTGCCAAGGCTGTCCTTTGTCACCGATTCTGTTCATAATTTTTATGGACAGAATTTCTAGGCACAGTCGAGGCATTGAGGGGTTCTGGTTTGGTGCCCATCGGATCTCGTCTCTGCTTTTTTCGGATGATGTTGTCCTTTTGGCTAAATCAAGTCGGGACCTCCAGCTCTTATTGGAGCGAATCGCAACCAAGTGCGAAGCAGCTAGGCTGAGGATCTGTACCTCCAAGTCCAAGTGGAATGCACCCTCTGGGTCGGGAATGAGGTTCTCCCCCAAGTGGAGGAGTTTAAGTATCTTGGGGTCTTGTTCACGAGTGAGGGAAGGATGGAGCAAGAGATCGACAGATGGATCGCTGCAGCCTCTGCTGATAAGCAGAGCCTGTACCAGTCCATCGTGGTGAAGAAGGAGCTGAGCCATAAGGCGAAGCTCTCAATTTAGCAGTCGATCTACCTTCAAATCCTCACCTATGGTCACGAGCTTTGGGTAGTGACCAAAATAACAAGATCACGGATACAAGCGGCTGAAAGGAGTGTCCTTCACTGGGTGGCGGGGTTCTCCCTTAGTGATAAGGTAAGAAGCTCTACCATCAGTGGAGAGCTCGGAGTAGATCCACTGCTCTTCTGCATTGAGAGGGGCCAGTTGTGGTGGCTCGGGTATCTGGTCAGAATGCCTCCTGGACGCCTCCCTGGTGTGATGTTTCGGGCATGTTCAACTGGGAAGAGACCCCGGGGTCTGACTGCTGTCCAGAAGGCCATCATTGACACCCTCAAGCAATAGCGTAAGACAGAGAAAGAAATCTCTGAGCGAATAGGCTGTTCCCAGAGTGCTGTATCAAGGCACCTCAGTGGGACATCTGTGGGAAGGAAAAAGTGAAAGAAGGGCCGATTCCAGACCTTGGGGGACCTGTGGACGCAGTGGACTGAGTCTGGAGTAGAAACATCCAGAGCCACCGTGCACAGGTGTGTGCAGGAAATGGGCTAAAGGTGCCGTATTCCCCAGGTCAAGCCAATTTTGAACCAGAAACAGCGGCAGAAGCACCTGACCTGGGCTACAGAGAAGCAGCACTGGACTGTTGTTCAGTGGTCCAAAGTACTTTTTTCAGATGAAAGCAAATTTTGCATGTCATTCGGAAATCAAGGTTCCAGAGTCTGGAGGAAGACTGGGGAGAAGGAAATGCCAAAATGCCTGAAGTCCAGTGTCAAGTACCCACAGTCAGTGATGGTCTGGGGTGCCATGTCAGCTGCTGGTGTTGGTCCACTGTGTTTTATCAAGGGCAGGGTCAATGCAGCTTGCTATCAGGAGATTTTGGAGCACTTCATGCTTCCATCTGCTGAAAAGCTTTATGGAGATGAAGATTTCATTTTTCAGCACAACCTGGCACCTGCTCACAGTGCCAAAACCACTGGGAAATGGTTTACTGACCATGGTATTACTGTGCTCAATTGGCCTGCCAACTCTTCTGACCTGAAGCCCATAGAGAATCTGTGGGATATTGTGAAGAGAAAGTTGAGAGACACCAGACCCAGCAAAGTGGATGAGCTTAAGGCTGCTATCGAAGCATCCTGGGCCTCCATAACACCTCAGCAGTGTCACAGGCTGATTGCCTCCATGCTACACCGTATTGAAGCAGTCATTTCTGCAAAAGGATTCCCAACCAAGTATTCAGTGCATAACTGAACATAATTATTTGAAGGTGTACTTTTTTTGTATTAAAAATACTAATTATTGGTCAGATGAAAAATGAAAATTTTTTGAGATAGGGATTTTTGGTTTTTCTTTACTTTTTTGCCAAAATTATCAGTATTAAAACAATAAAAGGCTTGAACTACCTCAGTTGTGTGTAATGAATCTAAAATATATGAAAGTTTAATGTTTATCAGTACATTACAGAAAATAATGAACTTTATCACAATATGCTAATTTTTTGAGAAGGACCAGTACAAATATTTTGTTGTCACCATAATATCTTAATCACAAGTGTGTCCTGTTTTATTTATTTATTTTGTTCTGATCATAAGATCTTATACCCCCATTTCACTGGAGCACGGCAGACTCACGGAAGCAAAAACAGTCATCCTCCAACATTCCACAGTCGTTTCGTTATCTTCCGTGTCCTTCCATATAATTCCGAAGGTATTTCTCCTCTTCCGTCAGGCCAAAATCTTCCACGAACGTGCTTATGAACATGTTCCACTTGAGCACATTCCGTGATCGTTCCGAAGGTGTTCCAAAGGTGAAATTTTCTGTAGGTTTTTGACCCATTTTCTGTGTAAAAAATGCCGAAGCTCCTCCGTAGAGTGCGTGCCGCGCCTTTCTGCCATGATCCTTGCATTCCGCGCTCCAGTGAAATGGGGGTATTAATCACAAGTGTGTCTCTGTTTTAGATGAAATGTCCAGCTGAAGTTCGGTCCGGTTCCTCTGGTGCATGTTGTGGTGTCGGACAAACCCATCAGATTGGGTAAACTTCTTGTGGCAGTTTGTCCACCTGCAGGTAAAAGACTTCTGACCTGAGGGAAGAGACAGGTGCACATTAATTCAAAGTAAGAGTTTAGGGCGGAGATCAGAGAAGATAGATTTGTGAAAGAAAATCTTAAAGTCACCCTCATATCATCAGATTCCTTCTTGTTTCATCCCAATTATAAACATTTCAATCAATATGCAAATCGACTCTCAGGTATTACAGGATGTTACTGGACATTCACAGGACAAGCAGCTCGAGAACAAACTTTCCTGTCCCGAGCTCCAATAATTATCCAGAGGTGATAACAATAGGGTGAACTGGACCTTTGTGGAGAGAAATACTAAACCATCCCTATTACTGAGTGTGTAAAAAAGACCCAAAATTAAACATGTGACCCTGTAGCACCAAACCCGAAGGAGGTCAAGGGTCAAGATTTTCTCTTCAAGCAGATTAAAGGGTTCAGTTGGTCAAAATCATTTTAAACACTTAAAGAATATCTACAATTTACTCAAGTGTATACACACACACACACACACACACACACACACACACACACACACACACACACACACACACACACACACACACACAAAGAGAGAGAAAGAGTGAAGGTTACAGTCGAGACCAGGAGGGAATCCCTTCCAAGAGCAAGAGGACGAGAAGGGAAGATTTACATCTCTCTAATACTGGATGGATGATGTGAGAGCATGTCTTGCTAGTCGCCACACATCTGGAAAAGGTGGGGAATCAGGAAAACGTCACCATCTCAAGACTCTCACAGACTTTTTCACATGTCATCACACATTTTTAAACATTCCCATTGACACCCAGCTGTGTTATATCACCATATTAGACTCTCATGCAACATCAACTTGGCTGCTAGCAAAGGCTCACTTGTTTTATCATTAATGGAAAACATGGAATAAACATAAACATCACAATGACAAAGTCATTGTGAAAATAAAACGTAAGCTACGATCATGAATTTTGAATCTGTGGCTTGAACCAGAAGAATTGTAGCATGTCTCCTCTGGAGTAAAGAGATCAATTAAAAGTCAGAAGAAAAAGAAAAAAGAGAACAGAACAAGTGAATAACGGATGAGGCAAACCTGTGTGTGTGTGTGTGTGTGTGTGTGTGCGTACATGTGAGTGTGTGTTAATATGTCTGTGTGTGTGTGTGTGTGTGTGTGTGTGTGTGTGTATGTAGAGAGAGAGAGAGAGAGAGAGAGAGAGAGAGTGTGTAGGGGAGAGAGAGAGAGAGAGAGAGAGAGAGAGAGAGTGTGTAGGGAGAGAAAGAGAGAGAGAGAGTGTAAGAGAGAGAAAGCAAGAGCGAGAGAGAGAGAGAGAGAGAGTGTATGTGTGTGTGTGAGAGAGAGAGAGCGAGAGCTGGGGGAGCTTTGTGGAGGCGGAGCCCAGTACACTCTGCACTCATGAAAACAGCAATCTCACTCTCTTTGATGACACAAAGCGGGCTTGACCTCTTGCTGCTCTTTCATTAGGCAAATGAGGACTGTGTGCGGTTCCTCCGCCTGGTCCCGAACCGGAAATCGGTTCCCATAAGTAGTGTCTGACTTATGACTGCATTTGGTTCTGAGAGAACTGCATTTGGTTCTCAGTTGAACTGCTGCTTCTCCGCATTGGGAGGGCCCAGTTGAGGTGGCTTGAGCTTCCGGTCAGAATGCCCCGTGGACGCCACCCTGGTGGGGCGGTTGAGGAATATCCAATTGGGAAGAGACCTCGGGTCAACCCAGAGCACACTGGAGGTCCATGTCTCTCAGCTGGTCTGGGAACACCTTTGTGCCCCCCGGAAGAGCGGGAGGAAGTGGCTGAGGAGAGGAATGTCTGGATCTCATTGCTTAGGCTACTGCCCCACGACCGGTCCCGGATTAAGCAGAAGATGGTGATGATGGTGATGCTATTTAATTAATATTTGATGATATGTTGACAGAATCTGAGAAGAATATTGATCTATTTGCGCAGTGTCGAGTGTACTGGTTGCTTTATTCCATGCAGCTGTGCCATCATCTCATATTTTCAGAATTCTGCTGTTGAAGTGAAACTCAGGCTGACCTCATTTTTTTCCAGGGTCGACAGAAATATTATTGCCGCGTTTAGCAAAAAAACCCCGCATGGTTAATGAGCCTTGTTGGCGATCAGGTTGATGGGAGCGCTTCTCTCCTTCACTCATTTCAAACTGATGTTTATCAGCACAAATCTCGATGTAGAAGGTTAGTACATTTCTTAGCGATCAGCAACATGCACTGTGCGTTTGTTTTTACCAGGAATTTCCGTATGCTGTATAAAAACAAATTCTATTGGCTCAAGACCTGAGTGACAATCTGCACTGCCCAACCATGCATGGGTCTTATTATCCCAGGCTCTCTACACCCTGAATGATCAGAGATAGAGAACAGAAACACCATTGTGAACATTACAAGCCCGAAAAAGTGACAACGCAATCTTAAAATAAAACTTTTCACTTGGAAAAAAATACACTTTGATAAATGATCACACAAGGCAAAATAAGAGTGAAAACGCGACATGCTGCTATAATAAGAGCGTAAACGCAACATGCTGCTAAAATAAGAGCATGAACGCTACATGCTTGATAAAATAAGTGAGTGTATAGCCGAGTTTATTCCCAATTATTCCCATAAGAAATAACAGAAAACCAATTAATCCGTTCTAACCCCCTCCGAACTCATAACCTGCCACAAAGACGTGTATTTGACCAAATATATTAAAAATAAACATGTAACAACAAATATTTCATAATAATAATAATAATACAGTACATTAACGATAATAATAATAATTAATAATAAATAATAATAAAACAAAAATAAATGATAAGTCACCTCATTTCCTTACATGTTACCATATTTGTTTTTAATTTGTAATATTTCAGGTCTCTGGAAGGCCACTTATATTTGTTTAATGGGCTTGAACCCATGACCTGATCATGTTCCTGTTATTCTCTTTTAGGATCCCGAATCTGCTTACGGCGCCACAAGCCCCGGGACAGGATTTCAGTCCATCCGGTGAGGGGGTGCATGAAAAACCGCACAGCAAAAGAAGTCGCGATGGAGGTGAAGAAAGCTGAGGTGTCAGACAAACAATGGGTCCGGTATGGCCGGACCTGGGATTATAATGATCCAGTGAATGGCGTACCCCACCAGCCCTGCCGTAGTGCCTCGCTGAAGAAACTCATCCAGCATGGCTTCTTCATTCTCAATGGGCCCGATGAGTCAGATATGCTCCTAACTGAGCCTGAGCCTGACACCACCAGTGACACCTCTGCTGCCGCCACCGCGTCGGCTGCGACCGATGTTGATGCTAGAGATGCTGCTCACACTATCGCAGCCACCCCCGGCTCTGCTTCTGTGGGCCCACGGGGGTCCCCGCCCAATGACCCTCCTTCGTCCTCGGATCGGGTTGATAGGACCAGAGATCCTTTCTGGAAAGAGTAAGTACATTTCAGCACATTCATCTGATATTTCCAAGTTGCCGGCCTGTGACGACCCAGTTAGCTGCACTGGGGGGACAGTGACGACCTGTGGAGAGAGGGGCTCAAACCCCCGACCTTAGGCTCAGTGATCCAGCACCTTGACCACCAGGAGACCACTGCCCCCAAAGCATTTCTTATAATGTCATTTTCAATCATTTTTCACATTGTTTTACAGGCCACGTCCCACCCCAACCACCTCTGTACACATAAAGATGAGGGAGGTGGGTCTATATGAGAAATTCAGCGATGACACTGTCTTCCTCTTGGCCTTCAAAAGTCCTTAAGTGAGACCCTGGGTGTCCACAGTTGCCATCAGGAGGTGATATGTGATTATAAATGTTTTTTCAGCACCAGTTGCAGCACCATCACACACGTCCTGTTTCTTAGTGCGATGCTCATATTAATATTTCTCTCATCATCGTCATTCACAGCTCCACAATGTACCATGTTTCTTGCGGTACCTGCAGCCGATCGGGGATGAACTGAAAATGGACTTCTCGAGTCAGAGCCGACAATCCCGGAAAGTACATCGGCAGCCTCCGCCGCACAGAAATGAGCGCAGCCGCAATATTAAATGATTTAAACAATATAATCAGGTTTGTTGACGACTTGAAAAGTAGGATGGACCTGACAATGGCAGACAAAGACCTTTGTGACTACCTCCAGGCCTTCAAAGAGTTTCTGCAGACGATGAAAAAGCCTGTCTCGAAGTGTCATTCGAAGGACATCTGCAAATAAAGGGAAATCTTTGCCTTTTCTATGTGTTTTGTATTCTCCTTTTTTCTGTTCATTACAACAACCCTGCATGGTTTTGTTTTTCTTCATTTATTGAAATCTAGATATACTGGACTGATGGAAGGAACACGGCTTGTCAAAGACTGCCGGGAGATTCTGAGGGTGGCCAAACCCGACACGCTCCGTACATTCGGAAAATTCATCAACGACCTCGCGGTCTCCGAAACGGAGAAGACCACCTATTGCTACGACCGCGAAGCTCTCCTGGTGTTGAAACATTTTCAACGCCCCGGCGCTGGGGAAGGCGTGACAGTGAGCGCATCTATTTTAACAGCCTGAAGATATTTGTTTACGAGCATGTGCTATTTTATCTGCTTTTTTTCCATATGTTGAAATGTATTTTTGGAAAATAATTCATTGATACACTTCCCTCCACTTCCATTCTTTTCCAGACAAAGGAGTGGGTGAACAGGAAACCCAAAAACGCGAGGGTGGTGATCGGCGTCAGCTGACACAAGACAGCAACTATACAGGCCGCCACATTTGCCCTGACCCAGGTGGAGGAAGCTGGAGGTCTTTCACAGCCAAATATGCTCAGCACTTCTGTTTCAGTCTGAAAGCGATTTTTCAATCGTGTACACTGTTCTACCGACAAGAAATTGTCTCTTTTGTTCCCCGATTGGTTTCAACAGTGTCGGGCCATGCATTTCACACCGAGGCCTTCAGTAGTGCTCTGTCTGAATCAATCCAACCCTCAAGAACTATTTTATGGCGATAAAACTTTTACTGCAGCTACAGCTGTGACACACAAAAAAAAGTATCAATAATAACCTGATAAAATTGCAATATTATTTAGGAATATAGACACATTTTACTCACCAATTATCCTTTTTATTTCTACAAAAAATCCATCCTCCTTTCTTTCCTCAAAAAGATTTCAACCATCCGTGAGTTTCAGTTCCATCAACAAGTCCTTTTCTATCGCCATCAAAGCGAATGCTGAAAGTCCAGCCGGCCCTGACGTACTTCTGGCAGAAGTTTTAATTCACTTATCCATTGAGCTGAGCGAAAAAAATCTTGTATTCTTTAAGCCTTGAGGTCCCTGAGTCAGGACTAAATTGAACCGATGTGCATAGCAGTGTATGAATAAAGCCGCCGGTGCTCTCTCCTTAACTTCAGCCTGCAGCCCATTTAATCCAGAGGACCTGACCGCTGCACCGTCAAAACCCTGGGCCACAACTTTACCAGGACTTTCATTTTACACCAAAAATTGGATGATCACACCCGCAATGTCATCGGCTCGCTTCCCACTGTTCACAGCTTCAAATCTGACAAACCGCTCCCTGAAACGGTGTTGGTTCCATAACGCAGAATCAGTGTCAGAACTCATGTCAGTCGTCTGATCCACCATAACAGAGACAAACAGTGCTTTATTCACTTCCCTTCTGATCTCTTCCCATCACTTCAGCAATAGCACTGATCACATCGCTCTGGATTCTGCTCGATGTCCCACTGAACCCTTTATTAGTGGACAGGTGGGAATGTAAATCTGTGTTGCTCTCAGCAATCACACAAACAAACTCCACATAGTTTCCGCTTGTTTTGGATCCAGCGCTTTCATTATGTTCCCGAAATGAAAGTTCCTGCGCACACACACAAAAAAAAAAAAAAATCACACAGTCTATCAGTCTTTTCAAACAAATCTATCAAAAAATCTATCAAACAAATCCTTTTCCCGGTTGTGACAGGCTCGCTAGCTTCGGAGTCACCCGACCTTTCTTAATGATGTTCAGCTTTTGTTGAATTGTCCGTCTTGAAAATGGCTTCGACAGTAAATCTGCAACCGAATCTGTTTCTTGTCCTCCTTCAGCCATTGTGGGACAAAACCGCTATTAAATCAACACAACAATAGATTCGCTTGTGCAGCTCGCTACAGATGCAGTTTGCTTGCTCTGGCTAGTCCACTCTCTCACTATCCAATCAGAGGGTGTGAAAGCGCTGAGGTTTCCGTACGCCTGCTAGAAGGCCTCGGTGTCGCCAACTCTAAATCTGATTGGTTAAAGCAACAGTTTTCCTGACACTTATTTTATGCTGCAGGGCCCAGACAACTGATTATGAAGGTTTCCGGGTATATTTCTGACCCGGGCAACAAATAATAGCTGAAATGTGATTGGTTAAATGCTTAAATATGAAAACACACATCTGGAAGCAGCGCAACCTGAAAAGCAATGAAAGGAAGCTGACAGACAATTTGGAATTATTTAAAAAGTATTCATGGACAAAATATAATTAACATCAGTCTGTGATTCAGATATTTTTTAGGCCAGCAGAGAAGGCCTTGCAGACCTTGACGGCCGACCACTGGGTTTCAAGAATACTACGAACACATTCGTCTGGCATACCTCAGCAGGGAAATGGACAATTTTTTTCCGTTCATAGTGTCACCGACGTTATTGGCCAGTTTGACAAAATGTGAGTATCACATGACTGGATGTGCTGATGTATAAATGCATATTATATATTACACCACTAGACTGGGAACAATAAAAGTGCATGGAGACAAAACCTGCTTTGTTGACCTACATGATGCATTTCAATTGAATATTTTATTCATGCAATTTCCATGATTTTCATGTCAGATTTAAATAAGGAAAAGAATGCAACATGTACTGGAGGAAAACTGATTGAAGAAAGTGATGAGAAAAATTGTAAAATTTACCTGGAAAAATTGTTCAGTAAAACTTTTTTGTTTCTTCCTGTTTCTACCTTCCTGTTGATGGCCATGAGAATGCGCGGGTTCTGTATGCCGTCGTACTCCAGCAGCCGCTCCGGAGCGATTTCCCACAGGTCCATTTCCGGCAAAGCCGAGGCCTCGACTCCCCGGTCGGCATCGGCGCCTAACCTCCTGAACCACCATCGGTAAACGCCGTAGCAAGTGGCCAGAAACAAAATCTACAAGGCCAAGCTGAGAAGTTCTTTGTTTTGTTTTTTTTTTGTTTTTTTTTTTTTTTTACGGCACATCAAACCCAATCATATCGCTAATAACATTTGATGTCACTTTGTCTTCTTGCAACTCTCACGTCAAACCGGCCGACAGTCAAGAGGTGTGAAGGGCGGTGGAGACCGAGGTAGCGTTGCTCTTCACAGAGACGCAGAAGCAGAACGTTCGCCACTATCCGGTCCATTCTACTGCTGTGGCCGAACAGCGTTACAGAACGCGGGCAGATGAATCCATCGTCCGAACGGCTACACCGCCGAACATCCGGGGATGGTAGGTCTCCTCATGATCTAATTTCACAAGGCAGCCATGCATCACCATCATATTTCATCTATACTTCCCAAGTGTTCCTAGTTTAACCTGATCTTTCCCTAATTTTACAGCTTCTCCTCACCAAATGGGTCCTCGGACAGCCACCCTGATTGAGCCTGCAAGCGTGTGGGGATGGACTTGTCTGAATTCACCAGGAGCTTCCCAGTGACCAAACACGGCCAGCCTCAGTCCAAAAAGTCCAGGGTGCGGGAGGGATTTAGCGAGGAGCGTGTGCATGATAAAAGTGGCGAGCTTGTCAGTATGCAGAGAGGCAGCGGGACCTGCTATGTGCGTACAGAACTCCTGAGCACCAACACTATCATGCAGATAAACATTCATCATCTCAAACTGTGCTACTTATTTACTGAGGAAAATAACCACCATGATTGAAAGTTCTTCAGTTGTCTTTTTCAGTACACTTCAGTGTCAGGAAGCCCGCGCTGGGGACAGTTCAGAGGCAGGACACATTTGGACGGAGGATCCTTCCTCAAAAAGAGTGAATTTAAAGCCACTGCACTGAATCCTCGGGGACAACAATGTGATCTTGTTCAAAGCCAGAAAGGACATTCCTGTAGATGCTGAGCTGCTTTTTGACTATGGGGTCAATAGAAAGTCCTTTCAGGGAGAAGGACTTGCCCTGGAGTGAATTGACAGTTCGCTGAAAGAGACAAACGGTTGAGAGACTGATTTCGTCCATTGTGCACAATAAATACATGATGTGTGTTTTATGCCCAGACAACTTTCCTGCAGTGTGTGTGTTTGTGTGTGTGTGTGTGTGTGTGTGTGTGTGTGTGTGTGTGTGTGTGTTTGGACTTGCTCAGAATATTATGAAAGCAATATATACTATATTAGTATCTGATGATGTGCAATAAACAGTATTATTACAACAACTATTGTTGTTATTATTTGCATTATTGGTCTCATTTTACATGCCTCAATCCAGAGACAGGAAAGGGGTGACCTGGACGTAAGACACTGGATCACCGATCCCAAGGTTGAAGAGCTGCTCTCAACATCTGGAAACATCAGAACAGTCCAACATCATTCAGAAACCTTCATCTTCTGTCAGCTTCAGACTCTTATCAGACCCGATCTCTTGTTTTTATACATTTCAAACATGGAATGAAGACAAAACAAAATAGTATTTTTGAAAACGAGAGATTTCCTTTCGGCTTTTTCCCTTTATCAAATTACATGTGTGAACGACAAGGACCCGAGACGAATGGTGAGGTTACAGGGAGCAGAGATAACGAAGGTGGAGGATTTTAAGTACTTACGCTCAACAATCCAGAGCAATGGAGAGTGTGGAAAAGAGGTGAAGAAGCGTGTGCAGGCAGGTTGGAATGGATGGAGAAAAGTGTCTGGTGTGATAGCAGGGTATCAGCAAGAATGAAAGGAAAAGTATACAAGATGGTGTTGAGGCCAGCGATGTTGTATTGTTTAGAAACAGTGTCCCTGGGGAAAAGACAGGAGGCAGAGCTGGAGGTAGCAGAGATGAAAATGTTGAGGTTCTCTTTGGGAGTAATGAGGATGGATAGGATCAGGACTGAGTCCATCAGAGGGACAGCACATGTTAGAGGTTTTGGAGACAAAGTTACAGAGGCTAGATTGAGATGGTTTGGACATGTACAGAGGAGGGATAGTGAGTATATTGGCAGTAGGATGCTGAGGTTGGAACTACCAGGCAGAAAGCCTACAGGACGACCAAAGAGAAGATTTATGGATGTGGTGAAGGAGGACATGAAGGTAGTTGGAGTAAGAAAAGCAGAGGATAGGGTGAGATGGAGGCAGATGATTCGCTGTGGCGACCCCTGAAGGGAACAGCTGAAAGGAAAAGAAGATCAGCAGTTTTTGCAGAATCTTGCAACCAAATAATAATAATAATAATAATAATAATAATAATAATAATAAAATGAATGAAAAAATAAAATAAAAATCATTAAATGAATGATTGCTCAGGACTTTAATAAACTCCTGGGTCCTGATCGTGTTCTGGGTTTTTGCCAGGCATATACGCTAGCTGGGCCAGATTTCGTAAATATTAGTTCAGTTGTTTTGGCATAATCCTGCTAAAAACAAATATCTAAATGATGGTGAAGACAGTGATTGGTGGAGCACAGCGGCAGAGGGAACCTTCATGTGCTGATTAATCTTATGGTGAGTGTAGATCTCATCCATTACATTATAATTTAGCTCTGGGTTTTAAACATGATACTGTGCATACAGATGTGCATGTATATCCTTTACAGTAAGGAAAGCACACTTTTCGTTGTAATGTGGTTCGGTATCTGGCCCAAATGGGATTCGTTCGGAGTATGCAAATATTCTGCTCATGTTATAGCATAGCTTGAAGTTGTTATGGTATTGCTTAATTACCAATTTTATTATTATTTTGTGAAGAAACTACTTCAGGCTTCATTGTGTAAGGACTTATAATGTCACACACACACACACACATATACATATATATATATATATATATATATATATATATATATATATATATATATATAGAGAGAGGATTTTCTGAGTAGATCCTTCCGTAGGAGAGTGCTCAATACTTTTTGGTAGAGCAAATAAACAAAAATAAAAGGACAGGACAAAGATTTTCTATTGAAACTCCATTTATCACTACAGATCTGCTTCGAGGGGTGGTGAAACCATCCTCTCTCTTCAGGTGATTATAGAAGAATATAATTATTCTTATTCTTATATAATTATATTCCTCTATAATCACCTGAAGAGAGAGGATGGTTTCACCACCCCTCGAAACAGATCTGTAGTGATAAATGGAGTTTCAATAGAAAATCTTTGTCCTGTCCTTTATTTTTGTGTATATACATATATATACATATATATACATATATACATATATATATATATACATATATATATATACATATACATATATATATATATATATATATATATATATATATATATATATATATATATATATATATTTAATTGAAATCTATTGAAGTAAGCATACTAAATAGCTCTCCATGAGATGGCATAGACTGCCCATTGCTTGATATCACTGTGTAGCTGATGAATCAATGAGAAGTGTGTAATGTACCATCTGCCCTCAGCCCTGAATGTAGAAGAAGGCGGATATGTGATGGCTCAACATGCAGAAATCAGCAGCAAACACCCAAAAAGGCTGTGAAAAATACTCACTCTTACTCTTTTACCAAAACACATAATCCTATTAGAGTTGCAGGGAGGCTGAAGCCTATCTCAGCTGACACTATGAACAGCTTGCCAAACCATCACAGAGCAACACACACAACCATTCACACTGCCATGCACACCTGGGGGCAACTTCTGGACCACTCAAGTCCAGAGCGAACACATAAACCCCACTCAGAAATGCCGATGGACTTGAACCCACAACCATCTTGCTGTGAAGTGGAAGCGATTAGCACTTTGTTACTATGCTGCCCTGTATCTTCTTCTTTCTTTTCCCCTTTCTCGGGAGTCACCACAGCGAATCATCTGATTATCACAAAAAAGAGCACCACAGATGCAGTGTTTGCTTTGAGGATGTTAATAGAGAAGTACAGAGAAGGTCAAAAGGAGCTGCATTGTGCCTTTGTGGATCTGGAGAAAGCATATGACAGGGTGTCAAGAGAGGAACTGTGGTATTGCATGAGAAAGTCTGGAGTGGCAGAGAAGTATGTTAGAGTGGTGCAGGACATGTATGAGAGATGTAAGACAGTGGTGAGGTGTGCTGTCGGTGTGACAGAAGAGTTCAAGGTGGAGGTGGGACTGCATCAAGGGTCAGCTCTGAGCCCCTCCTTGTTTGCTATGGTGATGGACAGGCTGACAGACAAGGTCAGGCAAGAATCTCCATGGACTATGATGTTTGCAGATGACATTGTGATCTGCAGCGAGAGCAGAGAACAAGTGCAGGAAAACCTAGAGAGGTGGAGGTATGCCCTGGAAAGGAGGGGAATGAAGGTTAGCCTCAGTAAGACAGAATACATGTGTATGAATGCCAAGGACCCAACAGGAACGGTGAGGTTACAAGGAGCAGAGATAAGGAAGGTGGAGGATTTTAAGTATGAAGGCTCAACAATCCAGAGCAACGAAGAGTGCGGAAAAGAGGTGAAGAAGTGTGTGCAGGCTGGTTGGAATGGTTTGAGAAAAGTGTCCGGTGTGATATGTGATAGGAAGGTATCGGCAAGAATGAAAGGAAAAGTGTACAAGACGGTGTTGAGGCCAGCGATGTTGTATGGTTTTTAGAAACAGTGGCCCTGGGGAAAAGACAGGAGGCAGAGCTGGAAGTAGCAAAGATGAAAATGTTGAGGTTCTCTTTGGGAGTAACAAGGATGGATAGGATCAGGAATGAGCACATCAGAGGGACAGCACATGTAAGACGTTTTGGAGACAAAGTCAAAGGCTAGATTGAGATGGTTTGGACATGTACAGAGGAGGGATAGTGAGTATATTGGTAGTAGGATGCTGAGGTTGGAACCATTGACCATGGTTGTTGCCAGGTTGTTGCCATTAACAAAAACAGCTGGAACGAGGCCAAGATTCTTCAATTTGGAGATGATATTCTGTCTTGCTCTATTTTTCAGAAAAGAAGAGAGAGAGAATAAATGAATGAATTATTTTATTTACGTAAAGAGGCCACAGGGGCATTTTACAGATGCACAAGTGAAAGAATACAGTTGAAGTGTCGTTAAATATACAATGTTCAGTCTTTTATATTTGACAAAAAATTACATCTCTGTTTCAAACCAAGGAATACATATTTAGCGAAGGCATTAATATGGTTAATATTTGTAGTTGACATCAATTGAAACAATTCATCTTCATTTGGGTCTTTAACAAAATAACTCGGGAGTATATCGCCTCTCAAACTATTATAAAATGGACAAATCAAGCAAAAATGAAATTCAGATTCCACATTCGGTATTATACAAAAATGACATAACCTTTCGTGACGCAGCAGTTTAATCTTTCTTCCTTCTTCAATAAGCAGGTTATGATTAGAGCAGCGAAAACGACATAGAGCTATTCTATAGATTGGTTCTCGTATAACTGACAAGTATTCCTCAAATTTCACTTCTTTCTTCACACTTCTCAGTAAATCCAGCTTTGCTACATTATTAATGCTCTCAAACAAATTGTGATAATCTATATGGATACACCTTTGTTTAAATTCCAAAATAAAAGATTTTACACAACCAGCATCCTGATTCAACCAAACATATCCGAATCCATATCTAGAAAGCAGATTTTTAACATTAAGAGCCCAACAATGTTTGCCCTTTTCTGCAAACGAGTATTGGAAACTATACACTTTACACAAAATATTATTAATATCTTGGTGTAAAATTCGAACCCAAAATTTTATAATTTTCACATAAAAATTGACTCTAATTGAGAAACGTCTCAATTCACCACTAGCAGCGATACATGGTGATGATCTACCCAAATGAAGAACCTGTTTATAAGTTATCTACTACCCATACAACATGAGGAGCTGGATGGAATCCCCAGATCTTGGAGCCATAGGATAACAGAGGGATCACCTTGATATCAAAAATGTGCAATAATACATTAACAGGCAAATGTAACTAATTATTTACATTACGTTTTACGCTCTGATTACTTTCATAGCCTGTTCCGCAAGTGTTTTTTGTGTGAGATACCATGACCCTGAACAAGAGAGATGCACACCTAAATACTTATAGGATGACACTAGCTCTATCTTAGATCCGTTAAAATGGAACTTTTCATACTTCCTGAGACGGCCTGCTTTACGGAATATAACTACGTTAGTTTTATTAATATTAACAATCAATTGCCATTTATTACAATCCACACTCATTTTGTCTAATCTCCTTTGCAATGCAACAACACTACTCTCAATAATTAGCATATCATCTGCAAACAATAACATTAGAATCTGTAGTGTGCCTATTTCAACACACCTATCGCCATCCTCACCAAGAAACTCTATGATATCATTTACGTATAATAAAAATAATAACGGTGACATCTGACAAACTTGGCGCACACCATATAAGCAATCAAACACATCAGAGTAACCATCTTTCACAGCAACACAAGATAATACTTTTCAATACATGTTTTGAATAAGGCGGAAGACTTTTCCTTTTACATTGTTAGTCCATAACTTATAAAACAAGCCATAGTGAATCAAAAGCAGCCTTTAGGTCAATAAACGCACAGTAACGCCTTCCCTTCTATAGAGATAGGTACTTTGCAATAATAGTATCTAAAACAAAAACATTATCTCCTGTTTGAAAACCTTTTCTGAAGCCAGATTGTTCAGGTATTATAGTATTGCTGATTTCAGTCAGATGGTAAAGTCTATCGCATATTAATTTAAAAAAAAATTTCCCTGAAACCTCTAACAGGGTAATAGGCCTATAATTTGAAGGTGAATTAACACTACCCTTTTTATACAGTGGTAAGATTACTCCCATAGTCCACATTTCAATACAACTCAAAGGGGCATTCTTAAAGAATTCTATAGGTAAACCACTCAGACCTGGTGCTTTTCCATTTTGCAGATGATTAATTGCATCCACAATTTCCTAACATGAAATTTCTCTCTTCAAACCTTCATTGTCAGTTGTAACTTTTATCAAATCATCGCTAATAGAATTCACAAAATCAGCAATGTATATATAAATATAACTTTCTTCTGGAGATTGATTTAAGCCATGGAATAAGTTTTCAAAATATGATGTCCATTCAAGTGGTGTAATATTATTAGATATCTTCTTTGGTCTAGATTTAACAACGTTCCAAAATGTTTTACTGTCATTATGGGATAATGCTGTCATTAAATTATCCGCTATCATCTTACAGAATGCTGATTTCTTGAGGTAACACAGTTCCTTATAGCACTTCAGTGCAAGTTGATATGCTGACCTAGTTTCGGCCGAGTTGTTGGCATGAAAAGCACGCAATAGGTGACGCACATGTGGCCGAGCATGTAAAAATTCCAGGTTATACCAGTCTCCATGTTTGTTGTTGTTTTGATTACCAATGTGTTGTTGAAAGTTTGATGCACAAGATGCCATGATGTTATGGAATTTATTACACGCACCGTCAACATCTTGTCTTGTGTGCATTTCATTCACAGAATTCAATGCGTCGTTTGATATGTTTTCCCATGCAGATATATATTTCTGTTTATTACTATCGTTCCATTTGTAGCGCGGCTTCCTACCAGTGTTCTTAGATATATTACATACATCAGTGGCACATGTGTCAATAACAGTATAAGATATGGGAAAGTGAGTTGATTCTATTTCATCACAAACATCAAAACCAGTAAATAAGTTTCATCATATCATCTGAGCATAAAACTTAATCCACAACACTCATACCATTATTAGCTATATAAGTTATCTTACCTTGACCAAAATCATCAAATAATCTACCATTACATATTCTTAACCCCGTGTTTTTACAAAATTCCAAAAGTTCATGACCCCGTTTGTTTACAACCAAGTCCTGAGAAACACGTTCTGTCACATGATCATCGCTGACGTAGTTGAAATCGTCATCGGTGGGGATGTGTGTAGGGTCGTCGTTCACAAAAAATCCGGTAATGCTGCTGTGCGACTGTTAAAGTCTCCCTGTATCAAAACTAAACATCCATGATATCTATTTCTAAAATAACGCATGTCATTTTCCAATTTTTCAAAAATGTTTTCATCTGAATGTTCACTAGATCCAGGTGGCGAAAAATGAACAATACCCCACATTAGTTCAATTTCCTGCATTAAATTGGAGACCTTCACCCACATGGTGTTGATTGAACTTGATGTCATTATTGTTACACGCTCCGAAATAGAATGTTTCACTAGTATTAATATGCCACCGGAGTTTCTAATAGCACGACTCTTTCTCTGATTTGTTTATAATGGTTGCATACTTATTAAGTTTCAACATTTTGAAATCGGGAGAATTTTCACCAGAGACACCGCACCCCCTGTGCGGCCGGGCTGCGGCCCCAAGAATTGATGCATATTTTTTTTATAAAGGAACATTGCTCAATAAACAAGTTTTTTTTATTTATTCATGGATGTAAACAGTTTTATGAATCAGCTGATAAAAACAACTGTTAAAAAATATTGTGACATATACTAATGCTGCTTGCTTAATAATTACACCAGATGTTCCGGTATGTTCCTGCACATACTTGTATGTTGCTTGCTTTCCAATTTTACAAAGTTCAGGACTTGGATGGCATTTGTAACAAACAAAGTCTGAGTTCAATTTTGTAGCCAAGAGGGCACAAACAGTTTCATTGATCAATTCTGACCTGGCATCAGTGTGGATTTTCTTTACAATAGAAAATACCCTTTCACTGTCACAATTGCTGTTTGGTATCGTCAGCACTGCCTGCAACAGTTTTGTGAAAAGAGGAAATCTCTTCACTCCCATCACAGCTGACATTGTCATCACTTGATGCCACCACTCATCACACCTCATCTTTTCTCTCAACACTGGCATTTCATTTTCACGCAGTAATTGAAAATCCTGTAATTCCTCAACCAGCTTGTCTTCTTCCACACCCTTGTTTCTGAACTGCCCGGCACTGAATGATCACGTGACTTGAAGTCGCTAGCCTGTATCAGTGTGTCAACTCGTGTGTGCATAAACAAACAGAAGACAGAGACTGGCTATTAATTTCTACGGTGTCTCCAAAGTGCAATATGCAGAAGATTAAGACTTAAAAATGCTACAGTGTGTTCAAAGTGTGACTTTTTTTCGGGAGGTTGTCTGGAAATCGGGAGAAATTAATCTCCTGGCGGGAGATTGGATTTATGCTTTTAAATCGGGAGACTCCCGATTGAATCGGGAGACTTAATAACTGTGTGGTTGTATCCATCGAAAGTAAAGTTGTCACATTTATCTTCCCATGTATCAACTAATCCAATCAGGTCATGCTTTGAGATGAATTCTCTAAATACAGTTCTGTTCAAAAGTGTTTTCAGACCTTCACAGTTCCATACTGCACACTTCCACACTGTTTATTCTGAGCCTGGCCGCACCCCTAGGTGTAAACAGAATCACTCGTTTGTAATGGTGGGAGCGTTTTAACCAAGGAAAGGGTTTCCCTCCCCGGTTCTAATTCATACACATCATCATCATCATCATCTTCTTCCGCTTAGTCCAGGGTCGGGTCGCGGGGGCAGCAACCTTAGCAAAAAGGTCCAGACATCCCTCTCCCGAGCTACTTCCTCCAACTCTCCCGGGGGACACCGAGGCGGTCCCAGACAAGCCGAGAGACATAGTCCCTCCAGCGTGTTCTAGGTCGACCCCGGGGTCTCTTCCCGGTTGGACATGCCCGAAACACCACACCAGGGAGGCGTCCGGGGGGCATTCTGACCAGATGCCCGAGCCACCTCAACTGGCCCCTCTCAATGCGGAGGAGCAGCGGATCTACTCCGAGCTCTCCCCGGATGGCGGAGCTTCTCACCCTATCTCTAAGGGAGAACCCCGCCACCCGGCGAAGAAAGCTCATTTCAGCCGCTTATTTTGAATTTGAATTTTATCGTATCGTAACAAGGCAAACTGGTTCTTGGCACGTGCCTCTTTAAGGAAAGGCTGTAATTTCCTTCGTGTCTCCTGTATTTTCTCAGAGAAGTCTGGCGAGATTTTAATGTCCGTACCTTTCAGCTTGCTTGCCGATCTTAGTACTGCCAGTTTCTGGACAAATCTTCGGACACTGCCCGTGGACGTTTGTCCTTGGACCCGAGCCATCTGACGTCTTCAATATCCACATCTTCCGCGATGTCCATGTAGTCTCTGATGACGGATTTGACCTTCGTTTCCACGTCTGAGAGCGAGGGTGTTGAGCCGTTCTCCACTTTGACATCAATGTTATAGAAGATGAGGTTGTTACGCTTCATTTCCTGTTCTAGTCTTCCGACCTTACTTGTCAGGACTGTACTGTACAGTTACTGTTTTTTGTAATGATAGTTAATCATTTTTTTACTTGTTTGCCATCTTATCCACATGTCTTTTCTTGTCTTCCTTTCGGCTTTTTCCCGTTTACTCTGGAGTCGCCACAGCGAATCATCTGATTCGCACGTTTGATTTGGCAGAGGTTTTTACGTCGGATGCCTTTTCTGTCACAACCCTTTTTAGCAAGGGACAGAAGCTCTTTTTTACAAACTGTATTTTGCTTCTTTATCTCAGCTTACTAATAATCATATCTTACTGCAATCTTTTAGTGCTCATTGGACAATATTTATTTGGACAAGGAATAATAAAGTTAGTTGAACTAACCTACCTGGGCCAGCCTAATGCTCCCATGGTGGCCCAGTCTCCTCAAAGGCAGACGCGGACTGATAGGGATTCTGGTCCTCGTCAGCCACCGACCAGGCCGGGTTACTTCTATGAGCATGGGTTTCTTGACTTCTGGTGGTACCCCCGGCCTGGCGCCGCCATCAGCTATTGCCCCCAGACCAGATAATCCCTCTTCTTCTGATGGATTTTCAGTCCTCTGCCTTTCTTAGAACTTCTTGCATACAACACACTGTTCATTGGTTGCCTTCTGTAACAAAGTTCCCAGATCCACCTGGCTGCCGTCATCTACTGTGGTATTGCTCCTGGATGACAGCTGCCGCCGACTTATCCAATTTGCGTTGTGGGGCTGGAATCCTCTTGAAGCAGCCCGCAGTTGTTGTCGCAAAAAATTCAAGGTTCCACGGTGGGTTGCTAACCCTCCTTAGCTTATTTGCCTGGTCCCTTATTTGAGGCCAACAGACCTCTGTTGTGCTGGTCTTTCCCAGCTGTCTTGTATTTGCTGCGTGTAGCTATGCAAGGAATAATAAAGTTAGTTTACAAACTGTATTTTGCTTCTTTATCTCAGCTTATTAATAATCATATCTTACTGTAATCTTTTAGTGCTCATTGGACAATATTTATTTGGACAATATTTATTTGGACAATATTTATTTGTGTATGTTTTTGGGGTTTTTTGTATCTTTTGTATTTGTTGAAACGTACATTGTGTTTCGGTGTTTGTTGTGTACTATGTGTTTCTGACGGAACCAAAATTTCCCGGATAATAAAGTTTTATCTTATCTTATCTTATCTTAACTAACTTGCCTAGTTTGTGCACAGAATAAATCCCCCCACACCACCCCCAGATTCTCTTCCACCTCCCACCTCTACCCAAGGGACCTTGGACACACATTTCTTTGATTTCAGGACAGGCTTGTGCCCGTCTCAAGGAAACAGTTATTTTGGTGATGAGGGACCGGTTTTCTAAAGCCTGCTCTTTTATTCCCTTACCCAAACTTCCCTGTGCGAATAAAACTGCTGAAGTTATGAACGTGTTTTCAGGGTTTTCTGCCTTTCACTTGATGTCGTCACAGTCCCCAAGTGCAGCTCACTGGGTTATCAAAGGCGGGCCATGTCTCTCACTGTCTATGGTGTGAGGCATGTAAAAGAACCATTGCTGACTTTTGTAAAGAGCAGGCTGCAAAGTCGTCAGCGTGTTTCTGTCCCTTGCTAAAAAGGTTGTGACAGGAAGGGCATCCGACGTGAAAACCTCTGCTAAATCAAACGTGCGAATCAGATGATTCGCTGTGGCGACTCCCGAGTAAAAGGGAAAAAGCCAAAAGGAAGACAGACAGACAGACTTGATGTCGTCACAGCTCAAGGTCAACAATTGACTTCAAGTTTTGTGGGTCCTTCTGTAAGCTAATTGGTTTCAGTCGCACCTCTGGCTTCCATCCAGAATGTAATGGGTAGACTGAAAGAATTAAGACTGGGAGACAGCCTCCATCAAACCCTCATCATGGAGCAGGTATGTGGTCTGGGCAGAGTACATGCAAAAAAACATGTGTTGCTCTTCTCCAGGCCTCTCCCCTTTCAAGTCTCAGTTTGGGTTTCAACACCCGTTTTTCATGGAGCACAGAATGGATGTCGGGGTCCCTGGGGCTCAAGACTTGGTCTGATGTCGCAGGAAGGAGCGCTACCGCAGGTCGTTCATTCCCACCGCTATCCCCGCGCACTTTAATCAACCACATCTACCCCACTGACTGTGAACCATATCAACCCATCTACTCTGCCCTCAGATGCATTACACTTTAATATAGGCCAGTCTACAAAGTTGCTCCATTCTTTTCTTTTATTGTTTAGTAATTTATACTATTTATGTATCTATTTATTTATTTACTTGTATAATATATGTATGTGTGTATGTTTGTACTTGTATCTATTTTTGCACCCCCTACTGATAGTACCTCAAGAGCCTGGAACAGTGAATTTCTCCATTGTGAGATTAATAAAGCTGTATCTTATCTTATCTTATCTTATCTTATCTTATGTCTGGCGCCCTTCAGAGAGCTTTGTGTCTATGCTTACGCGGGGCTGACCATCAGCACAGAGCTGCACCGCTACTCTGTAAATTGACTCTGCAGTTTGTGGGGCCTTTCAAGGTCCCGAGAAAAGTTAATCTAGTCTCTTACTGCCTTCAACCTCCTCCAACTATGTGCATTAATACCACTTCTTTCTTGTTTCCCATCTGCGTCCAGATACCACGAGCCCACTGCCATCAGCAACCCTTTCTTTGATAGATCTTTGGTGACATCATTCTCTATGTTACCGTCAGCATTTTTTTAAGATTAAACACGATAAGCCCGGCAGAGATAGAATTTGGAATAAATGTGTTTGATAAAAATGCCTCTGTCTGGGATTTAAAGCCCAGCAAAGTCAGAACGTTTATCCGCCCTCTAAAAGCAGATATTGACGCTCGAGTGTTTTGTAAGACACCTGCTAAAGCAGAAAGAGCTGCACTGAGTTCTTCTGCACAGCCCACCTGACTCTGGGGAGGAACTAAACACGGAAGTGATGTCATTAGCTGAGAGCGGTGCAAAATACTGAATCAAAACCCAGAGCAAAATGACCTGCAATTTAATAACATCCTGTTCAATTTTTATATTAAAACTAATTAAAATACATTACTGATCACAGAGCAGTGGTAGCTGGTAGTAATTTGCTGGATCACTGATTCCAAGGTTGGGGGTTCAAGCCCCACTTGCCACAGGTTGTCACTGTCCCCCCAGTACAGCTAACTGGGTTATCAAAGGCCAGCCATGTCTCTCACTGTCTATAGTGAGAGGTTTGTGTAAAAGAACCATTGCTAACTTTTATCATTTTAATCTACATATCCACAGATTACACAGGCATCATCTATTGGTCTTTTTTCTTATGTCAATGCCCAACGTGTCCTCAGATTCCAGTTTTTGGCGAATAGCACTACAATAAGAGGACCTGATGTGAAATTTGTACGTCTTAAGATACTTTTCTGCTCACCATGTTGGTAAACAGTGATTATTGGAGAACTTTCAGTCTGCAGATTTTCTAAGTCACTTTAGCCTAATTAGGGTTGCAGGGAGGCTGACGCCTGTCTCAGCCAACTGTGCATGTTTTTGGACTGTGGAGGAAACCGGAGTACCTGAAGCAAACCCGTGCAAGCACAGGAAGATCATGCAAACTCCACACAGATACATTGATGTTGTTCCTGGGAATAAAACCCAGGAGCTTCTTTCTGTAAAGTGGACACACTAATCACTGCACCACCATGCTGCCCTCCCAAATTATTATTGCTATTCTTTTTTATTTTAGTTGCTTTAAACAGTGTCAAAGATCAATAAGTTTAAAACACTGACACATTTGCCAAGTCACTTAATAATGCAGAGAGGTAATGTTCACAGGGAGCCTGGAGCCTATCTCAGCCAAAGCGGGGTACACAAGTTCATCACAGGGAGAAGCTGAAACTTCAGTCAGAAATGTAAACTTGGCTCCATCTGATGTATGATTGGAAACAGTGCAAGTATTTTGACATTTTCATAGTTTACTATTTTTGGAGGAGATGGTGTGTGTGTGTGTGTGTGTGTGTGTGTGTGCGTGTACACATGTTTACAGCCTGAATTTCTCAGTAATACGCTTACTCAGTTTCTGAACCACTCACTCCTACACTTGGTGAAGGTAGAGCACACCATGAACATTTCGCAATGTAATATCCAATTTATGATGCCTGTGTCTTTTCCTTTTTTCATTTTAATTCCACACTGTGGTTTGTGGAAGTCCTGAAAACCAAGGTTGTGAAAGAAAGTCTGCTGGAGTCATTTCACCTTAATAGCTCTTGATTTTAATTTAATAAATCTTTATTTCAACAGAACATTTCATTATTTTTAATTATTTTGAGAATTCAGAATAAAATACTATAAATAATTCCAGTTTTTACTTTATTTTGATTTCATAGATGAAGTGAGTCAGAATGGTGTCAGAACACTTTAAAAACATTTCACAATGAAGTGTTCAGTGCTTCTGTAAAAACAAACGTTCACAAAAACTTTTAATCTTCAATACTTCATTAATTAACTGAAATAAAACAAAACGAGCTCCAATTAATCTGATTCGCTTACAGAGACTGAAGTGGGCGGAGCTTTAGAGGAGATACTTTACCATAAACATAGAGGAATGGCAGTAATGTATCAGTGAATGTGTGTGTGAAAGTGTGGATGTGTTTGTTAGTGAGCGGGTTGGAGAAGGACAGTTTTCCTCTGTCCCAGTCCAGCTGGACTCTGATCCTCAGGAGTTTCTGTGATACTGAGAGGAGAGTTACTGTGGGTGGTGTAGAAACTGCTCGATATTCACCACCATAATACCACACATGCCAGAGTCCACTCCTGCAGAATATCCTCCCCTTCCTCTGAGCAGATTCTCTCATCACACCCACAACCCACTCTGTACAGTCTCCAACATCAACATCCCAGCAGTGAGTCCCTGAGTTAAAACCCTCAGAGCCCAGAATACAGGAATCATCATTAAATCTCTCTGGATTATCAGGAAGGTTCTGTTTCTCATCACCGAGTCTCACACTGGTCAGATCATCAGATACAATGAGGAGGGGATGAGCGGTCTTGGGGTCCTGGGTGACAGGTACTGAAAACACACATACAGGAATAAGGGAAAATAGAACCTATTTAATAAACTCTGAAGCTTTAAGTCTCTGCTGCGCTCCGGTTGGTTCCTCAGTCTCTCTGCTCAATACAAACACTGAACGGAGAAAATTTTTACTTTCATGAATGAACCACAGTCTGATTTCAACTTTCAAAATAAACTGTCGACTGCATCCCCGAGGAACCGAATTAAACATGAACACTTATAATACTAAGCATCACAAAAATTCTACCACTTTTTTTGAAATACTGTATAAATAGATGGAGTTTCACTGCTGATGCTGCTGCCCCTGCGACCTGAACCCGGATTAAGCAGATGATGGTTATGATAACACCATACTTTTTTTGACACAAGAGGGATTTGAGAGATTTCTTTCTGGCTTCTTTTTTTAAATGCTACTGATACAAACCGCTTCAGTGCAGTTTATTAGAAAACAGAAAAGCAGGTGAAGGGATCTAAATTAGAAATTGTGTGCGCGCGCATACACACAAACGATAAAATGAATGAGAAAAAAATAGGTACTTTCAGTATCTTACTGTATTGTACAGTGTCGTGCATCTTCTCGCAGACTCTGAACTTCAGGTTGCTCAGATGCTTTGCCACATGGATCAGTGCTCCTGAAAGCTCCTCTGCATGCTGCAGTGTGCACTGGGCTCTGTAAACACATTCAGGAGTCAATGCTGCTGTGGAATTGGATTCAGAAACACAGAGAATGAGAGAGACAGGAAGCACATCACTCACCTTTTCACCGTGACCCCGTAGTTCTGTAAAACAACAAAGTAAATATCAGTGGAGATGAGTGACATTTTTACACCAATGAAATGTGACGTTTCTGATGATGGAAACAAGTTTTACTTTCTCGCAGTACAAATAGGGAATAAATGATCCTCACTCTAAAGAACGAGACGTCTTCAGCTCTCATTTCCTCTTCTATGGCTCTGATTGTGTCTGAAAGAGATGAAATGTCTCTGCTCAGCTTCTCCATCATCATCTGTCTCTTCTGCTCCTCTTCCTCTCTCAGTGCAGTGATCCTGACTGCCTCTTCATCTCGTAGAAACCGGTGAAGCTTCTCAAACTCCTCCTTAATCTGACGCTCTGTGTGTTCGGCCTGGATCTGCAGTGAAGAGGAAATCAAATGAAATAGAATCCACTATGCAATGATGTAAAATATAATTATAATATCAAACCCATGCTGTTGATTCTGACCTTTACATGTTCTGCAGTCGGACTCCAGTTCAGTTTACAGTCTTCAAAGATCTTCAGTTTCTCCTGTAGGGGCTTCAGTGCAGTTTCGAGCTCCTCCTGAAACAAATCCACAGACTGCATGGAGACTCTGTTTAAGATCTTATTTTACACATCGTTACCTCACTCCACTCCACTAATGCAGCCGTGAGGGAGGGGCACAAACCAGTGTCTCTCCCTCACGCCGGTCCCAAGCAAGGATAAATGCAAAGGGTTGCGTCAGGAAGGGCATCTGGCATAAAACAAATGCCAAATAAAACTTGCGAGTTATATCAAATAAATTCATACCGGATCGGTCGAGGCCCGGGTTAACAACGACCACCATCAGTGCTGTTAACCAACAGGGTGCTGGTGGAAATTGGACTACTGTTGGTCGAAGACGGAGAGGCGGGCAGGCAGAGAGAAAAGAGGAAAGGCATGAGTCTAGGACTGAGAGAAGGGACTTTGAATGTTGGAACTATGACAGGAAAAGGTAGAGAGCTGGCTGACATGATGCAGAGGAGGAAGGTGGACATAATGTGTGTTCAGGAGACATGGTGAAAAGGTAGCAAGGCTAGAAGCAGGGTTTAAGCTGTTTTTTCATGGTGTGGATGGGAAGAGAAATGGAGTAGGAGTCATCTTGAAGGAGGAGTTTGTCAGTAAAGTTCTACAAGTAAAAAGAGTGTCAGACAGAGTGATGAGTCTCAAGTTAGAAATTGAAGGTGTGATGGTCAATGTTGTTAGTGCTTATGCCCCACAGGCAGGATGTGAGCTAGAAGAGAAGGAGACATTCTGGAGTGAGTTAGATGAAGTGATGCAGAATACCCCCAAAGATGAAAGAGTAGTCATTGGGGCAGACTTCAATGGACATGTTGGTGCAGGAAACAGAGGGGACGAGGAAGTGATTAGCAGGTTTGGTATCCAGGACAGGAACAGAGAAGGACAGATGTTGGTAGATTTTGCAAAAAGGATGGAAATGGCTGTGGTAAATAATTTCTTCCAGAAGAGACAGGAGCATAGGGTGACTTATAAAAGCGGAGGTAGGAGCACACAACTATACTACATCTTGTGTAGGCAATGTAATTTGAAGGAAGTCAGAGACTGCAAAGTAGTAGCGGGTGAGTGTGTTGCCAAACAGCATAGGATGGTGGTGTGCAGGATGATGCTGATGGTGAGAAAGGTGAAGGCGGCAAAAGGCAGAGCAGAAGACAAAGTGGTGGAAGCTAAAAAAGGAGGAGTCTCATGTCTTCAAGGAGGAGTTGAAAGAGGCTTTGGGTGGTCAGGAAGTGCTTCCTGATGACTGGACAACCACAGCTAATGTGATCAGGGAGACAAGTAGGAGAATACTTGGTGTGTCCTCTGGAAGGAGAGGAGATAAGGAAACTTGGTGGTGGAATGAGGAAGTGCAGGAGAGTGTACAAAGGAAGAGGTTAGCTAAGAAGAAGTGGGACATGGAGAGGACTGAAGAGAGTAAACAGGGGTACAGGGAGACACAGCAGAAGGCGAAGGTAGCAGTGTCAAAGGCCAAACAGAGGGCGTATGATGACTTGTATGCTCGGTTGGAAAGTAAAGAGGGAGAAAATGATTTAAATAGGTTGGCACAGCAAAGAAATAGAGATGGAAAGGATCTGCAGCAAGTTAGAGTGATTAAGGACAGAGAGCGAAATGTATTGACTGATGACAGAAGTGTGCTGGGAAGATGGAAAGAGTACTTTGAAGAGCTGATGAATGAGGAAAATGAGAGAGAAAAAAAGAGTAGAAGAGGTGACCATTGAGGAGCAGGAAGTAGCAAAGATTAGTAAGGGTGAAATGAGGAGGGCACTGAAGAGGATGAAGAATGGAAAGGCAGTTGGTCCTGATGACATACCGGTGGAGGTATGGAAGTGTCTAGAAGAGGTAGCAGTAGATTTGCCGAAAGAGGAAATGTGGTATTGCATGTGAAAGTCTGGAGATGCACAGAAGTCGTTAGAGTGGTGCAGGACATGTATGAGAGATGTAAGACAGTGGTGAGGTGTGCTGTCAGTGTGACAAAAGAGTTCATGGTGGAGGTGGGACTGCATCAAGGGTCAGCTCGGAGTCCCTTCTTGTTTGCTATGGTGATGGACAGGCTGACAGACAAGGTTAGACAAGAATCTCCATGGACTATGATGTTTGCAGATGACATCGTGATCTGCAGTGAGAGCAGAGAACAAGTGCAGGAAAATCTAGAGAGGTGGAGGTATGCCCTGGAAAGGAGGGGAATGAAGGTTAGCCTCAGTAAGACAGGATACATGTGTATGAATGCCAAGGACCCAACAGGAACGGTAAGGTTACAGGGAGCAGAGATAAGGAAGATGGAGGATTTTAAGTACTTAGGCTCAACAATCCAGAGCAATGGAGAGTGTGGAAAAGAGGTGAAGAAGCATGTGCAGGCTGGTTGGAATGGTTGAAGAAAAGTGTCCGGTGTGATAGGAAGGTATCGGCAAGAATGAAAGGAAAAGTGTACAAGACGGTGTTGAGGCCAGCGATGTTGTATGGTTTAGAAACAGTAGCCCTGGGGAAAAGACAGGAGGCGGAGCTGGAAGTACCAGAGATGGAAATGTTGAGGTTCTTTTTGGGAGTAATGAGGATGAATAGGCTCAGGAATGAACACATCAGAGGGACAGCACATGTAAGATGTTTTGGAGACAAAGTCACAGAGGCTAGATTGAGATGGTTTGGACATGTACAGAGGAGGGATAGTGAGTATATTGGTAGGAGGATGCTGAGGTTGGAACTACCAGGCAGAAGGCCTAGAGGAAGACCAAAGAGATGTGGTGAAGGAGGACATGAAGGCAGTTGGTGTAAGAGAAAAAAATGCAGAGGATAGGGTGAGATGGAGGCAGATGATTCGCTGTCGCGACCCCTGAAGGGAAAAGCCGAAAGGAAACGAAGAAGTTACCTCACTCCACTGTTTATTAGGGAGATTTAACTGTACAATGTTCAGTGTGTGTTTTTATAATATACATTATTTACCTTACAGTTTTTTACTGCCACATTAATGGGGCACAATTTGTGGTTGATGTGTTTTCTTGAAGTCTTACACAGCACACACACCGGCTGTTGATCGTCCAGACAGAGGAGTTTGAATTTCTCACTGTGCAGACTGCAGACTGTTTCAGACCCTGATTAAGATCTCTGACTTCTCTCCTGTAAGAAAGTCTCACACAGGTTCTTTAAGGCCAGACTGATGGGAGGAAAATCCTTTGATGACTTATTCTTACAAACGGGACATTCTCTGGATCCTTTGGTCTCCCAGAACGTCTCCAAACACACTTTACACACACTGTGACTGCAGCGCAGAACAACAGGATCCTTGAAGATTTCACAGCACATAGGACAGGAGAAATCCTCCTCTGAGAACTTACAAGCCATTTTATTGTGCTGTTGTTGTTCTCTCCAGTCAGAATGTTCAGAGATTCACTTTCACTTTGATTAAAAGTAATTACAGTGTGATTTCAGCTTTCTTTAAAGTTAAGCACACGACTTTGTAGGTCCAGTTATTAATCACTTCTTCTCACAGTGCTGAGAATGAGACTCAGATTTCTCCATGAACCGAGAATAAAATGAAACTCACCAGAGCAGAACACTGCAGGCTGGTTATGGAGGACTGCGGTCATCTTAGACTCCACACTTCCTGAATAAGAGGAGTTTTAGAGAGACTTTATAGAGAATGCTGTGGCCAATATTCGCAAACAGTCAATAAATGTCACAAAATGACATTCATCAGAAAAGTTGGCAAATCCAAAATCTCCGCAGCTCATTAGCATTCACCGCACAAAGAGGTAGCCGAAAGTCTGTGTAAATAAACAAACAACTGCACTTATAGTTGTGCCTCTAATGTTGGAGTAATAATGTATGCCAATCTCTTCTGAATGGAAGCAAAGGAAAAATATGTGAGAAAAAAAACAAGAAATTACTTTTTTTCTCAACTGAATAAAGACTTGTCTCCATAAAGATGTGTTGCAGTGTGTGTATGAAACTGAGTAGAATAATATTTTATATAATATTTTTTTTCTTTTCAACAACGGAGTCCTTGCAGTTTTACCAGCTCAACTTGCAATGGTTCCTTAAAATGTCTCTAATCACACAGTGAGAGGCGTGGCTGGCCTTGTTCAATCCAGTTTGCTGCACTGTATGTATGTGTGTGTGAGTGAGTGAGTGGGGGGTAGGGGTGGGTGGTTGAGTGTGTGTGTGTGGGTGAGTGAGTCTCAGATATTAGCATGTTAATTGCCAATTAGACTGGACATCTGCAAAAGTCAATCATGGATATAATGTGTCATGTCAAGAATAGGAACTGTTACATTAATCCATGCTGAAATGAGTCTGATGTATTGATTACCTGATCCATTCAGGGGGAAAAAAAATACTTTTTTCCTTTTCTTTCTTTTAAACCATTTTAAAATGGAATAACAGATAAACATATTCTGACAGAATCACCCAGTAATTAATGTTTGCCATTTAAAGTACTAAAGCAATTAAATCAAGCTGGCAAAATTGACCCGTCTGGTAGGATCTCTACCTTAACATGCATCAGATCCATTTTGAAACCCGTGTCGTCCGTGTGCCTGATAAGATTAATAAATCAATATTCCCAGCCAGGGTTCAACTCCTGCCCTAATGAGCTCATTCTGAAGGGGACAAACTCATACTATGGCAGTGATGTCCAATTCATGTTTGTTCGTAATTAACCTGGAAAATTATCTTGCATCACCCTGGTGGAATCAACAGGCTCAAATAACACATAAACCCACCTGAACCAGAAAATTAACTGGCCTCTTAATCTAGGACGCAATTAAGGTACATATACCATTGGATACCCACACACTCTCAAGAAAAAAAAAAGGGGTTCTTCAAAAAACTTTAAGGTTATCCAGAAAACCATTGGGTTCTTCAGCAGGTAAAAGGGTTCTTCACAAGATGAGAGGTTCTGCAAAACAAAGATGGGTTCTTCAAAGAACCCTCAGTAGCTGAGTATGTATATGTATCTGTATGTATGTGTGTATGTATGTTATATTTATAGATGATAATGAATTGGCATTTACTTTTCCATTTCTTTTTTTGCGAGCTGGACCTGTCTGGATCAAAAACAGTCCGGGGTTGTTTTTGTTTCTATAAGTGCAGTCAACAACACAACATGAAGGCATGATGCTGCATTTTTATACACAAAAACACAACTCGTGATAAGCCAGTAATCCGTGTAAAACTGTTGAAACAAGAGTTTTGGCCCCAGTGTGCATGCGCACATACCTAATTAAGTCTGCATACGTCACGTGAAATCCAGATCGAAACATACTGTATATACTACCGGCTGTTTATTAATTTCTGTCGAGCTCAAGACATTATTAACTTGATATGGTTCCCCGAAGAACCTTCATGTTTTCACCTTTCAGTCTCCACAAGGAATATCACGTGATCACCACAAGTTGCTGCAGCAGCAGGAAGGATTTTCCGTTTCCACGCTTGTTTTATTGTAAAAGATCTCTGAAAAAGCATCACCCACACAGAAATTCTACAGAAAGTACTGAAACACGTACAAGTGTTGAGATTTATTTTCTGCGTTTTATTATTGAATATTTCTAAACGGGATTTGGTAAAAGCTGTGTGTAAAACCGGAGTCATAAATTGATTAGCATCAGTGTGCTATCCGAACCATCATGGCGGATTCACAAACAGGGCTCCGGTTCACTCGAAGATTACTGAAAGACAATTAGCCATGTCAGACATTTAGAAGTCAGACGGTGTCAGGGTTACAGTATAGACTGTGTCTATGTCTGAAGTCTAGAACGTCACGTGCATTTGGGCAGAGAAACTTCGCCTCCTGTTTAAAACAATTTTACCTCAGCGTTAGCATTGTCAATTGGTTCTATTATTCTTGCTCATCATATTATCAGGCTTTTATATTTATTTATTTCTGGGTACTCGTATACAGAGTTCAACAACACTGCTCTGTAATATTAAAAAAGGAATTAGTTTTATTACTGGGTCCTCCTTTCTAATGCGAAACTAGACTGACATGTTCAAAGACTCAAAGGGGACATTAAAAAAAAAATTGAGCATCTGAGATGGTTTGTGACATTGGTGTCAAGTCTTTAACACTTATTTGTGGTGTTTGTAGTATTGTACTAACTCTGCGGCCGTAGTGGTCTCGTGGATGGGGCGCAGGATCTCCGATCCTAAGGTTGGGGGTTCGAGTCCCACAAGGTTGTCACTGTCCCACCAGTGCAGCTAACTGGGTTATCAAAGGCGGGCCATGTTTGTCACTGTCTATGGTGAGAGGCATGTAAAAGAACCATTGCTGACTTTCGTAAAGAGTAGCTGCAAAGTCGTCAGCGTGTTTCTGTCCCTTGCTAAAAGGGTTGTGACCGGAAGGGCATCCAATGTAAAAACCTCTGCCAACTCAAACGTGTGAATCAGATGATTCGCTGTGGCAACTTCCGAGTAAAAGGGAAAAAGCCGAAAGGAAGACGGACATATCACACAACACTGAGTGATGAAAGGTGAACTGATTGCTTCCTTCTCAGACTAAGACTAAATAACTGGTTCCTGTTTGACTAGCCACAAAGACCGGCAGCTCTTGGGTTGCCATAAAAATCTAATAAGTTTTACCGGCCTCACATGATATTGTGATGAACAGCTCTTCCTCTGTGGTATCTGAAGAGAGGATTAGGAGACTGTCCTCACTAACTGGGGAAATCCTCTGGAAATAACTAAATATAATCACTGAACTTGACACTTGTCCTCGGGTATGGAGGAGGAGGATCTCACTTTTCCTCTGGCATGGTACATCCTTAGAGCTTGACTGTTTTTGAAGTAAGGCTTCAGGTCAATTGGAAGAGGGTCATGTATAATATCTGTAGTGACAGTGCATTGGTAATTTAAATAAATAGGATATGCTATGTCATGTGATGGACTGGCGAGTTGTCCATGGTGTACCCCGCCCTTGCCCAGATTCAGCTGAATTCATTGATTGATGAATTGCATTTCATAAAATGAGAGTCGTGGGAAAGCTTGTGCCCATCTTATCCATCTCTGTGCTAGTGCAGCGTACACCCAGCTCAGGACAGCTCACCAGGCCATCACAGGGCAGAAATACGGTGATGACTACATAGCCTACGCTTCGCAAAATTCAGGATTTTTTTTTTTTTCCTGCCTTTCAGCACAGACGGTGAGAGACATGGTTGGGCTTTGATAACCTAGTTTGCTGCATTGGGGGAAAGCAGTGACGACCTTGTGATAGTGGGGCTTGAACCCCTGATTATGGGATCAGTAATCCAGCACTTATCGTACATTCCAGTGTATTTAATGCACAACACTGGCATGATGATCATTTCTTTAACATCTGTCACATCCCATTTTTCACATTACAACTCTTTCCCACCATGTGAAGGTTTTCCCCATGAAGATAATTAAGTATGGGATGTTTTGAGGGGATACAGACAAACTATGCATGCAAGCTTTTATTAAGTTTAAAATTTCGTTCCCTTTTAAGTCAGAACCAGAATGCTTTATTGATCCAGGAGGAAACGGTGTAAAATAAGTACAAGAAAAGTTAAAAAGACGGAAGTGCAGGAGCAACTGAAACAGACTGCATGCCAGTTAACGCATGTGCTCGACATATGCAGTCGGTGGGATATCAGATCGTTGTTGCATAGATTAGTGCACTGAGTTAAAACAAATAATTAGTTGCAACTGTGGGGAAAGAGCTGTCCAGGGTATACCCTGCCCTCATCCACAGTTGGTTGAGATGAGCGCTAGCCTCTCTGTGACTCTACTTAGGATTAAGTGGTTCAAAAAAAGGAATGCATGCACTGTGTGGAACTGTTGACTGAATGGGGTTTGTCTACAAAAGATTCAGACGAGAGAAAATCAGTTTTACAATCAACTGCCATAAGAGGTGAAAAGTCTTTGTTTATTCATCCCACTTCTGGCATCTCCAGAAGATAAAATCCTTGCACAATGAAATATGAATTGTGTAATGAGCAAGGCTGTGTGTGGGGTGGAGTTAAGCCACAGGCAGCACATCACTATTCTGTCCTGCTCAGAGTCAGCTCAACTCTACATGCCAACTCTAAGAAGCTTAGAAGTCTTTACATCGTGTTATATGATGCACAGATTTATAACTTTGCACATTTATAGTTCAGCTTTTTCCATTTTGACTTTTTAATGCTGTTTATTAAAAGGAAATACAGATAGACATAAATTCTTCTTCTGGTTATTGATGCTTAATTTTCTGTGTTTCAAATGAAATGACCTAAATAGCATCTGTGCTGAAGTTGTGACTATTGCTGCACACAAGATAGCACAATAAATTATTTTAGTATGCTGTACGAGAACATATGAAAAGCTTGATTGTGATTATAACTTGTTTTTCCTGATTTTATTTTTTACCTTGGCATTTTTGAAACTCATTTAAAGTTATGGTATTTTTATTATCTTTAAAAACATGAAGTCAATCTTGTGTAGATTTCTTTTGTCTGTCTTCGGATTTGCAATAGAACGTTTAGGGTTTTACATGACATTTTGAGTGAAGAATTATCTTGAGTTTACAGAATCAAGAGAACCAATCAGATCTCACCATTGCTGTTTATTATATATTGAGAAGTTTTGTCATAAAAAAACAACTAGTGGGCTACTTTTGCTTTATTATTAAGGCTGAACAAGTATAACGTGATCCAATATATTACAAATAGCACTTACTACTTATGACGGGGTTCAAGGTTTGAGTCGGCTTTTACTCTCAAAACCATCATTTTTGTAAATTTTACAAAATATTACTTATTTACTATAGCTGCAAACCCCTAAGATTAATAGTGAGAAGCAGGGATCCAGAGGGCACAGCCCCCGGTCAGGTCCAGGGCGACACCCTGGTGGGGGGTGAAGAGGGGGCAAAGCCCCCCCAGAAAATTTTGGTTTGGGTTTTTAAGAGTGATTTTTAAGCCATTTCATGCAAATTTTATATGGCATGATTAAACACAGACATATAGAAAAAATACAAAATTACACACTAAGCTTTAATAATGTAAATGAAATCTTCAATGAAAGAACTAATAAAATCTGAAGTGTAAACTAATAACATCAAAAATAAGGTTGGCTAAAGTGAAGTATTAATTGTCACATTTCTCTTTTTGAAGTTTTATCCAAATAATTCTTCATAATAATCTTTGCTGTCTTTGCTCATAGATGGCATGTATCATACGCAGCAACCTTGCAACCACAATTAGTTTACAGACTAATTTTAGCACGGGCTAGATTTGTGTATTGTGCCAACTGGCACGAAACCG
Organism: Plotosus lineatus; assembly: GCA_024760905.1. Taxonomy (NCBI): domain Eukaryota; kingdom Metazoa; phylum Chordata; class Actinopteri; order Siluriformes; family Plotosidae; genus Plotosus; species Plotosus lineatus. The sequence continues at coordinate 5,771,608 of CM045744.1, forward strand.
CTGAAGTGAACATTCATTCATTTTCTTAACCACTTAATCTTAATTAGGGTTGCAGGAGGCTGAGGCCTATCTCAGCTGACTCTGGGCAAGGGCAGGGTACACCCTGGACAGCTCTCCAGGTCATCACAGCTGAAGTAAACATGTCCTCCGTTACTGAAACAACTTTATATATTGACATGGAAGAGATTTTTTTTTTTTTTTTAATTGCCCAAAACAAATACTGCTACTACTAATGTCAATAATAATAATCATCATCATCTTCCGCTAAGTCCAGGGTCGGGTCACAGAAGCAGCAACCTAAGCAAAGCGGTCCAGACGTCCCTCTCCCCAGCCACTTTCTCCAACTCTCCCGGGGGGGACACCAAGGCGGTCCCAGACAAGCCGAGAGACATAGTCCCTCCAGTGTGTTCTAGGTCAACCCCGATTATTATTTGTGAATTGACAAAAAAATATATCAATAATGTAAAATGGTGTCAAACAAAAACATTATTTATTCAGACTGTAACCCAGACCATCAGATGATCAAAAGAGACACAACCAAAAACCCACACTAATACATATGGGGAATTTAAAGTAAACAGCTGACTTAGTCCATATGTCCTTGGAGTGAGGGAGGAACCCCATACAATCACAGGAAGAACATGCAAACTTTACTCAAAAGCTCCCAGTAACACTGCAAACCCGTAAACATCTTTGTTTGAGGCGCTGACCACTCGACCACCGTGCCACTCGACTATTTAATCCAATATCTCAAATGTTATTCAGGAAAGCCGATACATCAGTAAACTGGCTTAGATAGATTTGAGTTGGTTTTCAGTTTGTGGTTTTAAATTGATTTGCTTGTCTGCACTTGTCTGTTAAGGTCATATTGTTGAACCGTATTTTCTTGATGTTAATTCCATTGATAGTTATCTGTATCCTGCTCACAGTTATAGGTAAAGGGTAGTCTGGGTTTTCTTCAAGTTCTTATTAGTTGACCTGAGTCATACTCGCTTGGCATAACTGTTCCGAACTGTATGTGGACATGCAAGTGACCCATTATGGATTGATGACCACAATGACACCGATTTGGGCAGAGCACCCTGAAGATAAATTAATCAATATCACGGTTTTAAAGAGCACGGTAGGGTGGTGTATTGGCTAGCATGTGTGCCTCACAGCAAGAAGGTCCTGGGTTCGATTCCCAGCCTCGGGGCTTCTGTGCAGAGTTTGTATGTTGTCCCCATGCTTGCGTGGGTTTCCTCTAAAAGCATGTGCAGTGGGTTTATTGGCTTTTCCAAATCACTCCTAGGTGTGAATGGTTGTGAGTTTTGGCCCTGTGATCGCTTGGCGAGCTCTCCATGGTGTACCTTGCCTTGACTGAGATGGGCGCCAGCCTCTCCGTAAACCCAGTTAGGATTAAGTGGTTCAGAAACTGAATGAATGTTTCTCAGTAGAAAGTAGATGCATGATTTAGAGCCAAATAACTTTGATAAATTGAAACTGCTGATTTTTGATTTCATGTTTCAAAGCTGTTTGAGTTCCTCAATCTTGTGTACCTAGAGACCGTATGAAGTGAGGTCAGTCAAACAGTATTAGACCACATTGGTGTGCACCCTAAACTAAAATGACCAGTAACTCCACCAAGAACCAAGGATAAGAAATGCAAAGTGGATGAATTTAAACTTAAATAAATAAATGATAAATATATTTTCTCCAAAGGCCACATTTGATGCTTTTGGGTTCATCATTTTCTGTAACCGCTTAATCCTAATTGGGGTCGTGGGGAGGCTGGCGCCCATCCCAGCCGACTCCAGGCGATAACAGAGTACACCTTGAACAGCTCGCCAGGCCATCGCAGGGTGCAAACACGCTGATGGCTTTGCAGCGCCTCTTATCAAAAGTCAGCAATATTTCTTTTACATGAACCTCTCACCATAGACCAGTGCTTCTCAAATAGTGGGGCGCGCCCCCCTGGGGGGGCGCGATGGGATGCTGAGGGGGGCGCGTGTGACCCAGGAGAACATGCTTTTTTTCCGCCGTACTACAAGAAAGTGTAATTGCACATCCACTCCAGTAGTTGGCAGTGGCGCCCTCATTGCCCATTGTGCGCTGTTGCTGCACTGAAGACCAAGTACAGGTCCCAGCTAAACATTGAGCAGGAGCTGAGAGTTGCAGTGTCATGCTTCAAACCTCGCTTTGAGAAGCTGTGCGCTGCAAAACGTGCTCATTGTAGCCATTAATCTTGGCTTCCTCATTTTGAGAAAAAAAAATCAGCACAAATTGTTCTATTTGTTCTTGTTTTGTAGGTTAAAGTGTTTATATATTGTGCTCCTGAGTTAATGTTTCTGAAGTCAATTTGAATTAATTATTTATTGATTTTATTTTCAGCAGCAAATGGTGTGGTAAGTTTGTCAAAAATGTAACAAGGATATTATTATTTTTAAATTTAAGGCAAATTGATGCACTTTCTTTTACAGACTAATAAAAAATGTTAAAAAGGTTATTCTTGTAAGTTGAACTATATCTCTTTCTTTTTGTTTTATTTATGTTAACAAGGATACGATATAATGAAGAGATATACCTGTAACTATATTATAGAAAAAAGTTATAATTTATAGTTGCGGCGGAAAGTGGGTGGTGGGGGGGCGCGAATTGTTTTCTTCTTGCTAGGGGGGGCGTAACAGAAAATAATTGAGAAGCACTGCCATAGACCGTGAGGGACACGGCCATCGTTTGATAACCCAGTTAGCTGCACTGGGGGGGGGGAGACAGTGACAACCTTGTGGAGAGGGACTAGAATCCCCAACCTTAGGATCAGTGACCCAGCGCCCTATACCACTAGACCATCACTGTACCACGTTTTTGGGTCGCTACATGAAAGAGAACCACCCCAAGCCTTAAGCCCTCAGAATGATTCACCAACACGTGTCAAGGGCTGATTACTTCAGTCAGTGGAAAAATGTGCAGGGGCAGCCATATATGCGGCAAAGCAGTCCAAGTGGTGTGTAGCCAAGTGCAAGGGGAGGGTGTGGGAACTCGTCCCACAGGGAAAATTTTTAAAAATTCAATGCTGTAGATGCTATTTGATGACCATTTGCAGCATGTAATATGAAATGTATAGCATAGAAACTACATAAAATTTAGCCTACAGTACACATGTAGTTGTTGTCATGTGTCGGAGAGCAACAGTTTTATATACTGAGGCCAAACTAAAAATTTACAATGTAAAGAAACAGAAGATAATTTGAAATATTAACAGCTTTTAATTACATTATAAAAATAAAAGTGTAGCTTTACAACATCATATCATGCATACATGGTCTACGCCAAACTTGAACTTTTCAAGTCTGCACATAATTGGCTGTACGAATAACTGCTGACGACCTGATAAACCCAGACCATATACAATTTGATATTAGTTAAAATAACATCAAATAAAGTCGCATATACATGTAGCATTATTATACTGAATCACATATTGCATAATGTTTCAAGAATTAAAATTATGTACATTTGCGTTTCATAAATTTAATATTTAATAAGCTATTGACGTTCAGAAAATGTAAAACTACTGTCTGTCTTCCTTTCGGCTTTTCCCCTTTTACTCGGGAGTCGCCACAGCGAATCATCTGATTCGCACGTTTGATTTGGCAGAGGTTTTTACGTCGGATGCCCTTCCTGTCACAACCCTTTTAGCAAGGGACAGAAACACGCTGACGACTTTGCAGCTACTCTTTACGAAAGTCAGCAATGGTTCTTTTACATGAACCTCTCACCATGGACAGTGAGAGACATGGCCCGCCTTTGATAACCCAGTTAGCTGCACTGGGGGGGACAGTGACAACCTTGTGGAGGGTGGGACTCGAACCCCCAACCTTTGGATCAGTGATCCAGTACCCTAGACCCCAGAAATTTCTGCCCCAGAAAATGTAAAACTGCTAAGTCATTAAAATTAAATTTTCACAAGAAGATTTTTCTGATGCTTAGAATTTTTATGTTTTAAACTTGGGCACTGAAATAGAACTGCATATTGAGCAATATAAACTATTTCAACACACAAACACTTACAATAATGTACTAGTCCTTCTAAAAAAATTAGCATATTATGATAAAGTTCATTATTTTCTGTAATGTACTGATAAAAATTAAACTTTCATATATTTTAGATTCATTGCACACCAACTGAAATATTTCGGGTCCATTATTGTTTTAATTCTGATGATTTTGGCATACAGCTCATGAAAACTCAAAATTCATATCTCAAAAAATTAGCATATCATAAAAAGGTAATCTAAACGAGCTATTAACCTAATCATCTGAATCAACCAATTAACTCTAAACACCTGCAAAAGATTCCTGAGGCTTTTAAAAACTCCCAGCCTGGTTCATTACTCAAAACCACAATCATGGGTAAGACTGCCGACCTGACTGCTGTCCAGAAGGCCATCATTGACACCCTCAAGCAAGAGGGTAAGACACAAATCTCTGAGCCAATAGGCTGTTCCCAGAGTGCTGTATCAAGGCACCTCAGTGGGACGTCTGTGGGAAGGAAAAAGTGAAAGAAGGGCCGAAACTTTGAACGCAGAAACACAATGGGAACAGTAGAAAAAAGCCAAAGACACACACAAGCCTGGTCTTAAACCTGGGAAAAGGTGAAAGGTCGCATCAAGAACTGCATCAGGATTAAAATCTGTGCCAATCATTCATTTACTTTACTGTTTAATCTTACTAGTGTCACAGGCAGACTGGTGCCTATCTCACGCAACTTCGATGTGAAGGCCAGGAACCCCCTGGACAGCTCACGTGCTCTCTCTCTCTCCCTCTCCCTGTTTCTCTTTCACACACACAAAACTGTTGTGTTGCCAAAACTGCTTCCACAGTTTTCAGGTGACATGTGGTTATCATATCTGGCACATAGCAAGAAGGTCATTCATTTTCTGCACCACTTAATCGGGATGGCTGGTGCCCTCGCAGCTGTATTTGTCCACCCTGGACATCTCACCATGCCATCGCAGGACAGAAACACACCTACGGGTATGCAGCCTACTCTCGAAAGTCAGCAATGATTGTTTTACATGCCTCTCACCAGAGATAGTGAGAGACATGGCCAGCCTTGGACAACCTAAGGCTGCTCTGGGGGCAGCAATGAATAACCAATGACGGTGGGGCTTGAACCCCCAATTTTAGGATCTGTAATCCAGCACCTTGCCACTAGGCCACCACTGCCTTACAGCAATGTCAGTTAATTCCCTAGCCTGGGCTTTTTGTGTGGAGATTTCATGTTCTCTCTGTGCGTCCGTGGGTTTCCTCTGGGGATTCCGGTTTCTTCCAACTGTCCAAAATCACACATTAGGCTAAATGGCTGTTACAAATTGACCCTCGGTGAGAGCGTGAGTATGATTCTGTGTATCTTGTCCTATGATGCTTTGATAAGATGTTCACCCAGTGTGGCCTGAGAATCCATCCCACCAAACAGAGAAGCATTCAGTAGTTTGACAAATGGCTGATGAGTGAGTGAATATTTTTACACCCAGACGTCTTTCCTGAGACCAACCCTTTTACATTCACACTCACACCTAGGTGGGATCGTCCTTTAGCCTAATGGGAATATCTTTGGAACGTTGGATGGAAGCAGAGCACCAGGATGAAACTCATGCGAGCTCAGGGAAAATATGTGCTCCGACCAACCATGAGGTTTTTACCAGAACCTTCTTTCTGTGTAGCGAGACTTCCACTGCACCACCGTGTCCCCAACTGGCTCCTCATATATAGTTATTAAATGTTTCTTTTCTGTTCAATCCGATTTTCAAAACACTTTCTAAAAATGACCAAACCTCTGAGCGTTTGTATTTAATTAGCATCGCCATTGACATTCCTTTGGGAATTTATTAGAATATGCCTTATTAAAATATCGAATAAGGTAAAATGTTGACTTTAAGTAATTTAAAAGTATGAAAGGCTCTGAAACAGCTTGCTTTGAGCAATATGATTATAAGTGAATGCAAACTGGGGAAAAGCTTTCAGACACTTTAAACCTCAGTACAGCACAAAACATGTGAAAGTTTTATTAATACCATTCCTAACAGCGGAAACCTCACATGAGGAATATATAAAGCACAGACATGAGCAACGATTGGAAACATAAATAAAGCAGAATGGTTTGTCTAACAAACAGTACAAAACACAGAACTTTCTATAAAGTCCACATTTCATGTCACACATTTTTAAGCTGCTTGTTCCAAAATAGGGTCACGAAGATCATCATCTTAGCTGGATCTGTGCCAGGGCAGAGTACACCCTGAACAGCTCACCAGGCCATTACAGTGGAGCACATACACAACCATTCATTTTCACTATCAAACCAAGGGGAGGTTTGAAACAACCAATTAACCATGCACAGTAGGAGAAATGCCCGGGCCCAGGATTTGAACCCAGAACCATCTAGTTGTGAGGCGGACGTGCTACCTACTGTGCCACTGTTCCAACGTGCTGCCCGTTTCATATCAATTTCGTTGAATATCTCAACACACTTTATAAACATGGCTGAATGTTTATAGCTCCGAGATACCCAGTTTGATCCTGAACTCAAGTCACTGTCTGCAATCTGCTTCACATTTCCTCCCTGTGTCCGTGTGGGCTTCTTCAGGGTTCAGTGGGGTTTTCCAAACTCACAGAAAATTTCTATATGCTTTTATGTGGATTGGTTTTAATAAATCGCCTTTGGATGTAAATAAGTAGAGGCACCGAGGCATTGTGGTGAACACGTCCACTCACAGCGAGAAGGTCTTTGGCTCGGTGAGGATGTTTCTGTGTGGTTTCTGCAGGTTCTCCCGTGCTTGCCTGGGTTCCCTCCTGGTACTCCAGTTTTCTTTCCACAGTTCAAACACATGCATATTAACCTAATTGGATGCTCCAGATTTTTCCAGAATTGGCAAGCTGTTCAGGGTGCACTCCAGAGTTAGCTGAGCCAGGCTCCAACCTCTCCCTTACCCCAGTAGGAATAACTGGTTGAAATGCATGTAACTGGTTGAATGAATGTAAAACCGTGTTTGAAGAGTGTAGTCAATACAGAGTCACTGTAACATGACGAAGCAGTTCCTGGGGCAGGGCATTTATCCACTGATTCAATTATTTATTTTATTTTACTTGCTATGGAAGCAAGGCCAGGAGGCGTGGTGGCGCAGTGGTTAGCAGGTTCACCTCACAAGCAAGGAGTGTTTGGGGTGTTTAGGTGGGGTTTGCGTGGTCCCCATGCTCGTGTGGGGTTCCTCCAGGTTTTCCGGTTTTCTCCCCCATTCCAAAAAGATGATAGTCTGCAAACTGTCTGTTCTAAATCATCCCTAGCTGTAACTGTGAGTCAGAATGATTGGATGTGTGTCGTGCTGCAATGGCCTGCCCTGCACAAAGTCGGCTGAGATGGGCGCCAGTCTCCACGTGACCCTAAATTAGGATTAAGTGGCTTAAAAAGTGAATGAATGAATGAATGTAAGCAACGGCGTGTAAACTTGATATGATCAGGAATCTGTGTGTGTAGAATCCACATTATTCTGTTTATAATGAGTCTCGCTGAGAGAATCTTTCCCTGGGCTGTAAGAGACCTGCACCAGGGGAGGACAAAAAACTTCCAAACCACTGTAATGTGGAACAGGCGATGAAAGAGTGCACAGCACACAGTGTAGGAGCTCCGTGTGAGTGTGTGTGTGTGTGAGAGAGAGAAAGAATTCTCATAATTTGCATAATAACTAGATTTCCTTTCTGCTTTTTTCCCTGAATCAGGAGTCGCCACAGTGAATAATTGGCATGTTTGATTTGGTTTATGGGTTTTAGGTCGATGCCCTTCCTGACACAACCCTTTCACGCGGGACAGAAACACACTGACGGCTCTGCAGATCCTCTTTACCAAAGTTATTGGTTCTTGGTTCTCAATGGTTCTTTTACATGAACCTCTCACCATAGACAGTGAGGGACATGGCCGGCCTTTGCCAAGAGGGGGGACACAACCTTGTGGAGAGTGGGACTCGAACCCCCAACCTTAGGACCCGCGATCCAGCGCCCTATACCACCAGGACACCACCGCCCTGAATAACTCTACAAAATAACTAAAGATAAGAATCTATTTATGTATCTATATATACTATAGATATTCATCTCTCCTATCTATCTATCTCTCTATCTAGGTGACATGTAATTCAAACAACTGAATCAACTTTTTATAAAGAATGGTAAATATATTTTTTTAATATTAATGTTTTTATAATACAGTATAATATTTAATAATATTTTTACTCTTTATCTATTGCTGTAAAAATAATAATCATAATAAATAATAAACAATCCTCAACAGACTGATACAGTTCGGTGACATGATTGAAACAATTGAATAAACTTTGAATAAGAATGAATGATAAACATTTTTAAAACACATTTTAAATCCATCGATGTAAAATAAATTCTCTCACTTTAGTAATATTGTAATTTATTATCCTCGGTTCTACTCCGAGCTCCTCCCGAACTTCTCAACTCGGAGCTTCTCACAGCCGATTGTTCTTCTTCATCATCATCAAAACAGACAATCAAACAACCCCATGTCATTTTCTTTGTTTTGACTTGATCTAATTACTTTTGAATAAAAATAAATAAATAATTGATGAGAGATTTATGAAAAAAATGTTCACCTCGACGGCATTTAAAAATATAATGAACTCAAATCAGGATCAGAATGAAAAGGTTAAATATCCACAACCACTTCAATATAAAACAAAATAGATCAACAAAACACACTCTCGGATTCATTACTCACAGCACGGAGACACGGTCAAGCCGTGACGTCACCAGATGACGTGCCCTGCGTCAAAGAATTTCTTCTAAACATCAGAGTGAAGGACGAACAAAAAGTCGAGACCACGAGCCTCAGAAATAGTGTTGAACTTCCGAACCTTCAGTTTCACTCCATTATTCATTCAACTACATCATTTAAAATATCCCATTGTTCTTCACATCACCATTATTATTATTATTATTATTATTATTATTATTATTATCATCATTATTAGTTATTTATTTTTTGTTTGTTTGTTTTTGTTACTGCTGTTATTAATATTTTCATATTTAACATGCTGATGAAGAAAATGTAATATTACTAAGATTATAATGAATATTATTTGGTATTGTTACTATTATGCTAATCTTTTTACTGATAATAATAATAACAATGATAATAATGATAATAATAATAATAGTAATAATAATAATTATTATTATTACTATGAAGTTTATTTTTGTTTTTGTTCCTCGTGTTATTAATAATTTCATAATTATGATGCTGATGAATTTTATGACTAGAAATTGTAATCGATATTATTTTTGTATTATGACTATTATATATTACTATTATTATAATTGATATTCTCATTATCATCATCATCATTATTACCTTTACTATAAAGATATAATGTCAGTTGAAATAATATAATATTCTTACAATTATAATTCTGATGAAAATATTTATATTAGTAATATTTACAAATATTATTTTAGATCATTACTTTTATTGCAATATTATTAATACAGAGAACTCGAAATTCTACAATTCAAGAAATTCTTTAAATTAACATCACATTTATATCACGGAATAGATTCAAAAAGACATATTTTTACGCTTTAAAGTTACACAATCTTTTATCAAACCAAACAGGTTGTTTACAAAACCTGCTTCTCATAGGAGATGATACAACTCTAAACTGTTCACCAGCCAGATAAAAATATATTCGTTAACTTATCTACAGCTGAATTTACATCAATATTGACAACATTTAAAAAAATCATCCAACATTTCACACACTGTAGAGGAATCCAAGTGTCGTAAATATGAATTCTCTCCACCTTCTCGCCATCTGTATCTAATCACAGGCTTTACATCTGTCTGTGAAAAGTTTACAGGATCATAATAATCAAAAGATAAATCTGTTGACATGTCACTGGAAGGTGATTCTGTCCTTGATATTACAACAAGGTCACTAATTTTTTTCAAATCAGCTTGACGACACTAACACGTCATCGACTAGGCTCGTTCCATTTTGAGTTCTACATGTGAAAGCACCTTTGGGTTCTCCTGACTGGCGTCCATTTACAATGTGAATACTCCAGACGCCACACAAGTCTAATAGTTCCAATCCGAGACGATTCGTAACTGTATCTTGAGTTGCACGAGGAGCACGAAACGTGTCAATTTCATACAGGTCACCCAGGGGCAGAATATCAACATCCTCCTCATCATCAATGATAAAATCATCATTAGTTCCGGTCCGAAAGCATTAAAATCACCGAATAGCATGAATTCAGTATCATCACATATTCATGTTTGGAGATAAATATTGATCTAAACTGTCCAGTCCATTGTTTTCGGATACACACACTGGTGGATTCTCAGGTAGAATGTAAACAAATCCCATTATGAATGGATTAACTCCCTGTTGGTTTAACAATAAAAATACAGAATTAACCCAGTTTTCATAAATACTTTTAAACATTTTAGACAAGAAATTACCAATATACACTGCAACACCTCCAGAAAAACGACCCGAGTCCTTTATACGTCTTGCTACAGATCCGAAACAGACATAATCCTGCAAAAGATTCTGTAAAACAAACCGTCACTATGCAGAGTTTCAATTAACTCTATTATATCAAAACAACGGAAATACTGAAGAAAAGCAAAATCTCTGCGAAGTGAAAGTTCCAGCTGCACACATGTACATATCCTGATACAATGTTAAATCCGTTCACATCCTCTGTACTGTATGTTCAGAAGTTGTGGGTCACTGCCACGCCCCTATCTAATACTAACATTGTGACTCGTTACCGGTCCGGGACAAACCCGCAGATCACGACGGTTATATTTCCGGTTTCTTCCAATCTCTGCAAGCTGGTCAGTCCTGAAGAGTGAACACTTTATCCTCGATCAGTAACTTGTCACAGGATAAGTATGAATCCTTTCCGCTGTTCCTGGCCTCGATCAGATTCGGTATCGGTCCACTTCTGACGTGCGAACTCGTCGTGTAAAGTGATTGACCACGTGTTGTTCCGTGTCCTTCAGTGAAGCTCTCGATGCCTCCATCACTCTTCTCTTATCCCTATAAGAACTGAACTTCACCAGAATTGCTTTCATTTGGTTCTTTGATTTAAGTCTCTTGACCTGTTCAAACTTCACACTGCTTGAATTGTCAAACTTCACATTCTCTTTCAGGAAATGTCGCACAGTCTGCTCTGACTCCTCCCACTTTCTCCCGCGGTTCCACTCAAACTTTGATCTCTTCATTTATTCCATTCAGTTATTCAAGGAGCTTCATCAAATATAGAATAAAATGTTGTGCTTCCTGGTGAACTCCACAATGAACAGATAGAATTAATATCTTCAAAAGCTTTCAATCCTCTCACACATCTGTTTAAATAACACGAAGAGCTGATCTGAGTCTATTACAGCAACGTTCACCAAAATCCTCGTCCTCAGGTGTGAAAGCGATCCGAAGCTGGTGAGGTGGGAGCAGCATGTGTCCAGGTGATGGATTCAGTGGTTGATGGTGAGAAGGTTGTGAGTGTGGAAAGGCCAATCCCAGGAAGAAATACACTGGAAGCTGTTGCTGTTATTTGTGCGGTATACAGTAGTGCTGTATTATTGGACAGTACAGTAGTGTGTGCTGATGTTCCTGTTTTGTGATGCTGATGGCAGTACAGTGGTGTATTTTTCACACTAAAATCCTGTGTGACGTGTTTACTGCAGGCTGCTGGATTTTAATCATCATCCACAGTACGGTGTGGAGATTTTACAGCGAAATCCTTGTGAGTGGAAAATCAGCGTAGCGGGGGTTTCTGGGAGTGTTTGCGGGAGTTTGAGACTGATCCGAAAGCGGGCGTGTCCCGGAACTGCACCAGGCCATTATAGGCCCGAATATATATAAGGAGTCAATATTATAGACTAAGTATTATTATTATTATGTATTATTATTATTATTATGATTATGTATTAGTATTATCATTATCATTATTATTATTATTATTATATAGAGGGTCCATATAGAAATACATTGTAGATAGAACTTTTTAAATCTATATATAAATACCATATCTGATCTACAGACAATTCTAAAAATAATACTGAAAAACCACATCAAATAGGCCTTTTGATTTTTTTTTTTTAAAAAAGCAGGCAATCCAAATGTGTATAAAAGTACAAGTGTGCAGCTGTAACAATATTAACAATATTTTTGTCTTTAAACAGAATATGTTCCCCTGCAGTGGACCTGAACTTTAGTTCGATTTAGACATCCAGTGAAAATTGTAAATTTTGAAAAATTTTCTGGGTAGGTCCCCCAGACCCCGCCCCTTCATGTGGGGGATCCCTCCCTCTCACATCTCTTGCACCATGGGCCTGATGGCCCAGAGTGCCTTTACGTCTTTCGAATCATCTGAACACAGTATTGGTCCGAGCTCAATTCTCCTTAATGGGAACACTGGTGTACGCCACTCCCTCCTCTCCCGTGAGACCTCAACCAATTAGCTCCCATCGGCTCCTCAGTCACAGATGGTTGTGGCATTAACTTGGGATTTAAGTAATTTTATTATGATATATTTGATCATAAAAATATTCATCTGATGAGATCCACTTTAGATTACATACAGATCCCCCCGAGTCCGTTGGCATCAAGCTGAAACAGTAAAAGTGTTGGTCCTGCGTTGGCTGAGCTGCAATGTTCTTCCTCTGAGCTCCTTCGGTTTCCCATCTCCCCTTGAAGCTTTCACAATGTCAGAACGCAGGTTCTGGAGCGGCAAACGTCTGAGCCGGAACCCACCCACTTTTTTTTTTTTTAAAGCCCAACTTGCATTTACAATGATATTCTAAACACCCGGCAAGAAGCCAGGATACACTCAAGCTGTGACCTGAACCATTTTAAATGGAATTAAATCCACAGCAGAGGCGTCCTACCTGTTGCTGCGGTCGCTTTAGGCAGGTCTTCATTTTGTGTCTGATTGACAGGCTTCTGCAGCCTCGGAGGTGTTGGGCAAGTTGCACCATTTCACCATGATCTGAGGCAGCATGAAGCGGGTTCAGGAGGGAGAAAGTTGTGCTTTTAATAAGCAGAAGCTATTACTTAACCCCACATCGACAGCTTTATTCTGGGTTTTGGGGGTTTTTAAGTTTCACACATGTGTATAACGTGGATCTGTTTCATTAAAATGCATGCGAGCATCCACAGAACACACACATCTTATTATAGCATCACATACACACATTCAAGAATTGCTTAGAAATTAAAGGACATATTGTAATATTGATTTTGTCAGAATTAAGAATTTCTATGAAAACCCTTCACCCCCAAAAGCTTTTCTTCATCCCTGAGCCCTCACCCTTTCCTTCTGCCCTGAATAATCCCCAGAACTTTGTTTGTCTCGTGGCTTCCAGCTGAGGCGTACACTTATAATTTATTCGGGATTAAAGCAGCTCTGGTGATCTTTTATCACAGTTTCTGGGGAAGTAAGGGAGAGTGGGAGTCTCAGCAGGAATCAGGTGGAATAGGAATAGGGTGAGTCAGACGCATCCAGATCCTCTTACCCAAGAAAAAGCTGAGCGGCATGAGCTAAAGGGTCAAGGTGCTGGAGGGAGATTCGGGCTGGTCATGGAGAAGTTGTAGGTCGAAAGAAGATAGGAATGGGGCGTGGCGGCTCAATACGAGAGGATTCTGGCTTTGAGTCTTGTGGTCAGCACGAGCATTTCTCATTGTGGAGTTTCCATGTTTTGTGCTTGTGTGGATTTCCTCAGGGTGCTTGTCCTCAGTGCACATTAGTCTAACAGGCTGTTCCAGTCTGCCCCACCCGGTGTAAATGTAGGCGTGTTCGCCAGGGCACACAATTCTGGCAAACTCGGTTAAATGGGGAGATAACCTGGTCACCTACTCTGCACCTCCCTGGCAAAGGACACTTTTTACCCTCACTTCCTGAACCGCACACCGCTAATCCCCTCACGATTAGGAGGTCACGTTGAAGACTGCTGACTATCTCAGCCGACACTTTCGCTGGATACACTCTGGCCATTGCAGGACAACACAGACAATTATTCACACTTACCATCCACATTCAATGGCACCTCGGACCAGCCAGCTAGTCTAATGCACATGTATTTAGGCTGTCAGGATTGAAACCGGAGAGTGCCCAGGAGGAAACTCCTTTGCCCAAGCATGAGGAAGAACATACAAACTTCTCACCAAAATATAAAGACTCAAAGTCAGGTTCAATTTGATTTTTTTTTGTAAGAAGGGAACATTTGTTTCTGCTGTAAGTTGTTAAAAAATGCATGAGAAAGGATTTGAATTTCCTGTCCAATCAATGCAGGTTCTGATGGATTGTGGGTGGAAATGGAAGGAGGCGTGGTTTTGCTTTTATGGGAAATATAAATTACACACACACACACACACACACACACACACACACAGTACTATATATTCCCATTCATTCATTCGTTTTCTGAACCGCTTAATCTAATCAGGAAGTCGCGGGGAGGCTGATGCACTATCTCCCAGCCGACTCTGGCTGAGGGGGCGACATGCTCCTGGACAGCTTCGCCAGACCCTCGCATGGATCACGAACCGCGTGCGGTGTATTGTTGACGTAACAACAGGATCCTGAGGTGATGTTTACTTTCAAGCAGCTCTGTGGCAACACCAGCGCCTCGTGGTTGTAGTAGAGTATAGCGTCAGTCTCTCATCATCTGAAAGTCGTGAGTTCGATCCCTCACAAGGGACAAAATGTTTTCCCCTTTTCCGTGTGTGTGTTTTCTCCTTAGTCTTTATTCATGAGGATATTTTATTTCCATATTCCATTAGTAAATTGTCCCATGTTATGGTATAATAATACTTTTATGTTTTCTGTAGTTGCAGATTTGAAATAGAGAGCGTTCATTCAATTCCCTGTAGCTACTGCACTTCTTATCTGCTATTTTTACTTTCCAACATTCCAATAAATAAGTCTGCCTTGTTCTTTAAGAGCGCAGGATTGCTGAAGTAAATCCCGGATTTCATCTCTCCTTGATAATGGGCATAAACTCATCCAGGTCCCTTCCCAGGATCATCAGGGATTAGCGCATGTGTTTAATCTTGTATGTTGTGTGTTCGAGGTAGAATTGCAGACATCCCATCTAAGCCTTCTAACAGCTCTTTTTATCAGGGGCTGATCGTTCTGACCCAGTGGCGCATGCTTGAACTGAATTAATAGTTAAGGATGACGGCAGTCAGGTGAAACCCATCACTTGGTGGATTTTAAAACCGAACATGGTGATGAGATCCAAACTCATTCGGACTTGAGAATGGGAGAGAAGTGACCAAAGGAAAGCGAATTGGGTTAAAAAAAAAAAAAAAAAAAAAATCAGGAATATCAGTTTACGTTTCGAGTTTTGTCTAGAAACAGGTTACAGCGGACCATCATTCCATCAGTTCCCAGTTTTAAAGTAATTTTGATGATAGTGCAGTGATCTTGGCTTCCGCTATTTGTGCCGTTGTTTTCCTTCCTTCTGTTTGACTTCTACAGATTCGTCAAGATTATAAATCTGATTCAGAGTGAAATCTGACACTTCACTGGTCATTAAATAAAGTTAAAGATGTATTTCACCAGGACAAACTATACAAATTTTTAAACTGCTGGATAACCCGCTTCACTTATTTTTCCATGTTTAACAAGCGTGTGACTCATTTTTGTCTTTGATTATTGAGTGCTATAATCTTGGTAGTGCCAAAAATACAATCAAGGACACATGTTTATTTGGAAGATTATTTAAACCGTCCAGTATTGTTCAGAACTTCAGTAGTTTGATGCATTGTGGGTAGAAACGGTCCCGGAGTCGGCTGGCGTGAGGCCTGGGTGCCCTGTACCGTCGGAATACTGATTGCCGTCAGGTGAGGTCACTCTGTTTGTTAGCATAATTAGCATGAATATGCTAGTCATCCACATTTTTCTTCAGTTGATGCTACTTAATATAACTGCACACAAACACATTCCGGTTTAGTTCTGAATATGCCAAGTTACATTGTATGCTCTGATGTCTGAGGTGTTGAAGCGAGTTTGCTGAACCTTGTTTAATTTTGTTATTTTTGGCGCCTCGGGTTTAGAAAAGATAGCCGTGAAGCAGATTAGGAGACACATTCCATGTCTCATGTGATGCGATTTGGACCAAGACTCTGAAGATGATGATGATCAATAGTGGTTTTGGTAAGTTAAAATTAATTCGTGCAGCAATTTATTTTTATCACGCCCTGTTTGTCCAAGTGTTAACCATTGTATTGCATTTTCTCACACCTTCCGCGTCGTAGGCTCCTCGCGACACACAGCATAACCAGATATGAAAATGAAAA
The DNA here is from genome assembly GCA_024760905.1 of Plotosus lineatus. NCBI lineage: Eukaryota > Metazoa > Chordata > Actinopteri > Siluriformes > Plotosidae > Plotosus > Plotosus lineatus. The sequence goes on from CM045744.1 coordinate 5,787,987, forward strand.
CTGAAGGCTGTGCTGTTGTGGATTTGATTCCCTTTTAAACCCCAACTGTGTTAAGACTGCTGGACAAGGTTTTGATCACAAATGTAACAGATCCATGTTATACACAGGTGAAACAAAACCAGAATGCTGTCGGGTTAAGTAATAGTTTCTGCTTAAAACATACAACCATCTCCCTCCTTCGCCCCGAATGCTGCCTCAGATCATGGTGAAATGGTGTGAGTTGGAACCTCCCCCTGCTGCAGAAGCCTGTCAATCAGACATAAAATGAGCATGTGCCTCAAGCAGTGCTTCTCGAATAGTGGGACATGCACCCTATTGGGTTATTTTATGAGTGGGACATGCACCCTATTGGGTTATTTTATGAGTGGGACATGCACCCTATTGTCGATTGAGAACTCCATCATCTGAGGCATGTACGTCAGTTTTATTTATCCAAATAGGCCTACTACAGCCGTTATCCTTTTCATAACTTTTGACTTTCTTTCACTTTGATTATTTTCTCATAATAAAATACAACAGGGAACTTATTGTATTGATGCTCCCTGACTTGTTCATTCGTTTTACAGCTTGTTGAGTTTAGCGCTCTCTCTGTGGTACAGGACGTACCTCAAGTGGTTCGCTGGCGTAATGATGCTGCGTCCCTTATTTCCAAATGACACACTGAATGTGCATCGCCTTCTTCCCAGTTCACCGGCGTGTTGTGATTGTGTTTACACTATTCTGCAGACTTTTGTAA
>CM045744.1:5788822-6077211 GCA_024760905.1 Plotosus lineatus
TTTAGACTGATTATTGTTCAATATGTTTTGTTTTAATTGTTTTAATATGTTTTACTGATTATTGTATAATAAGCCTTGTTTTAAATAAAAGTTTCAGTTTTGTTTTACTTTTCTAGCACTAAATATTTATAGGGAGTCCAGCAACAGCGCCTTCAATGCTAATTTTATTTATCTTAGGTTCACCAACAAATTTAATCTCCACTTGGAAGTAAATACTTGAACTCAAAGAGTCAAACTGACTCCTATGAGAGTCAGTCAAATAAAGGGAGCCAGGTGGAGACTCAGGGAGTCATTTTAGGCACTGCTGCTGGACTCCCCTAAAAGAGTCATAATGAGTCTTACTTGGTTCTCAGTGTGTTATCAAAGAAGTCGCCACATCTCTCACTGCTCTATGGTGAGAGGTTCATGTAAAAAAACATTGCTGACTTTCGACAAGAGTAAAGGTAAAGTCATTACATGAGCCTGGTTTCCGCCCTGCGATGGCCTCACGAAGCTGTCCAGGTGGTACTCTGCCCTCGCCTGGAGTTGGTTGTGATGGGGCACCAGGATTAAGCCGGTTACAGAAAATGATGATGATGATGATGATGATGTGATGATGATGATGATGAAGAAATCAAAAATAAATATATAGAATATATTCAGTTTAATCAGACAAACTCTGTCATGATGGTGATCTATTTACATTTGATATGTTTTTGTTTAAACAGCATACAGAGTCTGCTGGAGCTTCAGCCAGAGATCGACACAGTATAGGAATGCAATGTGATTAATTCCATAGTAATTGCTGGTTCTGAGCAGTAGATTCCCTGGTCATCAGGTTCTTAACTGAACATTATCATCAAAAGAAAAACTATTCTCGCATTGATATCCTTTATTCATTTTCTAAGTCATTAATCCTAGTTAGGGTCGCAGAGGAAGCTGGGCAATCTGCCTTCAGACAACTCGGAGCAGGGTATACCCTGGACAGATTGCAAGGCTACTGCAGGGTCACCACTGCCACCTAGGGCCATGTTAATTTGGAACAAGCCAGCCCATTAGTTGAAGTAGAAGAAAGATCTGAGTATATGCTCATCCTCTCTGTGTGTGTGTGTGTGTGTGTGTGTGTGTGTGTGTGTGTATGTGTGTAGCACAAAGGTGCTTTCTTGAGGGAATCTTTCCACTCATCTTGGTTTGTATTAATAACCAAACACCATGGACACCTCAAACCGCCACCATTGTAAAGTGAATGTATCCACATAAATACATTGTTTAAAATGACACTTGATGATGTCACCGCTGCAAAACCCAACTCAAAAGGAATGTTTCAAAGCAGGGGTTTGCAACCTTTGCCATTCAAAGAGCAGCCATTTGGACCCATTTTCCACATTAAAGAAAACACTGGGAGCTACAACTCCTTTTAGACATTTAAAATCAAATAACACTGCATTTAATGTTTTTTCCTTTTTCCTTCATGTTAATATAAAACAACTAGCTGTGTTGTGTAATTCTGATTTGAACGACTTTAAGAGACAATTCCACCACAATTTTGCATTCAACAAAAACATTTAGATTAAAAAAAAATTCACCAGTCTCCTGCAACCCTAATTAGGATTAAGTTGTTCAGAAAATGAATGAATGGGTTCAAGTCCTTCTTGTATTTATATAAGGAAAAATAATATCCATCCCACGAAGCATGGGGCAGGGAAAGTAAAACAGATTGTGAAACTCATGAGTTAGAGATCTCACTCACCATCACTACCTTCAGGCGATCTTCTTTTTCTTTATTCGTTATATTAATGTTGTTTTGTCATCGCTTAATTTACAAAAATGACAATAACACAGAAAAGTATAGGAAGATTTATTTTAAGAAGGAGCTTGCTCAACATTCTTTTAAAACAATACACAAGCTTAATGCTGCACTGACTGACCCATTCTCAGAGTGGAGACTTAGAACCTGGCCCAGTCTTCGCTTGTTGGCATTGTGAGGATGTTATTTAATTCGGAGATTGCTGGGTAATAACAAATCTCATTCCCACCGCTTCTTACTTCAGCCAGATTTCCGCTCCTGGATTACAACCCTCAAGGCAGTAAAAATCTCTCTCTCGCTGCCTTGCATGTTTGCCACATCAGCTCTTTAGGGCTCTTTATATTTCTTTGGTGTGGGCGGGTTATTTTGTGTGTGTTCTTGTGTTCTTAGGACACAATAATAATGTGTGAATCACCCCCTACTTCCACACTGACTTCTTTAATTTTCATCTCTGCAATTTTCCACCCTAAAAAAGAGACAGTAGGGAACTCCACATCATTCAGTTTGTGGGCCTAGATTGGACATTACTATTTCAATTCTGAAGTAGAGCCACCTTGCAGATCACATTAGTCAGTTTACAGACTTAAAGCTAGGTGATCTCACCAAGATGGCTCCACTTCTAGAATTGAAACAGTAATGCCCAACCCAGGCTTTTTTCTTTTCTTCGATGATCAGTGATTGGTGGAAACAGGTAGACGGTGTGCCTATTGTTTGGTTGAAGTGAGAAAATCTGCACCCACACCGGCCCTTTGCCCTGTAAGTAAATGTGAGTGTGCTATGTGAGTAAATAAGCACCTTGTGGTCCAGCCATCGGCCAAGTACAAGCATTGTTTTGAAAAGCCATGGAGTCAAGACCAGAAAGGTGAAAGAGCCGCGAGGTGTCTCCGGAGCTGCGGTTGCACAGCAACCCTGCTCTAAAGTCTTTGAGAAATCCATGCTCACCTCCATTTTACTGCCCACACTCCACTCCCAGCACCAGTCACATCTTCCAATATGGCACACAAAGTTCCAACCAGTGGTCTATGGAGGGTCTGCACGAGCACAGTTGGTGGTAGTTTCTATGCGTATTTGCAACTGATCAGTCCCAAAATGAACCATGTGTGCAGGCGCAAAAAAAGTGTGTATAAATGACCATCATTCTTGACAGTGGGTGGGGAAGACGCCTGTTATTTAGAGACGCAATCAGATGGGATTTTTCTTGGCTGATTATGATTTCCTGATGTTTTAGACCAGTTGATAGCTTAAGAGCCTATCAGAGTGAAAAACGTCCCACTGATTAATGTTACCTTAGGCTAAAGTGTGCGCCAGACTCAGATGTTATTATTCAAAGGGGACCCACACAGACCGTGGTTCAGAATTGCGATCAACTGAGACTACTCTCCTGTTTATTTCCAGCCACCCCAGTCTCAAGTCATTTTCTCCATGGTTATACTGTTATGATGAACTGGGACAAGGTTTTATTCACAAGAAATGATCAAAAAAGGATCTAATTTAGAGACAGGAATGTTGATTCTTATGATATGGTCACGATAGATATATCTATGATAGGACACTGCCACAGACCCAGCTTGGAGTCGGCCCAGAATAAAGAGGTAAGACACCTCCTTCCCTCCACTAGTCTGGGTGCTCACCTAAGTGGGTGAGTGACAGTACACTCTTAGCCCTCCTCACCAGGGTCAGCGTGTATGTGTATGGAGAAATGAGGATTTTACTCCTCCAGGTAGTGCTTCCTACCCTATTCTGGCTTACAGGAAGCAGCTACTGATGCTGCTTCTTGTGTCATAAAAATTGAGCAAAGCGAAGGATCTGTTCCAGTTTTGCCTGTTGTATTCACTTAGGTGTGGTTCTAAGGTGAATTCATATTATTTTAGTTAGACAACCACTATGGAAATACCTAGTGGGTTGCACGCCTACACAACAACAAATGAAAATGAAATGAATGAATGAATGAATGAATGAATGAATGCTGATTCTCCTCAAAATGAATGTTTTTATACTCGACATTATTCTCTTTGTTGGAGTTGATGATGGTGTTTCTGTTTCTCACCAGGATTCAGATTTTCACTTCTTTGATTCTGTAATAAAAAAATTATAATAGAGTAAATGTACTGCATAAGGCAAGCCATGGAGAACCACGCGTATCCTCCCCCTGTGTAGTGCACTATAATCCCCCCTCCCGCCTCTTTCTTGCCTTCCCTCTGCCTCTTTCTGCCCCATCTCCCACCCCCTCTCTGATTAAAGCGGATGGTCAGGTTGCTGTTCTCTTTGATCTTCAGCTGCTGATACTTTAATATAACACACAACAGATGAGAGTTCTAAATGGATTCCTCAGTATGATTATGTTAATGAGATGTTAATTAGGAATAATCAGATGATGTTATTAAATCATCATGTGATTCTGAATCATAAAATCATTTTACACACACATTTATCTTTAAAGGAAATCTTAAACCAGGATAAAAAATCTGGTGATGAAGGATTTGGCATTGTGTGTCTGGTGGTTGGTGATTTGTATGAGCCAGATGAAGGTTGTGCTGCTCTGACTTTCAGCTCTGAGATTCAAACCCCTCACACTTGAGAGATCTGAATCTGTCCTGGAATAAACTCGGAGAACCAGGAGTGAAGATTCTCTCTGCTGTACTGGAGGATCCTCTCTGTAAACTGGAGACATCGAGGTAAGATCATCTCTGGAGAGTCACATGTGACCTGCTCCTCAGTACCTCAGTAGTTTAATTCATTGAATTAAAAATAAGGGACATTAAGGAAAATGCGCTACAAAAACAAGGTCAACTGTGCAAAAACCAAAACAGAACAAAACAAAAAAATTGAAATCAACACAAAACAAGTTAGAAACAACCCAGAATCTCTCATCAAAACCTGCTATTAGCTGTATTCGTCTGTGGCACGTGCATCTTGCCGTGTTTCATGTATGTGTGTCGTTTTTCTTCTAATGCAACACCATCTGTATGTGTGTGTATTTATATATTTTATTTTTACAGCTTGTGTTATTTTTAAATGTTTGATTGTTAATATAAAGGCACTATAGTAATGGATATTTATTTATTGATATTATATAAACATACATGTAAGTATATGTCAGTCGGGGTTGATCCTACTATGCGGATTTCGACGGTCATGCGTGGGGATCTCGCCAGTCCCAACTAACCCAAAAACTGAGGGATCCCTGTATATGTGTCACACATACACGCACTAGCAATCGCATAGCCATGCAGCACCTCTTGTCAAAAATCAGCAATGGTTCTTTTGCATGAACCTCACACCATAGACAGTAGTGAGAGACATTGCCAACCATTGAGGAACCCAGTTAGCTAAATGGAGGACGAGTGACAAATCTGTGGAGAGTAGCTTGAACTCCCAACCTTAGTATTTGTAAGTCATCCAGCACATTTTCCACACCAGGCTACCATCGCCATTGCCATATTGTTTGTAAACAAAATGGACTTTTAAGATTGTTGTGGTGAAAAACACCCACTTCATGACACAAGAGATCCGAATTCATTTTTGAAATGTTTATTTACACTTTTTAGGAAAAGAAAAGCACATAGTCACACAAAAGAAGTTGTTCGAACTCCAATATTATTTCTGCTTACTTTTTCCATTATTATTTAAAAAAAAAAAAAAAAAAAAAAAAAAAGCACTAAAGAGCAAAATGAAAACTGCAGCAGGAGTGAACACATGTAGTCTCTCCAGCTCTGGGCATTACTTATCGCGGTCCAGTCCACTTTGATTGAACTACCATCTTTCAGCTCTAGACTCTGATCAAACTCACTTCTCTTCACATCATGTGTCAACTTGTATTTGACTGACGCTAGCTAGACGGAGGTTGTGATGCCTTTTTCAAGGTCCAGCATGAAATTGTACAGAATGAAATGGCTGAAGTAAAATAATCTTTCACTCATAGTTTTCTAAAATAAGAGCCATTTTGCCTGAGCAAATTCTTGGCTCTTGCACACGAGCTTAAAATTTGAGGTATGAGTCAGGCACCTGCTGCTTCCACCCAGCTTCACAATTAGTACATGATGTGAGTGCAATTCCACCACACCTGTACTGTACCTGTCACAACTGTACACCATGCTGTTGAGACTCCCCGGGTTCAAATTAAACTTGTGTCTGAATGTGTCACTGTAAGCACAAATAGACTCCTTACGTAATTTCAATGCTATTGGACTCAGGTACTGTGGAGTATGAAAATAGACATTCAAACCCAAAACCAAGTTGACAGAAACATTATGGAACCCACTTTTTAACTGAATTCACTTTGAACCTCATGAAAAGTGTCTCATGCAATATGTAATTACCACATACACAGCAGTGGAGACAGTGGGGACAAACCACTGACCTTCAGATTAGTAATCTGAATGATTAACCATTATTGCGCTGCCACTGCAGATGCAGCTGAATTCTGATAGTGATGGAAATAAGATATAAATCAAAAATTAAACTAGAACTTGGGGTAGTGGTGGCCCAGTGGTCTTATAGAGCACACATCCAAGGGTTGGTGGTTCAATCCCCATGATCACCAAGTTTTCACTGTTGTCCCACCAGCGCAGCTAACTGGCTTATCAAAGGCTGGCTATGTCTCTAGTCTGTAGTGAGAGGTTGATATGAAAGAACCATTGCTGTTTTTCATAAAGGGGTTGCTCTTGTAGCATAACCCTGATGGCAGGAGCGTGAAGAGGTGTGTGGCTGGGATCAGAGAGGATTCACTGGGATCCTCCCTCCTACAGTGCAATGTGTAGAGGTCCACCCGGGATGGCTGGCAAGTTTAGTCCTGGTGATGCAGCAGTTGATCTGAAGAGCTTTGTGGTCCAAATCATTTCAACAGAATTGAGCAGTAGGTTGTTGTCCTGACACACTGTGATGCCAGGGCTCTCACCTCTGTAAGCAAAATTTTCTCCTCGCCTGAAATGCAGCCAAGATGATGGTGGTGTCATTTGCAAATTCTGGTGAGTGTGTTGGAGCTGTGTACAGTTGTGGGTGTGAACAGGGTGTACAATCAGCTGAGCACACAACCCCTGATGGACATCGCTAATGTGGAGGATATTACACCACTGATCTGCACCACCTGTGGTCTGCACTGCAGGGAAGTCCAGGGTCCATGTTTTGTAAGGAGGACACTTGATGTGCAGATCCCGGAGCTTCATGATGATGAAGCAAAAGGATAATGGAATTAATTGTATTATTTGGTCCACATTATCCAAACAAAAATATGAAGGCTAATTGATGATAATATATTTTTCTTCACCATTATTATACATGAAAATGACTTAATAAACTCCACAGCATTTCCACTCAAGATAATTTATATCTGGAATCAGTAGAGACTTGTATATAGAGGATCCTAGGTTTGTGTTAGATCAGTGATCAGGTATAGCCTCAAGCTATACTTTGTTTCTTTTCCTTTCCTTGTTTCATCTTTATTTTCTGTTTGCCTGTGTAGTTCCAATTTCCTGACACTGATTTCCCTGCTTTATTCTTGTTCTGATGGAACACCTGAAGCTCTTCATGTATTCTGGGATATTGAATACCAGTCAAAACTTCATGCATATTTATGAGTTGGTTCTTTGGCCTCTGGTCAATAGCCAGAAGTTTAACCTTGAGCAGAGGTTTTATCTCCAGAGAACTGCAATTTTATGACCTCTCTGGATCATGTTTCTGTGCTGTTACAATTAAAGTAATATATTTTCTTCCACGATGAAAATTTACAAACATGTTTGTGTGCAGGAGAACACAAGCTTGATTTTAATAGGAATATTATTATATTTGATTGATAGATAAGAGGGCTGTGGTTCAATAAGAATTTTAGTTGAGATAAATTAAACAGTTTCATTATAAACCTCACATGGGCATAACAAACAATCGAAGAAATAACACGCTGTTCTTTTTCTCTCTCTCTCTCTCTCTCTCTCTCACTCTCTCTCTCTCTCTGGATGGTGTTGTTCTTATTGTTGTTAAGGAATATTTCTATTCCATTCAGAACTTGAAATTAAAGATACCTTCCTTTAGATATCTGGGGTTTGAACTCTGATCTTCTTAATCCGGTAAAGGGTTTTGTTTTTTAAAGTTGTGATTTATGGTGCTTTTAAGCTGCAGGAGGGACCAGACGAGGGGTTTAGACCCTTGTTGAGGCCTTTGTATAAACACATTCAGTTGGAAAAGGGAAGCTTTCTACAGAATTTTTCCAAAGTGAGATTTCATGGATGATTTTAACCGAATGTCCTGGGATGAAATTATTTCCGATAATATTTATGCATGTTGGACTGATGGTCCTACACAAGCCTGGATGGAATTAGGGTGTTGAAATCAGAGCTGGACTCGACAATCCAGACTTTGGTGTTGTGGTCCAGAGGTGGGCTTTGATTACACACTCAAAGCACTTCATGACGGAGGTGAGCGCTACTGGGCGATACTCATTGAGGCCGCCACATTAGGTTTCTTCGGGACAGGGTCAATGGTGCTTATTTGAACTGTATGAGGACCACAGACAAGAGCAGGGAAAAGGTTAAAAATGTCTGTGAAGCCAGTTCCTGAGTGAAGGCGCGTGTTTGGAAAACACAATATGTTGTTCGGTCCAGGTACTTCCTGTTTTCTTTATTTTTTAAATATTTACACACGTTTGCCAGAGGGACCTGAAAATGTCAGCTGTGTATATATATATACACACACACACACACATTCATGCCTCGGTTTTACGGACTTCGCTAATGGATTTTGGATGCATCGGACAAAATCTAGAAGCCTGACGAGTCCAGATCGCCTGGATGCTGGCTGTTGTTTCCAAAAGTGACCGCAGGATGACCAGACTGGCTTGAAGAAATCTCGCACATTTAAATCTATTCATCTATTTTCAATGCCACGTCACTGTGGCGCGAAGTGGAGAGCCAATCCTTTCCGTATGCGGGCGGGTACGATACCTTGAAACTCTAATTTTATTGGACTCACACACTGCAGTGTTTATGTGACAAAAAGTGCATCCCAAGTTTTGGCAATCAGCTGGTGTGCATGTTGAAGTTTTTCCATGTCTGTCCATTTGTGTTTGCTTGCCAGCTGTGATTGGCTTCGTGGAAATGAGCAGATCAAAACGAGGTAAATTTATCTTTACTCAAAAACAACACCTACAGTCTGGGGCTGTTGTTATAATCTTATAAAATTTGAGTTTGAAGGTATCGGACTCCGCCCACATACTGGCGTACAAATGTATTGGCTCTCCACTGCACCACAGTGACGTAGCATTAAAAATAGATGTACTGTACTGTATAGATTTAAATGCCCAAGATTTATTCAACTGTTTTTGTTTTATTTGATAGCTTTTGTATTTTTATTTAAAATGACATTAAAATTATGTATTCATTATTCTGTTAAGAAAGGCCTCCTGATTTATCTGAGAGCCAGATATAGTCATCAAAACAGCCACATCTGGGTCGTGAGCCACAGGTTCCCGACCCTGATATATATACTTTATTACACTTCATGTCCTTTTACATTGCACTCTGGAGTGACGTCTTGGAGTGACGTGTTCAAGATGGCGCTGCCCAGAGGGCGCGCGTCGTGGAGTTCTCAGAGTCAAATTGTTTCTTTGTTCATTTTAATTTGTTTTATTTGTTTGTTCATGTTTTTGCACTATGCTCGTATGAGCAGCTTCAGCTTCAAGCAACTAAGCACGTTAAACAGCTTCTATCTTCTATCTGAACACCTCCGCTCTATGGTGAGCCCCACCCTAGACCCACTGCAGTTTGCCTACAGGCCCAACATCGGAGTAGAAGACGCCATCATCTACCTTCTGCAGCGGGCACTAACCCACCTGGAGATCAGCCGCAGCGCTGTGAGGGTCATGTTTTGACTTCTCCAGCGCCTTCAACACCATCAGGCCACGCTGGCCTGCGAGGGAAGCTGGAGGACGGGGAGTGGACGGGCATCTTGCTGCCTGATTATTGACTACCTTACTAACCGGCCCACAGCACGCATGCTGCGCGCGCCTGTAAGTCAAAGGTGGTAGTTTGCAGCACGGGGGCACCGCAGGGCACCGCCCTCTCACCCTTCCTTTTCAATATCTATACCTCGACTTCATATATAACACAAACAGCTGCCACCTCCAGAAGTTCTCGGATCACGACTCCGCCATCGTGGGCCGTGTGTCAGAGGGGAACGAGCTGGAGTACCGGTCGGTCATCATTGACTTCGTGGGACTGGGTGTGAGCGCAACCACCTGTGCTTGAACACCAGGAAGACGAAGGAGATGGTGATCGACTTCAGGAGAAACACTCAAACACACACACACACACACTTACTAGTGAACATCCAGGGACAGGACATTGAGACAGTGGACAGTTTCAAGTACCTGGGTGTTCATCTTAACAATAAACTGGACTGGTCCCACAACACCAACGCCTGTACAAGAAGGGGCCAGAGTCGCCTCCATCTTCTGAGGAGACTCAGGTCCTTCGGCGAGGCAGACCTCTGCTCAGGACTTTTTATGACTCTGTGGTAGCCTCTGCAATCCTCTACGCTGCCATCTGCTGGGCCCCAGGCAGCACAGAGCGGGACAGAAAGAGACTGAACAAGCTGGGCAGGAGGGCCAGCTCTGTCCTCGGCTGCCCACTGACTCTGTGGAGGAGGTGAGTGAGAGGAGGATAGTAGCAAAGCTCACATCCATCCTGTTCAACATCTCTCACCCACTGCACCAGACTGTAGAGGAGCTGAGTAGCTCCTTCAGTGGACGACTGAGACATCCTCAGTGCAGGAAGGAGCGCCACCGCAGGTCGCTCATTCCCACCGCTGTCAGACTGTACAACGCCACTTTGTAACTGTCTGTGAAAATACTGGTTATGTGCAATAAAACCCCACAAGACTTTAATCAACCACATCTACCCCACTGACTGCGAACCATATCAACCCATCTACTCTGCACTCAGATACATTACACTTTAATATAGGCCAGTCTATAAAGTTGCTCCATTCTTTTTCTTTTATTGTTTATTAATTTATACTATTTATGTATCTACTTATTTATTTACTTATATAATATATATGTACGTGTGTATGTTTTTATTTGTATCTATTTTTGCACCCCCTACTGATAGTACCTCAAGAGCCTGTAACAGTGAATTTCTCCATTGTGAGATTAATAAAGCTGTATCTTATCTTATCTTATCTTATCTATTCTATGCTATGGAGCTCAATGCTAGCGGTTAGCTAGCGGTTAGCGGCCAAGCCCAGGCAGAGCTCTCAGAGGCTTGGTTAGCACTTCCGGCCATACTACTTGAAAATGTTCAGTCCCTACGAAACAAGATGGACGAAGCTTCATGATCAGATTGCAGCGCCGAGGGAGCTACAGGACTGTATTTCTGTGAAACATGGCTCGAGGAGAGTACACCCGATAAGGTATACCAGCCGGCTACACGGCCTTCATCTTTTGCTATCCCAAGCGCCGGAGTCGTCGTTCGGCCCCTTCCCGCCTGGGCTTCTTGTCCGCTGGGGTGCAGCTCGCACTGAGCTGCCTACCATAGCATACTAGCTCTGCTAGCTGCATCCCAGCTAACAAGCCCAGTTGAGCGTGCTTAGTTATACATGCCCGAAGATACTCGGATCTTATAGCTGTACCGGTCATAGACGGGCATAGTTAAAAACATGAACAAACAAAACAACAAATAAGGTGAGAAGGGGCCGAATGACGACTCCGGCACTTGGGATAGCAGGAGATGAAAGCCGTGTAACCGCTGGTATAATAGCCTTATCGGGTGTACTCTGTGGGCAGCGCCATCTTGGGAGACGCCACTCCAACTTCAATGTAAAAGGACATGAAGAGTACTGTAATAAAGTTTATCCTTGGTATCGCTTGTTAAACATGCTACAGAACATAAAATCTCATGCATAAACATGAACTTAAGTACTGTACTGGAATAATAATTGAAAAGATTTTAATACAACAGTTCAGAGAAAGGAGAAAGTCTTATTTCTTCAGAAGAGACATCCAGCTCTATCGCTTAGCCAGAGAAGACGCACAGCGCTTTGAGTGGTATCATAAAGCTTAACTGGTAATTGAAACACACAAAAAAGAGGCTCATTGACAACTTGTGCACGAATGAGTTAAAAAGGGTGGGACATCAGCTCAACCAATCAGCAGAAAGGAGGACAGGCATTGGTTGAATTTGAATCACGTGTCGGGTTGCTGGGCAGACAGCGTGTACTCAAACCAAGGACTGCAAAAACCACAAATAGTCAATGGCCTACTGTGTATATATATATATATATATATATATATATATATATATATATATATATATATACACAGTATACTGTGTATATATATATCTAGATAGATATTTCAGCTGTTCCCCTTCAGGGGTCTCCACTGTGAATCATCTGCCTCCATCTTACCCTCTATCTTCTGCATCTTCTACTCTTACTCCAACTCACCCTAATGTCCCTCCTTCAACACATCCATGAATCGCCTCTTTGGTCTTCCTCTAGGCCTTCTGCCTGGTAGTTCCAACCTCAGCATCCTACTATGTACCAATATACTCAATATCCCTCCTCTGTACATGTCCAAACCATCTCAATCTAGCCTCTCTGACTGTCTCCAAAACCTCTAACATATGCTGTCTCTCTGATGTGTTCATTCCTGATCCTATCCATCCTTGTAACTTATAAAAGCGGGAGGTAGGAGCACATAGGTGGACTCATATCTTGTGTAGGTGATATAATTTGAAGGAAGTCAGTGACTGCAAAGTAGTAGTGTGTGTGAGAGTGTTGCCAAACAGCATAGGATGGTGGTGTGCAGGATGATGCTGTTGGTGAGGAAGGTGAAGAAGGCAAAGGCAGAGTAGAAGACAAAGTGGTGGAAGTTGAAAATGGAAGAGTGTCGTGTTGTCTTCAAGGAGGAGCGGAAACAGGCTTTGGGTGGTCAGGAAGTGCTTCCAGATGACTGGACAATTACAGCAAATGTGATCAGGGACACAGGTAGGAGAGTACTTGGTGTGTCCTCTGGAAGGAAAATAGATAAGGAAACTTGGTGGTGGAATGAGGAAGTGCAGGAGTGTGTACAAAGAAAGAGGTTAGTTCAGAAGAAGTGGGACATTGACAGGACCAAAGAGAGTAAACAGGAGTACAGGGAGACACAGCGTAAGGTAAAAGTAGCAGTGTCAAAGGCCAAACAGAGGGTGATGACTTATATGATAGGTTGGACAGTAAGGAGGGAGAAAATGAGCTATACAGGTTGGCACAGAAGAGAGATAGAGATGGGAAGGACGTGCAGCAAGTTAGATTGATAAAGGACGGAGAGGGAAATGTATTGACTGATGACAGAAGTGTGTTGGGAAGATGGAAAATGTACTTTGAAGAGCTGATGAAGGAGGAAAATGAGAGAAAAAAAGAGTAGAAGAGGTGACCATTGAAGAGCAGGAAGTAGCAAAGATTAGTAAAGGTGACGTGAGGAGGGCATTGAAGAGGATGAAGAATGGAAAGGCAGTTGGTCCTGATGATATACTTGTGGAGGTATGGAAGTGTCTAGGAGAGGGAGCAGTAGATTTTCTGATAAGAACATTCAACAAGGTACTAGAGAGTGAGCAGATGCCGGAGGAGTGGAGGAGAAGTGTGCTGGTGCCCATTTTAAAGAACAAGGGAGATTTGCAGAGTTGCAGCAAATACAGAGGGATAAAGTTGATGAGCCGACACGATGAAGTTATGGGAAAGAATAGTGAAGCTAGACTAAGGTCAGAGGTCAGCATTTGTTAACAACAGTTTGGTTTCATGCCAAGAAAGGGTACCACAGATGCAATGTTTGCTTTGAGGATGTTAATAGAAAAGTACAGAGAAGTTCAGAGGGAGCTGCATTGTGCCTTTGTGGATCTGGAAAAAGCATATGACAGGGTGCCAAGAGAAGAACTGTGGTATTGCATGAGGAAGTCTGGAGTGGCAGAGAAGTATGTTAGAGTGGTGCAGGACATGTATGAGAGATGTAAGACAGTGGTGAGGTGTGCTGTCGGTGTGACCGATGAATTCAAGGTGGAGGTGGGACTGCATCAAGGGTCAGCTCTGAGCCCCTTCTTGTTTGCTATGGTGATGGACAGGCTGACAGACGAGGTGAGACAAGAATCTCCATGGACTATGATGTTTGCAGATGACATTGTGATCTGTAGTGAGAGCAGAGAACAAGTGCAGGAAAATCTAGAGAGGTGGAGGTATGCCCTGGAAAGGAGAGGAATGAAGGTTAGCCTCAGAAAATCAGAATACATGTGTGTGAATGAGAAGGACCCAGGAGGAACGGTGATGTTACAGGGAGCAGAGATAACGAAGGTGGAGGATTTTAAGTACTTACGCTCAACAATCCAGAGCAATGGAGAGTGTGGAAAAGAGGTGAAGAAGCGTGTGCAGGCAGGCTGGAATGGTTGGAGAAAAGTGTCCGGTGTGATGTGCGATAGGAGAGTGTCAGCAAGAATGAAGGGAAAAGTGTACAAGACGGTGGTGAGGCCAGCGATGTTGTATGGCTTAAAAACAGTGGCGCTGAGGAAAAGGCAGGAGGCAGAGCTGGAGGTAGCGGAGATGAAAATGTTGAGGTTCTCTCTGGGAGTAACGAGGATGGATAGGATCAGAAATTAGTATGTCAGAGGGACAGCCCACGTAAGATGTTTTGGAGACAAAGTCAGAGAGGCTAGATTGAGATGGTTTGGACATGTACAGAGGAGGAATAGTGAGTATATTGGCAGTAGGATGCTGAGGTTGGAACTACCAGGCAGAAGGCCTCGAGGAAGACCAAAGAAAAGATTTATGGATGTGGTGAAGGAAGACATGAAGGTCGTTGGAGTCAGAAAAGAAGATGCGGAGGACAGGGTGAGGTGGAGGCAGATGATTTGCTGTGGCGACCCCTGAAGGGAGAAAGTAAAAGAAGAAGATTTCCATCCTTTTCGCAAAATCCATCAATAGCTGTCCTTCTGTGTTCCTGTCCTGGATACCAAACATGCCCATCACTTCCACGTCCCCTCTGTCGTCTGCACCAATATGTCCATTGAAGTCTGTACCAATGACCACTCTTTCAGCTCTGGGGATACTCTACATCACTTCATCTGAGTCACTCCAGAATCTCTCCTTCTGTTTTAGCTCACATCCTGCCTGTGTGTGTGTAAGCACTAACAATATTGTAAAAACATCACACCTTCAATTTCTACCTTAAGACTCATCACTGTCTTTTCACTTCTAGAACATCCCTGACAAACCCCTCCTTCAAGATGACTCCTACTCCATTTCTCTTTCCATCCACACCATGATAAAACCGCTTAAATCCTGCTCCTAAGCTTTTAGCTTTCCTACCTTTCCACCTGGTCTCCTGACAGTATGTCCACCTCCCTCATCTGCATCATGCCAGCCAGCTATCTATCTTTTCCTGTCATAGTTCCAACATTCAAAGTCCCTACTCTCTGTCCTAGACTCGTGCCTTTCCTCTTCTCACTCTGCCTACAGACACACCTCCCGCCTCTCCTTCTTTGACGCCTTCGACCAACAGTAGTCCAATTTCCATCAGCATCCTGTTGATTGACAGCACTGATTACTCTTTGGGAGTTACAAGGATGGATAGGATCAGGAATGAACACATCAGAGAGACAGCATGTGTTAGAGGTTTTGGAGACAGTCAGAGAGGCTAGATTGAGATGGTTTGGACATGTACAGAGGAGGGATATTGAGTATATTGGTACATAGTAAGATGCTGAGGTTGGAACTACCAGGCAGAAGGCCTAGAGGAAGACCAAAGAGACGATTCATGGATGTGTTGAAGGAGGACATTAGGTAGTTGGAGTAAGAGTAGAAGATGCAGAAGATAGGGTAAGATGGAGGCAGATGATTCACAGTGGAGACCCCTGAAGGGAACAGCTGAAATATCTATCTAGATATATATATACATACATATATATATATATATATACACAGTAGGCCATTGACTATTCGTGGTTTTGCACTCGCGGTTTGAGTACACGCGGTCTGCCCAGCAACCGGCACGTGATTCAAATTCAACCAATGCCTGTCCTCCTTTCTGCTGATTGGTTGAGCTGATGTCCCACCCTTTTAACTCATTTGTGCACAAGTTGTCAATGAGCCTCTTTTTGTGTGTTTCAATTACCAGTTAAGCTTTATGATACCACTCAAACGCTGTGCGCCTTCTCTCTCTGGCTAAGCGAGAGAAAACGCTGGATGTCTCTTCTGAAGAAATAAAACTTTCTCCTTTCTCTGAACTGTTGTATTAAAATCTTTTCAATTATTATTCCAGTACACTACTTAAGTTCATGTTTATGCATGAGATTTTATGTTCTGTAGCATGTTTAACAAACGATACCAAAAGGATAAACTTTATTACAGTACTCTTCATGTCCTTTTACATTGAAGTTGGAGTGACGTCTCCAAGATGGCGCTGCCCAGAGAGTACACCCGATAAGGCTATTATACCAGCCGGCTACACGGCTTTCATCTCCTGCTATCCCAAGTGCCGGAGTCGTCGTAATAGTAATATAAGTCTTAAGTACTTAGGCTCAACAGTCCAGAGCAATGGAGAGTGTGGAAAAGAGGTGAAGAAGTGTGTGCAGGCAGGCTGGAATGTTTGGAGAAAAGTGTCCGGTGTGATGTGCGATAGGAGAGAGTCAGCAAGAATGAAAGGAAAAGTGTACAAGACGGTGGTGAGGCCAGCAATGGTGTATGGCTTAGAAACAGTGCCGCTTGAGGAAAATGCAGGAGGCAGAGCTGGAGGTCGCAGAGATTAAAATGTTGAGGTTCGTTCTGGGAGTAACGAGGATGGATAGGATCAGAAATGAGTACATCAGAGGGACAGCCCATGTAAGATGTTTTGGAGACAAAGTCGGAGAGGCTAGATTGAGATGGTTTGGACATGTACAGAGGAGGGATAGTGAGTATATTGGCAGTAGGATGCTGAAGTTGGAACTCCCAGGCAGAAGGCCTAGAGGAAGACCAAAGAAGAGATTTATGGATGTGGTAAAGAAAGACATGAAGGTCGTTGGAGTAAGAGACGAAGATGCAGAGGACAGGGTGAGATGGAGGTGGATGATCTGCTGTGCCGACCCCTGAAGGGAGCAGCCGAAAGGAAAAGAAAAAGAAGAAGACGAAGTATCTAATATCAGTTTAAACGTTAATGTTTAGAATGATTGTGCAGGAGAATTTATGTTCTGTAGCATGTTTAACAAATGATACCAAAAGGATAAACTTTATTATGCTTCATGTCCTTTTGCATTGAAGTTGGAGTGACATCTCCAAGATGGCGCTGCCCAGAGAGTACACCCGATAAGGCTATTATACCAGCCGGCTACACGGCTTTCATCTCCTGCTATCCCAAGTGCCGGAGTCGTCGCCAAGATGGCATCGCTTAGAGGATGACGTCGCGGAGTTCTCAGAGTCAATTTATTTCTTTGTTCATTTTAATTTGTTTTATTTGTTGTTTTTTTGTTCATGTTTTGCACTCTGCTCGTCTATGACCGGTCGATCCTACTACAGCTGTGAGATTGGAGTCTTCGGGAAACTGAGAACACTCAACTCCTATCCTGAGCTAATATGCTATCGTAGCTCAATGCCGCACACTGTTAACAATAAGTTCTCAGAGTCTCCGGTGCTTGGTTAGAAGTGGAAGGTTAGCACTTCCGGTCATACCGCTTGAAAATGTTCAGTGCCTGCAAAACAAAATGGACGAGTTATGTTCAGATTGCAGCGCTGAGGGAACTACAGGACTCCTCCATGCTGTGTTTCTGTGAAACATGGCTCAAGGAGAGTACACCCAATGAGGCGATTGCACCAGCCGGGCTACACGGCTTTCATCCCCTGCAATCCCAAGCGCTGGAGTTGTCTTTCAGCCCCTTCCCGCCTGGGCTTATTGTCTCATTAAAACATAAGAATTCGACTAGGTTGTGGATAAGGTTTTGTTGTTGTTGTTGTTGTTTTTTTTCCTTCTTTTTTTTTTCTTTAGAACTGCAGAAGTTGCAGCATTCCTAACTACACCCCCTTACCCATCAGCACTGTTCTTCCTATGACAAGTCTCACAGCAGAATCTCACTGAAGGCATTCCATCATGACACATCTCTATCTTGGCCAGATTGGCAAACGATTTTAAAGATTTGAATGAAGGACTTGCTCAATCACACAACTCTATAGCCCTGGAAGGGTCAGTGCACATCTGGTTCATAAGGAGGGCTCCACAGTGCCCAACCATTTCAATTGAATTCAGTTTTTTTTTTTTTTTTTTTTTTTGTATTGGTCTTTAACAATTAACATTGTTGCAAAGCAGCTGTACACAGTAAAAGTGAGAATTTACAATGTGATCCATGACTTGATGCCAGTGATAGTTTTGTGGTTTTATTTTACTCTATACCAATAATTATAATTAATGGAGGATCTCGTGACACGGTGGAGTTGCAGATCAGTGTCTGTGCTCCAGCAGCTTGGTGTTCAGTTGTTTTTTTTTTGTTTGTTTGTTTGTTTGTTTTTTGTAGAGAAAACGTGGTCGCAGTGAGCGAACGTTGCAGCTTTGAAACAGGCAAATGTGTCATACTCAGAAAAACTGAATGTGTTGGTGAAATCCACAAAAATCTACAGAAGATCAGTCACTCTCCACCCAGTGACCTCAGGCTTTTATCAGAAAGCTCCAAAATTCCAGGATAAAGTCTGTATAATGGAGGCGGCAAACAACCATAGGTCTTGATTTACAAAGAAACCTCATCATGACATTTTATGGAAGTACAGGTACCTCGGTACTGACCATAATTCATTCCCGACAGCTGGTCGAATTCCAATTTAGTTAAATTCCGATTCCGCTTTTCATATTAAAAATAATGTAAATGGTCTTAATCAATTCCGTCGTCTTTTGAACAGAAGTTAACGGCACAGTAACTCATACCATCTTCTTCTTTTGCTTTTGGCTGTTCCCTTCAGGGGTTGCCCCAGTGAATCATCTGCCTCTATCTCACCCTATCCTCTGCATCTTGTTCTCTTGCACCAAGCCTGTCCACCACCATAACCAACAAGAAGGGGCTCAGAGCTGTTCCTTGATGCAATCCTACCTCCACCTTGAACTCTTCTGTCACACCGACAGCACACCTCACCACTGTCTTACATCTCTCATACATGTCCTGCACCACTCTAACATACTTCTCTGCCACTCCAGACTTCCTCATGTAATACCACAGTTCCTCTCTCAGCACCCTGTCATATGCTTTCTTTTAAGGAATCTCCTTAAATAATCATGAGCAGAAAATTCCGTGATACACTGATGTTTAGATTTTTTAAGCTCTGCTTCACATTTTATCCCCAAATTACATGACTAATTAATACTTAATTGCATTTTTTTCCTCTTTGTTGCTTACAGACATTGGATCCAAATATCTCACGACCTTTACACTGGTCCCAGCAGGACCCTTATATCTCAGTATAAAAGTCTCCCCATGTGGATTTATATAAATTCAATGCTGCCCCTCTTTTACAAACTGTAAAACACTACTTGATGGGTGTTCCCTGTTCCTGTTGGGTCATATTTTATGAAAGTGAACCTCCTGGATCTTTTTCAGATGAAGCCAGTTTTGTTTTCAGAGAAAATTTGTGTAAATGTAAACAGTGTAGTTCTATAATTTAAGAAGAGACTCAGGTTGTGATTCAGGTAGCCCTTTCATTTCCTATTTACTTGTGGGCTGCACAGTTCTCTTTTATTTTGAAATTGGTTCATGGGTCACCCTGGTTATGTTTGGCTCGGTTGGGAATCGGTCTCTTTTGGTCCGATACCCTTTCAGAGTTTATTATATGTTTCTCCTGGCAATGTTGCAGCTCCAGTACCAGACGACCTGCTTTTAAAGAAAATGTGAAACATTTGTTACGAGGTTTGGAAATCGAAAGGATTCAGAAACTGTTTCTCTTTGATCCCCGATTCATGAGAACCTCAACTTTCAACCTGGACTCAGTGACAGCATCAATGACTGACTGGAAAGTCTTTTTGTTGGAGACATGGTTCAGGAAGGTTCAGTTCTCACATCCCAACAAGTAAAAAGTTCCAGACTTTCTATGTAATTTGAAAGATTTCACTGTAGGTTTGGCTATTTCTCCTCTTGAGATAAATACACTACACAGGCAATGGAGAACCAGGTTTATTCCCCTGTCTAGTGCACTACAAGCCTCTCTCTCTGATTAAAGTTGATGATCAGGCTGTTGTTCTCTGTAAATCTTCAGCTGCTGATAGTTTAATATCACGCACAAGAGATGAGAGAAACTCAATGGATCATCAGTATGATTATGTTAATGAGATGTTAATTAAAATAATCAAGTGATATTAAATCATCATGTGATTCTGAATAATAAAATCATTTTACACACACATCATCTTTAAAGTAAATCTTACACCAAGATAAAAATCTGGCGATGAAGGGCATGGCATTGTGTCTCTGCAGGTTGTGGGATTGTGGTGTTTCAGGTGAAGGTTGTGCTGCTCTGACTTCAGCTCTGAGATCAAACCCCTCACACCTGAGAGAACTGTACATGTCCCGGAATAAACTCGAGGATTCAGGAGTGAATATGCTCTCTGCTGTACTGGAGGATCCTCTCTGTAAACTGGAGATACTGAGGTAAGATCAGAAGTATTTGTGCAGTTCTATTTTACTTCATATCATTAATTGTAAATAACAGCAGTTGCCGTGGTGAAGCGACAGGGGCCCTGGCTCCACCCCTTTGGAGTCCTGTCCCACCCAAAAGCAGTTTTGTGCCTTGGGGTTCCACCGTGATCTCGTTCCCATTATTGCCAAACACCAGCTCTCCCTCTCTAGGAGTGGTGGCTTTAGGAAGCTGCACTGAGTGACGTTGCTCAGTAAGTTTTATTCCTGTGTGGTGTGGAGTATGTAACAGACTCATTCAGAAACAGTTTCCCTCCTCCCATGGGCGACATCGACAAGGTGCCTGACTATTAACACAAATCTTAAGTTCAAATCTGGGTTAATGCAACAGCCATCTGGGACCAGCAGTCCATTGGAGCTAATTGGCCAGAACTCTCACAGGAGAGAGAGAGAGAGAAGGCATGCACTCATTTACCTTTCACTCACAGTGATTGCCAACCCATCATAGTCATTCACATGAGGGTCGGATATTGGTTTCCCTCAGTGTGTTTGACTGTCCCCAAAATACGCATATGCCACAGTTCAAAAAGTGGCAAGTGGCTAGCATTGCATATCACAGAGAGGGTGTGTGTATGCTTTCAATGCAGCCATGAGGCGGGAGGCACTAACCAGTGCCTCCCCCTTATGCCGGTCCCAAGCCAGGATAAATGAAGAGGGTTGCGACAGGAAGGGCATCCGGCATAAAACTTCTGCCACATTAAAAATGCAAATGGTCAAAACAAAATTCATACCGGATAGGTCGAGGCCCGGGTTAACAACGACCGCCATCAGTGTTGTCAACCAACAGGGTGCTGATGGAAATTGGACTACTGTTGGTCGAAGATGTCGAAGAAGGAGAGGTGGGAGGCGTGTCCGTAGGCAGAGAGAGAAGAGGAAAGACGTGAGCCTAGGACTGAGAGTAGGGACTTTGAATGTTGGAACTATGCAAGGAAAAGGCAGAGAGCTGGCTGACATGATGCAGAGGAGGAAGGTGGACATACTGTGTGTTCAGGAGACCAGGTGGAAAGGCAGCAAAGCTAAAAGCTTAGAAGCAGGAGTTTAAGCTGTTTTATCATGGTGTGGATGGGAAGAGAAATGGAGTAGGAGTCATCTTGAAGGAGGGGTTTGTCAGGAATATTCTAGAAGTGAAAAGAGTGTCAGACAGAGTGATGAGTCTCAAGTTAGAAATTGATGGCGTGATGGTCAATGTTGTTAGTGCTTATGCCCCACAGGCAGGATGTGAGGTCAAAGAGAAGGAGAGATTCTGGAGTGAGTTAGATGAAGTGATGCAGAGTACCCCCAGAGGTGAAAGAGTGGTCATTAGGGCAGACTTCAATGGACATGTTGGTGCAGGAAACAGAGGGGACGAGGAAGTGATGGGCAGGTTTGGTATCCAGGACAGGAACACAGAAGGACAGATGTTGATCGATTTTGCAAAAAGGATGGAAATGGCTGTGGTGAATACTTTCTTCAAGAAGAAACAGGAGCATAGGGTGACTTATGAAAGCGGAGGTAAGAGCACACAGGTAGACTACATCTTGTGTAGGCGATATAATTTGAAGGAAGTCAGTGACTGCAAAGTAGTAGTAGGTGAGAGTGTTTCCAAACAGCATAGGATGGTGGTGTACAGGATAACGCTGATGGTGAGGAAGGTGAAGAAGGCAAAGGTAGAGCAGAAGACAAAGTGGTGGAAGCTGAAAAAGGAAGAGTGTCATGTTGTCTTCAAGGAGGAGTTGAAACAGGCTTTGGGTAGTCAGGAAGTGCTTCCAGATGACTGGACAACCACAGCCAATGTGATCAGGTAGACTGGTAGGCGAGTACTTAGTGTGTCCTCTGGAAGGAAAGTAGATAAGGAAACTTGGTGGTGGCATGAGGAAGTGCAGGAGTGCGTACAAAAGAAAAGGTTATCCAAGAAGAAGTGGGACACAGAGAGGACCGAAGAGAGTAAACAGGAGTACAGGGAGGCATAGCGTAAGGCGAAGGTAGCGGTGTCAAATGCCAAACAGAGGGCGTATGATGACTTGTATGATAGGTTGGACAGTAAAAAGGGAGAAAATTGTTTATACAGGTTAGCACAGCAGAGAAATAGAGATGGGAAAGACGTGCAGCAAGTTAGAGTGATAAAGGACAGAGAGGGAAATGTATTGACTGATGACAGAAGTGTGCTGGGAAGATGGAAAGAGTACTTTGAAGAGCTGATGAATGAGGAAAATGAGAGCTAAAAAAGAGTAGAAGGGGTGACCGTTGAGGAGCAGGAAGTAGCAAAGATTAGTAAGGGAGAAGTGAGGAGGGCATTGAAGAGGATGAAGAGTGGAAAGGCAGTTGGCCCTGATGACATACCAGCTGAGGTATGGAAGTGTCTAGGGGAGGTAGCAGTAGATTTTCTGACAAGAATATTCAATAAGGTCTTAGAAAGTGAGCAGATGCCGGAGGAATGGAGGAAAAGTGTGCTTGTGCCCATTTTTAAGAACAAGGGAGATGTACAGAGTTGTGGCAACTACAGAGGGATAAAGTTGATGAGCCATACAATGAAGTTATGGGAAATAATAGTGGAAGCTAGACTAAGGGCAGAGGTCAGCATTTGTGAACAACAGTTTGGTTTTATGCCAAGAAAGAGCACCACAGATGCAGTGTTTGCTTTGAGGATGTTAATAGAGAAGTACAGAGAAGGTCAGAAGGAGCTGCATTGTGCCTTTGTGGATCTGGAGAAAGCATATGACAGGGTGCGGAGAGAAGAACTGTGGTATTGTATGAGGATGTCTGGAGTGGCAGAGAAGTTTGTTAGAGTGGTGCAGGACATGTATGAGAGATGTAAGACAGTGGTGAGGTGTGCTGTCGGTGTGACAGAAGAGTTCAAGGTAGAGGTGGGACTGCATCAAGGGTCAGCTCTCAGCCCCTTCTTGTTTGATATGGTGATGGACAGGCTGACAGACAAGAATCTCCATGGACTATGATCTTTGCAGATGACATCGTGATCTGTAGTGAGAGCAGAGAACAAGTGGAGGAAAATCTAGAGAGGTGGAGGTATGCCCTGGAAAGGAGGGGAATGAAGGTTAGTCTCAGTAAGACAGAATACATGTGTGTGAACGACAAGGACCCAAGATGAACGGTGAGGTTACAGGGGGCAGAGATAAAGATGGTGGAGGATTTTAAGTACTTAGGCTCAACAATCCAGAGCAATGGAGAGTGTGGAAAAGAGGTGAAGAAGCTCATGCAGGCAGGTTGGAATGGATGGAGAAAAGTGTCTGGTGTGATGTTTGATAGGAGGGTATCGGAAAGAATGAAGGGAAAAGTGTACAAGACGGTGATGAGGCCAGCGATGTTGTATGGTTTAGAGACAGTGGCCCTGGGGAAAAGACAGGAGTCAGAGTTGGAGGTTGCAGAGATGAAAATGTTGAGGTTCTCTTTGGGAGTAACGAGGATGGATAGGATCAGAAACGAGTACATCAGAGGGACAGCATATGTAAGCTGTTTTGGAGACAAAGTCAGAGAGGCTAGATTGAGATGGTTTGGACATGTACAGAGGAGGGATAGTGAGTATATTGGTAGTAGGATGCTGAGGTTGGAACTACCAGGCAGAAGGCCCAGAGGAAGACCAAAGAGAAGATTTATGGATGCGGTGAAGGCGGACATGAAGGTCGTTGGAGTAAGAGTAGAAGATGCAGAGGATAGGGAGAGATGGAGGCAGATCATTTGCTGTGGCGACCCCTGAAGGAACAGCCGAAAGAAAAAGAAGAAGAAGAAGAGGTATGTGCATGCTTTCGTCCGTCCCTGGTCGCTGGTGGTCGTGTGATTGGGAAGGTTAAGACCTGATGGGTGGGAATAGGATAGAACTAAAATTCGGCATAAATTGGAGAAAAATAGTTATAATAAAAAAAGAGATTCCCTTCTCTCAACCATACACAACGCTGTGTCTTCACTCCCTCTCTCATACGTTCTAATCAGGGATAGTAGAGTACAACTCTTCATCTCTCTGCTGATGGAACGCCAACATTTCATAGTCTGAGTCTGCGCATTACCTCACTTCCTGTTGCAGCCCATGTAGACTAATGTTCACATGTTGCATGTTTGGTGATAAACACATCCACCTCACAGCAAGAATCTTCTGGGTTTGAGTCACGGGCTCAGCGAGGGCATTTCTATGTGGAATTTGCATGTAAGCTTCATGTTTGTGTGGGTTTCCTTGGGATTCACTGATTTCCTCCCACATGCCCACAATTCTTAAAAGAATTAATGATGCAATGTGATTGGAGAGGACAGACAGTTCGAAATGAGACATGTCAACTTCAATCCAAATAAACCCAAATAAATATCTGTTGATGTGTGTGTCCCGCTGTCTTTATCTCATTCTTTTGTAATTTTTTTATTTACTGGAAACATTCCCATCATAAACCTGCAAAACCTGATGAACCCAATTTGTCGAGATTTTTACTCTTCATCAGTTTTATAATTCATTCACATTTTATTCACCAAGACATGATCAGCAAGGTTTTAGGATTTAGGTTTCAAGGATTTAGAGACGTGAATGTTGATTCTGCTCAAGATGAAGGTTTTGTACTCGACATTAGTCTCTTAGGTGGAGTTGATGATGGTGTTTGTTTTTCACTAGGATTCAGATTTTTATTCTTTGCTTCTGCAATAATATAAATTTATTATTTCATTCCCCCTGTGTAGTGCACTATAAGCCAACCCCCCCTTTCTCTGATTACAGTTGATGATCAAGCTGTTGTTCACTGTTCAGGTTCAGCTGCTGATAGTTTAATATCACACACAACAGATGAGAGAAACTAAATGGATCCTCAGTATGATTATGTTAATGAGATGTTAATTAGAATAATCAGGTGATATTAAATCCTCATTCGATTCTGAATAATAAAATAATTTTACACACACATCATCTTTAAAGAAAATCTTAAACCAGGATAAAAATCTGGTCATGAAGGGCATGGCATTATGTCTCTGCAGGTTGGTGGATTGTGGTGTTTCAGGTGAGGGTTGTGCTGCTCTGACTTCAGCTCTGAGAGCAAACCCGTCAAACCTGAGAGAACTGAATCTGTCCTGGAATGAACTCGGAGATTCAGGAGTGAAGATTCTCTCTGCTATACTGGAGGATCCTCTCTGTAAACTGGAGAAACTGGGGTAAGATCATCTCGCAATCTTGTAATGTGTCTGAAATCACTGTGACATTTACTTCAACCCTGAAACGAATCACACAAACTGCATCTGAGGCACAAACTAAATGCCCTGTGTGTGAACTGCAGGCTTTAAAAACACCACTGAAATAATCATCAGATAAGAATTAAAACATGGCCTTGTGGTAAGGTGCTGGATCACTGATTCTAAGGTTCGGGGTTCAACCCCCACTATCACTGGGTTGTCATTGTCCCCTGAGTGCAGTGCTTCTCAAATATTTTCTGTGGTGCCCCCTCTAGGAAGAACAAACATTTCACACACCCCACCGCCCCACGAGTGAATATAAATAGTATTTGTCTCTAAAATGATGAGTACATCTCTGAATAACATTGTATCTTTATTAACATGAAAAACAAAAAAAGAAAGAAATATAGTTCAACTTACAAGAAAACCTTCATTCACATTGTTGTTTAATCTGTAACAGAAAAAACTTACAGTGCAACAACGTGCTAGAATTAAAAAAAAATACATACTTATTTAAACTCATTTAACTTATTTATGTCTTAATATCGCCATCTTTCTCTACCTTTCTCTTCGTTCCTGATAGAACATTTTTCATGTTGTTTCTTGAGGTGTTGTTGACTGCACTTCATATGATTTACTCGATGCGAAAAACCGCTACACCATAGCGTGACAATGAGAACGCCACTGCCACCTACTGTAGTTGATATGCAATTACACTTAATTCAAGTACAGTATTCCAAAAAAACATGTTCCCCTAGAGTCATATGCACTCCCCCAGCACCCCACCCCCCCGGCATCACGCCATTGGCCTATTATTTGAGAAGCACTGCCCGAGTAAACTAACTGGGTTATCACATGGGTCGTGTCTCTTACTGTGTGTGGTGAGCGGCATATATAAAATAACCATTAGAGAAACCACTGCAATGGCATGGCAAGCCGTCCAGGGTGTACTCCTGCCCTCGCTCCGAAGTCGGCTGAGATGGGCACCTCCCAGCAACCCTAATTATGATTAAGCGGTTCAGAAAACCAATGAAAAACCAACAGAGACTGTTAAAAGAGTCCTCTCGTGGTGTGGTATTCGTGGCAGATTTTATAACATTCTCAAATCAATGTATAGTAATTTATCAGCTTGTATTAGAACATCCCATGGTCTCTCTCAATACTTGAATTGTAGCATAGGCACAAGACAAGGGTGTATCCTTAATCCCCAGTTGTTAGCAATTTTTATAAATCAACTCATAGAGTGTATGGAACAGTTTGGTGGTCAAGGTTTATATATTTCTCCTGATGTTAGTAAGTTGTATGCTCTAATGTTTGCGGATGATGTGTCATCAGTCTCGGATAGTGCTCTCCAGCTGCAGAAGAAAATTCATGGTTTAGAAAATACTGTCAACTCACTGGAATGAAAGTGAATATTGCAAAGACAAAGGTTATGGTTTATAGGAATAGTGGTCCTCTGAGATATTATGAAAAATGGTTTCTGTGTGGTCAGAGGCTGGAGGTTGTTTCTCATTATAGGTATTTGGGAATTGTGTTCACACCTAGGCTAGTTTGGACTAAGGCTCAGACTACTCTAGCCTCTCAAGCTAACAAAGCTCTTATGGCTATACATAGATATCAAAAGAGAGTCAGGGTTTTGGCCTTTGTAGATCTTTTTAAAATATTCGATGCTATGATTAAACCTATATTATGGAATGGCTCACAAATTTGGGGTACCACTTATTGTAAAATTATTGAGCAAATTAATAAATATTAATATAAAAAATAATAGATAGATAATATAATAGAATAAAAACTTGCAAATATTTCTTGAAAGTTGGCAAAAATTGTTGTAATAATATGGTTTTAGGTGAATGTGGTAGGTTCCCGCTACAAATTACTTATATGACAAGGGCCATTAAATTTTGGTTTAGACTTTTAAGACTTCCAAGTTCTAGATTACCTCACCAGTTCTATTTAATGTTGAAGGCATTAGATGAGTCTGGACGCACAACATGGGCATCGTATATTAAAAATATTTTGTTTAGACGGGGGTTTGGCTTCACTTGAGTATCGCAGGATATTGGTGATGTTGATATTTTTATTCTAGTTTTTAAGCCGAGGTTATCTGATAATCTTTTATAAAATTGGCATTCATCATTACAAAATACATTTAAGTCCTCTAGTTATTTGCTGTTCAAGTCCCTTCTAAATGTTAAAACATATATTAACTCAGATATAGCACCCTATTTGAGAATCTGTCTAGCAAATTTCAGATGTGGTACTTTCAAACTTTGCACTGAGACTGGTAGATATAAAAATGTTCTTTATAATTTAAGATTTTGCCCTTTATGTGAGAAAAACACTATCGATGAAACTGAAGATGAAATCCATGTAATACTTTATTGCAAAGGCTACACGGGTATAAGAAATACATTATTAAGCAATTATTTGAAGTATCCCTTATCACAACACAGTTTTATTAATATTATGTCATCAACTGATGTTAATGTAATCCGTAACCTATGCTTATTTCTTATCCATGTGAAGAAAATCAGAAATTTAAAATTTAACTGGTCAATAACAATAGCTCATGCTTCAATCTATTCATTCTGTCTGTATTTTGGTCTAAGGCCTATTACTGAATAAAATGTCTGTCCGTCTGTCTGTCTTGTGCTGAGGAACAGTGTTTCCAGATTTGTGTTCCAAAAGCGATTTTGAAGTTGTAAGTTTTCTGCTCATCTACATTCAGAATAATCTGAACTCCCTTCATATTATCTTTCAGTCTCAGACCCCGAATGGCCACTTCTTACAGGACCAACAATTTATTTCTAGTATTTTCATTTATTTATTTTCTAATCCGCTTAATCCTAATTCGGGTCACAAGGAGGCTAGCACCTATCTAAGTCAACTCTGGACAAGGGCGGAGTACACACTGAACAGAACCTAGGATATCACATGATAGTTTTTCAGAGGTGAGAGGTGCAGATACGGGGAAGGGGGGGGGGGGGGTTCACAGCCAGTGTTCACCCTCATGCTGGCCCCAAGCCCAAATAAATGCAAAGGGTTGCGACAGGAAGGGCATCCAGAGTAAAACCAATGCCACATATAACACGCAAGTCAAAAATACGAATCCCATACTGGATCGGTTGAAGCCCGGGTTAACAACGACCACCATCAGTGCGGTTAACCAACAGGGTGCTGATGGAAATTGGACTACTGTTGGTCAAAGAAGGAGAGGTCGAAGAAGGAGAAGCAGGAGGCGTGTCCGTAGACAGAGAGAGAAGAGGAAATGCGTGAGCCTAGGACTGAGAGTAGGGACTTTGAATGTTGGAACTATGCAAGGAAAAGATAGAGAGCTGGCTGACATGATGCAGAGGAGGAAGGTAGACATACTGTGTGTTCAGGAGACCAGGTGGAAAGGTAGCAAGGCTAGAAGCTTAGGAGCAGAGTTTAAGCTGTTTTATCATGGTGTGGAAGGGAAGAGAAAATGAGTAGGAGTCATCTTGAAGGAGAGGTTTGTCAGGAATGTTCTAAAAGTGAAAAGAGTGTCAGACAGAGTGATGAGTTTCAAATTAGAAATTGAAGGTGTGATGTTCAATGTTGTTAGTGCTTATGCCCCACAGGCAGGATGTGAGGTAGAAGAGAAGGAGAGATTCTGGAGTGAGTTCGATGAAGTGATGCAGAGTACCCGCAGAGGTGAAAGAGTGGTCATTGGTGCAGATATCAGTGGACATGTTGGTGTGGGCAACAGAGGGGATGAGGAAGTGATGGGCAGGTTTGGTATCCAGGACAGGAATAGAGAAGGACAGATATTGATAGACTTTGCAAAAGGATGGAAATGGCTGTGCTGAATACTTTCTTCCAGAAGAGACAGGAGCACAGGGTGACTTATAAAAGTCGTGGTAGCAGCACACAGGTGGACTACATCTTGTGTAGGCAATGTAATTTGAATGAAGTCAGTGACTACAAAGTAGTAGTGGGTGAGAGTGTTGCGAAACAGCATAGGATGGTGTTGTGCAGGATGACACTGATGGTGAGGAAGGTGAAAAAAGCAAAGCAGGGCAGAAGACAAAGTGGTGGAAGCTGAAAAAGGAAGAGTGTCATGTTGTTTTCAAGGAGGAGTTGAAACAGGCTTTGGGTGGTCAGGAGGTGCTTCCGGATGACTGGACAACTACAGCAAATGTGATCAGGGACACAGGTAGGAGAGTACTTGGTGTGTCCTCTGGAAGGACAGTAAATAAGGAGACTTGGTGCTGGAATGAGGAAGTGCAGGAGTGTGTACAAATGAAGAGGTTAGCTAAGAAGTAGTGGGACAATGAGAGGACCGAAGAGAGTAAACAGGAGTACAGGGAGGCATAGCGTGGGCGAAGGTAGCGGTGTCAACGGCCAAACAGAGGGCGTATGATGACTTGTATGATAGGTTGGACAGTAAAAAGGGAGAAAATTATTTATACAGGTTAGCACAGACACTTTTCGCAAGTGATGAATGGTGTTTATGAGACTTTCAAATGAGCAAGTGAAGGCTGAGTACTAAACAAGTATTCAACAGCGCACTTGCTCACTTGAATGATCAGTAGTCCGGATAAACTGCGCTTTGTCTCAAGCACAAGCAAGTGAACTTGCAACAAGCGCCTATTTTAGGTGGAGCACCTCACACATTGTAAGCCACTCATTGATTGGCTGTTTTAAGCTTAATGTAACGTGACTCTGCTCAATGCAAATGGGAGTTTGTTGTGTTTTTACGTAGAGAATGTCTGGTTTGAAAATCCTGAAAATGGTGTGAACTTTTCAAGGAAAGAAGAGGAATTCTGCGTGTCCTAAATAGGGCAAAATGTTAAGAATAAGTTTAAGTAGGAATGGCAAGAGAAGATTGTGAAATGTATGGTGAAAATTGGAAAACAGACTCAACGTATCGGAACATTTCACAAGTTTCATAAAGAAGTCTGACATCGCCGGCAAGGCCTTGTGTGTTTATTGCAACAACCTGATCAATTATGGATCTCACGGATGTATTGCACTTATGGCTGTAAAACAAGTGCACTCAGAGGTAATTACTAAATATTTATATTGTTTGGATTATGTAAAATCACACTGAAATGTAACTTCATAAAAGTAATCTGTATTGGTAAAATCATTGTGCGATAAATTTTATGTATAAGAATTTTATTTTCATTTTATTTATTTATTTATTTATTTGCTTGTTTGTTTTTGTTGTTATTTACCTGAGTAGTATCTCAACATTAATTAGTAACTAGCAGGCTGGGATAATTAGTTGAAAATGTATCATAAATTTCTAAAGTGGTTTATAGGAAATATTTGTGTACATTTTCTTCTTTCATTTATACAACACAAAACAGAGCACCATGGTTGACCTATTTCTCAATTCTGTGGATATATTATATTGCAAATACATATATGTTTACAAATAATTATATTCCAATGAGTCTATGCTCAATGAAATGTTGCCTAATTGTCGATAGCAAATAGGCTCCGCCCTGAACCCCACCCCAGCAAAGTTAAGTTCAAAATGTATTTTGCTGTTGTCATCCCTGTTAGCCTCAATGGAGAGTGTGGAAAAGAGGTAAAGAAGCTCGTGCAGGCAGGTTGGAATGGCTGGAGAAAAGTGTGATACGAAGGTATCAGCAAGAATGAAAGGAAAAGTGTACAAGACGGCGGTAAGGCCAGCGATGTTGTATGGTTTAGAAACAGTGGCACTGCGAACAAGACAGGAGGCAGAGCTGGAGGTAGCAGAGATGAAACTGTTGAGGTTCTCTTTGGGAGTAACGAGGATGGACAGGATCAGGAATGAGTACATTAGAGGGACAGCACATGTAAGAGGTTTTGGAGACAAAGTCAGAGAGGCTAGATTGAGATGGTTTGGACATGTACTGAGGAGGGATAGTGAGTATATTGGTAGTAGGATGCTGAGGCTGGAACTACCAGGCAGAAGGCCTCGAAGAAGACCAAAGAGAAGATTTATTTATTTGATTTAGAGATGTGAATGTTGATTCTCCTCAAAATGAAGGTTTTATACTCAATATTATTCTCTTATACCCCAGGTGTGCCCGAGGTGGGGGGGGGGTGAGCACCCCAACCGGACGGATACAATGGTCATAGACAAAGGCAATGGACAATCTGTCCATACAGCTCACAGTGTATTTGTGGAAAAGTGTGCAAAAACCTGCACGGCTTGAAAATCCACCAAGCAAAGATGAAGTCTTTGGGGGGGAGCAGGAGCAACACAACGCACAGGTGTTACACCTGATGAGATGCAGGAGGGGCCTTGCCCGGAGTCACCCCACAGTGCTCGGAACCTCCAAGTGTTGTCATTGCGCTCCTCAAGCACCCAGTCAGAACGACGGTGGATTAAGTGGCCAGCCATGACAACAATCATTGTTGAGTTAGCAGCGGAGTGGTTTGGCGAAGAGGAGAAGAAAATTTCGGGAACATCCTATACAAAGAACCACAGAGCTAAGAAGATCCACCTCATAAGGAGAGAGATGAAAATGCTGAAATCTCAGTTTAAAGAGGCAGGAGATGAGCAGCGTTCCGGCCTAGCCCAGTTGTTGTCTATCCACCGGAGAGGATAAGGGTCTTCCGCCGGGCAGAGTGGCATCGGAGGCGGCGACGCGAGAGGGCACGCAAACGAGCGGCCTTTATAGCCAACCCCTTCAAGTTCACAAAAGACCTACTAGGCCAGAAATGCAGTGGCAAACTTACCTCAAAGGAAGACATCGATCAACATCTCTCACAGATGTTCAGCGATCCCAGAAGAGAAATGGAGCTGGGAGATTGCAATATCCTCATTGATCCCCCTGAACCTGAGGAGCAGTTTGATATGTCGGAGCTGAAGCTCAGGGAAATCAAAGATGCTGTTCATAAAGCCAGAGCATGCTCTGCTTCAGGACCAAGTGGCACTTCATACAAAGTGTACAAGAACTGTCCCAAACTACTATTGCATCTGTGGAAAATCCTGACCAATGGCGAATGGCTGAAGGGGTATGGATTCCAAAGGAGGAAGGCTTTACCCGGCTTGACCAGTTCTGCATCATCTCCCTCCAATGCGTCGAATCAAAGATCTTCTTCAGTGCCATCTCCAAGAGACTGTGCTTATACATAGCAAGAAATGCTTACATCGACACATCAGTCCAGAAAGGTGCCATTGCAGGGATGTCAGGCTATGTGGAGCACACAGGTGTGGTGACGCAGCTCATTCAAGAGGCCAGAGAAAAGAGGGGCAATCTGGCAGTGTTATGGCTTGACCTAGCCAATGCATAAGTTAGTCCAGCTTACCCTGGTAAAACATCATGTCCATGGCAGGTGTAGAGACCTCATCGCTGACTACTACAACTTCAGGACAAGGGTCTCTTCAGAAGTAACTCCATCCAGTTGGCACAAGGTAGAGATGGGTATCATCAAATGGTGTACCATCTCAGTGTCACTATTCTCCTTGACCATGAATATGCTCACAAAGTCTGTTGAACCAGAATGCAGAGGACCCCTGATGAGCTCAGGTCAACGGCAGCCACCTATTAGGGCATTCATGGATGACCTTACAGTCACCACAGAGTCAGTCCCAGGATGTCGATGGATCCTTAAGGGGCTGGAGAAGATGATGGTGTGGGCCCAAATGAGCTTTAAACCTGAAAAATCTAGGTTGGTGGTGCTGCGGAAAGGAAAGGTAGAGGACAAGTTCCGTTTCAACATCGCAGGCACAACCATCCCAACAATCTCAGAGAGGCCAGTCAAGAGCCTGGGCAAGGATTTTGACAGCTCTTTCAAAGACTCAGCATCCATCCAGACGGCGTGTGGTGAGTTGGAGGGCTGGCTAAAGTCCGTGGACAAGTCCGGTCTACCTGGAATATTCAAGGCATGGGTTTATCAGCACGGTATCCTCCCCAGGATCCTGTGGCCGCTTCTCATCTATGCTATCTCACTATCCATAGTAGAGATCTTGGAGAGGAAAATCAGGAACTACCTTTGGAGATGGCTGATTTACCAAAGAGCCTAAGTAGCATTGCACTCTATGGGTGCAATAACAAATTGCAGCTGCCCTTTAAATCCTTGGAGGAGGAGTTCAAGGTTACCAGAGCTAGAGAAGTGGTGCTGTACAGGGACTCCAGCGATCCAAAGGTGGCTAATGCTGGAATCCAACTGAGTACGGGCAGGAAGTGGAAGGCGGAAGAGGCTGTTCAAATGGCGGAAGCTAGGCTGTGCTACAAGGCTCTGGTGGGCGTGGTCTCGAGGGGCCGGGCTGGCTTAGGTTCCTTCTCAACTCCACAAATGAACATCAGGGGGAAGGAGAGAATGTGCCTGATCCAAGAGGAGGTGAGAGCTGCTGTGGATGAAACAAGATCCTGCAAGGCGGTGGGCTTGAGACAACAGGGAGCCTGGACACGATGGGAAAATGTGCTTGAGAGGAAAGTAACCTGGACTGAGATCTGGAAAGCTGAGCCTCACTGCATCAGATTTCTCATCCAGGCAGTGTACGATGTGCTGCCTAGACCATCAAACCTGCACACTTGGGGCTTAGCGGAGTCACCAGCTTGCCCATTGTGTTCCAAGAGGGGCACCTTAGAACATGTCCTAAGCTGTTCCACTACAGCATTGGGAGAAGGTTGCTACTGGTGGAGGCATGACCAAGTCCTGAAGACCATCGCCGAGGCCATCAGCACGGGATTGGCTTGGGCAAAACAATTCCGCCCTCCGAAGAACATCATTGCCTTTGTGAGGGCTGGGGAGCAGACTGCCCCAGCTAACAGACCACCAGCAGGCATTCTGACCTCTGCAAGAGACTGGCAGCTGTTAGTGGATCTTGAACATCAGTTGAAGCTCCCGAACCATATTGCAGTCACCACTCTCCGTCCTGCCATTGTCCTTGTGTCAGAGGCCACCAAGCAAGTGAGGCTGCTGGAGTTGACTGTCCCGTGGAAAGACCGCCTGGAAGAAGCCTTTGAGAGGAAGCTTTCCAAGTATACGGGACTGGTGAAAGACTGTCAGCAATCAGGATGGAGGGTGAAGTGCCTTCCAGTAGAGGTTGGCTGCAGAGGCTGGCTGCGGCCCGGTCCTTCGCCAAAGCTCTGGGCTGTCTAGGCATCGTCGGGCAACAGAGGAGAAGAGCCATCCGCAATACCACCGGAGCGGCAGACAGGTCCTCAAGATGGCTGTGGCTCAAGAGAGGAGAACCATGGAGTCGTGGTAGCTAGTGTGCCAACTGGACACAAGCCGTAGTCTGATCAGCCCCAGCTGGGTCACCTGAATGAGGGTGTATGATGTTGAAAGACCTCAAACACCCAATGATTCCAGGAACATCACTAATGATGTGTCCAGTCACATGAGTAGATGTATTTACATAGTCTTAGTTGGAGTTGATGATGGTGTTTGTTTCTCACCAGGATTCAGATTTTTGTTTCTTTGATTCTGTAATAATATAAACTTGTATTGTTACATAAATGCACTACACAGGTGATGGAGAACCAGGTTTATTCCCCTTGTGTAGTGCACTATAAGCCCCACCCCCCTCTCTTTCTCTGAATAAAGTTGATGATCAGGCTGTTGTTCTCTGTTGATCTTCAGCTGCTGATAGTTTAATATCACACACAACGGATGAGAGAAACTAAATGGATCCTCAGTAATGTTTATGTTAATGAGATTTTTATTAGAATAATCAAGTGATATTCATATGATTCTGAATAATAAAATCATTTTACACACACATCCTCTTTAAAGAAAATCTTAAACCAGGATAAAAAATCTGGTGATGAAGGGCATGGCATTGTGTCTCTGCAGGCTGGGTGGTTGTGGTGTTTCAGATGAAGGTTGTGCTGTTATGACTTCAGCACTGAGATCAAACCCCTCACACCTGAGAGAACTCTACCTGTACGGGAATAAACTCGGAGATTCAGGAAAGAAGATGCTCTCTGATCTTAAAGATGATAAACATTACAATCTACAGACACTGAGGTGAGTTAAGATCTTTTATATAAATATTGAAATAATAAAAGTGTAATGATTGAAGTTCATGATGGTTAGTTTGTAGTAATTTCTCTTTAGTTCCAATAAAGATCAGATTCCCAGGTTAGGAATGAAGCCAGTTGTATAAAATGTCACTATATTCTATTTCAGGAGATTTTTCTCTCTCAATCGGCTTTAATGCTGTTCTGTGATCAGTAAAGTGTGTTTGAATGATGTGGACAAATATAAACAGGAGATGATGATGTTTCTCTCAGAGCAGAGATGATTCCATGCTGTAGATCATGAAGTACCACAGTCCAGTTTGTGGTGATTAATTCTGGTGGTTTTCTTTTTCTGTTCAGGGTGTGATGATGATCTGTGTGTGATGAAGACTCCGGTGTTCCTGCATTTCCATGTTGGGGAACAGAGAACATGTTTATAAACACATCACTCATTTAGTTCTAACACATTAAACACACTCAGAGACGTGAGAAGTGTGTGTTCATGGTGCATCAGTCAATCAGACACCACACACTTCTACATCCAGATTATAATGATCTCTGGATCTCCATCCTGTAATAACCCTGAGAGATGATTTGGACCAGCAGGTGAAAAACCACAGAACCTGAGCCAAACCCAGTTGGTGGAAGAGCGAGCTGGAGAGGAACCATTTCCACAGATTGGTGACCATCCTCACCTGACAGGATTGGCATCTGAGGAGGTTCTGAAGCCACGAGGAGGCTCCAACAAGCTCAGTTATCACTTTCTCCTTTATTTCATTCATGTCCAAGTGATGTTCCACGAAATATCTGCTCTCTTCAATCACTTATTCATCAGATTACTGGAGCAAACAGATTGTTGCACAATATGGTTCTGATTGGTTCTGTGATTTTTCTGTATTTATGTGATTACAGGGATCCCTCACTACTTCACGCTTCAATTAATGTGACTTCAGTGCATCATGTTTTTTTTTTTTTAAAATAACTAAATAAATACTCATCGAATTAAAAAAATAAGGAAATTAAGGAAGAATAGGTGGAAAAGTTAAGGAAAATGTCGCAAAAACCAATTATGAGCCAGTTATGCAAAAAAAAAAAAAAAAAACCTAAACCAACACGAAGCAAAAAACAAACCAAAATCTTCCATCAAAACCGGATACACTTTTGCATCTGTGTATGCGCGTCTGCCAGCCACACCCCTCTGCCGGAGGCTAGTATTAAGTGTACCTCAGGATAATCTTTAATCATATTTCATACTTATATTTATGATCTATCTTTCTGTAGATTGTTTTACATTTCTATTTCTACTTGTTCCTCAATTTCATTTCACTTTCAACCTTGGACAGCTTTGATGGTATCTCCGGATGCTTAAAAAAAATTTACATCTTATGTTATTTTTTTCAATGTTTAATTGTTATTATAAGCATTTGTAGCATTGGATATGTATTTATTGATATTATATACACATATGCATGTACATATATGTCAGTCGGGGGTGACGGTGGGTTGTGATCCTACTTCGCTGATTTCGATGTTCGCGGGGGATCTCGGTCCCAATTAACCGCGGAAAGTGAGAGATCCCTGTTTTATGTTTTGGATTGTGTTACACAGACATTTACCCACATTTATCATCCTGGAAATGTTCTGCTGGAGATATAAATTAAGCGGAGATCCCATACTTATGAAAATGTTTTTGTTCAGTAAGTGTTTTTTGTTCTTGAGGAGAAATATGTTTTTGAATTCCATTGGAAATGCAGTAATTTCTATTCTAGTTGTTTCTTTGCTGAAAATAAATACAAACATTTTCGGAGCTCCACTTTTACTTGGAGCTGAAGGTAAAAGGTAAATGTTGGGTTTTTACACCCCAGTCTAGTGGCTCATCAGGTCAGTGCTTATCCCTGGTTCCTGTGAAGTTCAACTCCTCCTGGAAGGAATGCTAGTCCATTGCAGGTTACCTTCCATGTATATTTTTACTGGTACCCACTTATACTGCTGGGTGAACAGAGGCACACTTGTGGTTGAGACCTTGTCCAGGGATCTTAGCACAGTAAGGGTCTCAGTGGGATTCGAACTCACAACTTCCCGATCATGAGCACAACACCCTAACCACTACACCACCGGCCCCACAATCTCAGACTAATACTCAGAGCCTAAGCCTAGAAAATATAATATTAAAGTCTAATGCCAGCTCACTTTTGGCAGTAGGCAGGGTCCACCTTCAACAAGTCCCCTGTCTACCACAGGACTAACACTGAGTTCAAAACCATTTCATATTGTCACTGTTATAAACTTACTATAAAATTTACAGTAACTGATTGCAACAGAGTGTTTGATTTTTCCTGTAAGTTCATCAGTAAATTAGTGTAATTTTTACAGTAACTTTTTTTCTTCCTGTAGTTGTTTCCTAGCTGTAATTGTACAGTAATTTAATTTTGCAGTAGTTTTATTCCAGTTTGCTGCTGTAATTAAAACAGTAATTTTCAGTTCAGTTCAATTTCTGTAACCGCTTCATCCTAATTAGGGTCGCGGGGAGGCTGGTGCCCATCCCAGCCAACTCAGGACGAGGGCAGAGTACACCCTGGACAGCTCGCCAGGCCATCGCAGGGCGGAAACACGCTGATGGCTTTGCAGCCTACTCTTGTCGAAAGTCAGCAATGGTTCTTTTACATGCCTCGCACCATAGACAGTGAGAGACATGGCCGGCCTTAGATAACCTAGTTAGCTGCACTGGGGGGGACAGTGACAACCTTATGGAGAGTGGGACTCGAACCCTCAACCTTTGGATCAGCGATCCGACGCCTTATACCACTAGACCACCACTGCCCTTAACAGTAATTTTCTTCTCCTGTATTTCTCTCTGCACTGAGGGACTGTAGTAGTTATAATATTCTGTGGTGTTTTTACAGTAAATCAACAGCACAGACAGTGAGAGACATCACCGCCCTTTGATAACACAATTGTGTTAAAAAGCTCTGGGGGTTGTTGAAATATTGCAGTACAGTAGGCCCCCTTTATTTGCGGGGGTTTGGTTTTGGCCCCTCGAGCGAATGAAGATAAACCGCGAGTTCTGTACCCAGAAGTAAAACCCCATGTATCATATTACATGTGCAAATGATCAACCGGAAGTAAAATACTATGTATCTATTACATGCGCTAAAATCTTCTTCTTTTCTTTTCGGCTTTTTCCCGTTCTTGAGAGTCGCCAAAGCGAATCATCTGATTCACACATTTGATTTGGAATGGGTTTTTATGTCGGACGCCCTTCCTGTTCATAACCCTTTTAGCAAGGGACAGAAACACGCTGACGGCTTTGCAGCCTACTCTTTACGAAAGTTAGCAATAGTTCTTTTACATGCCTCTCACCATAGACGGTGAGAGACATGGCCCATCTTTGATAACCCAGTTAGCCGCATGGGGGTTTACATTCGCTAAAATATGGTTCTTAAACACATTCCATAGACAGTCTTACTCATTAATACAGTATTAATGTAGTAAAGGTTAAGAAAAACTTTTTAATTTTGTGCTGTGATATTTGAGAATCTTCTTTTCCTTTCGTCTTTTCCCTTCAGGGGTCGCCACAGCGAATCATCTGTCTCCATCTCACCCTATCCTTTGCATCTTCTTCTATTACACCAACGACCTTCATGTCCTCCTTCACCACATCCATAAATTGTCTCTTTGGTCTTCCTCTAGGCCTTCTGCCTAGTAGTTCCAGCCTCAGCATCCTATTACCAATATACTCAATCTAGCCTCTCTGACTTTGTCTCCAAAACGTCTTACATGTGCTGTCCCTCTGATGTGCTCATTCCTGATCCTATCCATCCTCGTTACTCCCAAAGAGAACCTCAACATTTTCATCTCTGCTACCTCCAGCTCTGCCTCCTGTCTTTTCCCCAGGGACACTGTTTCTAAACCATACAACATCGTTGGCCTCAACACCGTCTTGTACACCTTTCCCTTCATTCTTGCCGATACCCTCCTATCACACACCATACACATCACTTTTGTCCAACCATTCCAACCTGCCTGCACACGCTTCTTCACCTCTTTTCCACACTCTCCATTGCTCTGGATTGTTGAGCCTAAGTACTTAAAATCCTCCACCTTTCTTATCTCTGCTCCCTGTAATCTCACAGTTCCTCTTGGGTCCTTGTCATTCATGCACTTGTATTCTGTCTTACTGAGGCTAATCTTCATCCCCCTCCTTTCCAGGGCATACCTCCACCTCTCTAGGTTTTCCTACACTTGTTCTCTGCTCTCAATACAGATCACAATGTCATCTGCAAACATCACAGTCCATGGGGAATCTTGTCTAACCTCGTCTGTCAGCCTTCCATCACCATAGCAAACAAGAAGGGGCTGAGAGCTGACCCTTGATGCAGTCCCACCTCCACCTTGAACTCTTCTGTCACACCGACAGCACACCTCACCACTGTCTTACATCTCTCATACATGTCCTGCACCACTCTAACATACTTCTCTGCCACTCCAGACTTCCTCATGCAATACCACAGTTCTTCTCTCGGCACCCTGTCATATGCTTTCTCCAGATCCACAAAAGCACAGTGCAGTTCCCTCTGACCTTCTCTGTACTTCTCCATTAACATCCTCAAGGCAAACACTGCATCTGTGGTGCTCTTTCTTGGCATGAAACCAAACTGTTGTTCCCAAATGCTGACCTCTGCCCTTAGTCTAGCTTCCAGTATTCTTTCCCATAACTTCATCGTATGGCTCATCAACTTTATCCCTCTGTAGTTGCCACCACATCTCCCTTGTTCTTAAAAATGGGCACCAGCACACTTCTCCTCCATTCCTCTGGCATCCTCTCACTCTCTAAGACCTTGTTAAATGTTCTTGTCAGAAAATCTACTACTACATCTCCTAGACACTTCCATACCTCCACCGGTATGTCATCAGGACCAACTGCCTTTCCATTCTTCATCCTCTTCAATGCCCTCCTCACTTCACCCTTACTAATCTTTGCTACTTCCTGGTCCTCAACAGTCACCTCTTCTACTCTTTTTTCTCTCTCATTTTCCTCATTCATCAGCTCGTCAAAGTACTCGTTCCATCTTCCCAGCACACTTCTGTCATCAGTCAATACATTTCCCTCTCTGTCCTTTATCAATCTAACTTGCTGCACGTCCTTCCCATCTCTAGCTCTCTGCTGTGCCAACCTAAAAAAAAATGTTTTTAATACAAAAAAGTCAACCTTCAAATAATTTTGTTCAGTTATGCACGCAGTACTTGGTCGGGAATCCTTTTGCAAAAATGACTGCTTCAATGAGGTGTGGCATGGAGGCAATCAGCCTGTGGCACTGCTGAGGTGTTATGGAGGCCCGGGATGCTTCGATAGCAGCCTTAAGCTCATCCACAGTGTTGGGTCTGGTGTCTCTCAACTTTCTCTTCACAATATCCCACAGATTCTCTATGGGGTTCAGGTCAGGAGAGTTGGCAAGCCAATTGAGCACAGTAATACCATGGTCAGTAGACCATTTCCCAGTGGTTTTGGCACTGTGAGCAGGTGCCAGGTCGTGCTGAAAAATTAAAATCTTCATCTCCATAAAGCTTTTCAGCAGATGGAAGCATGAAGTGCTCCAAAATCTCCTGATAGCTAGCTGCATTTACCCTGCCCTTGATAAAACACAGTGGACCAACACCAGCAGATGACATGGCACCTCAGATCATCACTGACTGTGGGTACTTGACACTGGACTTCAGGCATTTTGGAATTTCCTTCTCCCCAGTCTTCCTCCAGACTCTGGCACCTTGATTTCAGAATGACATGCAAAATTTGCTTTCATCCGAAAAAACGTACTTTGGACCACTGAGCAACAGTCCAGTGCTGCTTCTCTGTAGCCAAGGTCAGGCACTTCTGCTGCTGTTTCAGGTTCAAAAGTGGCTTGACCTGGGGAATGTGGCACCTGTAGCCCATTTCCTGCACACGCCTGTGCATGGTGGCTCTGTATGTTTCTACTCCAGACTTAGTCCTCTGCTTCCACAGGTCCCCCAAGGTCTGCAGGTGGCCCTTCTTTCACTTTTTCCTTCCCTTAGACGTCCCACTGAGGTGCCTTGATACAGCACTCTGGGAACAGCCTATTCGCTCAGAGATTTCTTTCTGTCTTACCATCTTGCTTGAGGGTGTCAATGATGGCCTTCTGGACAGCAGTCAGGTCGGCAGTCTTACTCATGATTGCGGTTTTGAGTAATGAACCAGGCTGGGAGTTTTTAAAAGCCTCAGGAATCTTTTGGAGATGTTTAGAGTTAATTCGTTGATTCAGATGATTAGGTTCATAGCTCGTTAAGAGTACCTTTTCATGATATGCTAATTTTTTGAGATAGGAATTTTGGGTTTTCATGAGATGTATGCCAAAATCATCAGCATTAAAACAATAAAAGACCTGAAATATTTCAGTTGGTGTGCAATTAATCTAAACTATATGAAAGTTAAATTTTTATCAGTACATTACAGAAAATAATAAATTGTCTGTAAAAATGAGTGCAAATGAGGACAAATTAATTTGTATAAACATGACCAATTTCTCCACGGTGGGGGGGGGGGGGGGGTTACACGAATGAAATGAAGTCACATGATTTTGTTGTAAAATAATGTCTGTGTATAAAGCAAATGAAGCTCAATCCTTATAGTTTATTTCTATACACACAAATGCAATGGCAACGCAACACATTGTATTTCAAATCAAAACTTGAAAAAAGTATCACATTTTTATTCCTTTGGGAAAAAAAAATTCAGAAAAGTGAATCTTGGATTGTTAAAAAAAAAGTCATTGAATAGTAAGTAAAATCCCAGTAATGTGTCCAGTGGCACAGACAGTAGACACATGTTATGGTATATGTGGCTCTGGGTCATGTGATATTGAGCGGTAAAAGGCTCAACACCTTTCGGTCCGACATACATCGCCTGCATCGGTCGTGGAGCAGCGATACAGAGATCACCCGGCCGTGTGGCATCTGTTGTGTAGTCAAAACTGGCTCCTATATGATCTACTGCTATAACACAACAGTCGAGGACGAGTATTCTGGGATTTATAGAATGTCGGGACAACATTCATTTTGGAGGGTAGAGCGTGAGAGTTTTCAAAGAATTGATTTTTAACTCCGACACGTTTG
Source organism: Plotosus lineatus (assembly GCA_024760905.1). Classification (NCBI taxonomy): domain Eukaryota; kingdom Metazoa; phylum Chordata; class Actinopteri; order Siluriformes; family Plotosidae; genus Plotosus; species Plotosus lineatus. Next base: position 5,831,470 of record CM045744.1, read on the forward strand.
GAAAATCCCTTTCATGCCCAAGTATGCAACAACTGTCACACAGACATCAGTTCTCTGTGTTTGTTGTTCGTCCTTTGGGGATCTGCGTATCAGATCGATGATCTGAGGGACGGGTGAAATCAGCACTTGCGCTCTACTCGGATTTAAGTCGGGGAGAGTTGCACGGATCGTCAGCCTCACTCTCTTGTCCTGGTCTATCTGGGTCCGGTGGCACGACATAGTCAGGTGCAGTGGATGGTCAGCAGTGTGCTGTGTGTCTCACTGTTCCCTCGTTGCGCTCCATGATGCTTTGCTAGGTCAGCCTTTTGTCGGGAGAACCGATTTGGTAATGTCTTCCGTACGATGGGCCGGACCCAGTCTTCACATGCGTAGGTAGAAAGGTCCTACTCTTATTGACTGTCTTGTGACATACACACACACGACAATGACGGTGGAAACTCGTGGTGGCCGGGACGCCTAAACCCATCACAGGTCCAAAAAGACCCGCCCACTGCCCTTGGACTATATAGTTCTATTTCAACAAAACCAAGAAGATGATTGAATGAGCACTATTCAAGGACTATCCACACTTTACCTTATTTACATTTACAATCTAGTCGATTCACTTTGCTGCTCTTATTTATTTATTTAATTTCAAAGTGCCTTCAACGTACATATTGAAGATCCCAGTGTTCAGTTTCATTTACAGGTGTTGAGAGTTTATCTCTATTTTGTATTTTTGCTCAAAAGTTTGAGTATATAACTGCTTCTGTTTTTATTCTGCTCTTGACATTATTAATTGCAGTTTATTTTCTTGTTTGTACCTTTTGAAAGCTGACAGTCTCATGCAAAATTTCATGATGTACGACCATAATGACAATGAAGACTATTGAATCTTTAATCTTAATGACATCTTACTGATCTGGAGTTTAGTATAATAAGTTGAACAAAAACTTGGACTAAGCCCAATGAGTATGTTGCATTGAACAGCACGAGTCCTTCCAGATAGTTAAATACCAACGCCATCCAACTGGCATTCATTGCAGTTATTTATAATGAGAATGTCAGCATTACACAATAAATCTGTACATAAATTTAATACATTTGAAATTGCATGTACCTTAGATGATACCTTGACAGGAAAAATGCCTAGGAAGCTGTTTCAGACTAGCTGAGAATGTCATTTTAAAGCTGGTTGTTTATCTAAAGAAAGTTTTAATTCTTGGTGACTTTAATATTGATTTGAATAAACCAGAGGATACTTTAAGAACATTGTTTGAGTCGATCCTAGATTCAGTAGGGATAAAAAGTACGACCCACTCATAATACTGGCCACACTCTAAATTTAATACCAACTTTTGGATTAAATATTGAAAATGTAGGTGCAGTTACACAGTCATTATTTCATTATTTATCTTATCTTGCTTACAATCACCTTGCCATGCCATTGTGTTAAGTGCACTTTTACATCAACTACTGCAGAGAATTTCAATAATAACCTTCACCAATTATCAACAATAATTAGATCACTATCAGACAGAACTCATGCATTGCAACCGTGAGGATTGGCCAAACAAGTGTCCATCCTCACGCTGGTCCCAAGCCCGGATAAATGCAGAGGATTGCGACAGGAAGGGCATCCGGCATAAACCTTTTGCCAAAATACACTATGCGGACTGCCAATACTAATTTCATACCAGATCGGTCGAGGCCCGGGTTAACAACAACCGCCATCAGTGCTGTCAACCAACAGGGTGCTGGTGGAATTGGATTACTTTTGGTCGAAGAAGGAGAGGCCGAAGAAGGAGAGGCAGGAGGCGTGTCTGTAGGCAGAGAGAGAAGACGAAAGGCATGAGCCTAGGACTGAGAGTAGGGACTTTGAATGATGGAACTATGACAGGAAAAGGTAGAGAGCTGGCTGACATGATGCAGAAAAGAAAGGTGGACATACTGTGTGTTCAGAAGACCAGGTGGAAAGGTAGCAAGGCTGGAAGCTTAGGAGCAGGGTTGAAGCTGTTTTTTCATGGTGTGGATGGGAAAAGAAATGGAGTAGGAGTCATCCTGAAGGAGGAGTTTGTCAGGAATGTTCTAGAAGTGAAAAGAGTGTCAGACAGAGTGATGAGCCTCAAGTTAGAAATTGAAGGTGTGATGTTCAATATTGTTAGTGCTTATGCCCCACAGACAGGATGTAAGCTAGAAGAGAAGGAGAGATTCTGGAGTGAGTTAGATGAAGTGATGCAGAGTACCCCCCAGAGGTGAAAGAGTGGTCATTGGTGCAGACTTCAATGGACATGCTGGTGCAGGCAACAGAGGGGACAAGGGTGATGGGCAGGTTTGGTATCCAGGACAGGAACACAGGACAGATATTGATAGATTTTGCAAAAAGGATGGAAATGTCTGTGGTGAATACTTTCTTCCAGAAGAGACAGGAGCATAGGGTGACTCATAAAAGTGGTGGTAGGAGCACACAGGTAGACTACATCGTAGTGGGTGAGAGTGTTGCCAAACAGCATAGGATGGTGGTGTGCAAGATGACGCTGATGGTGAGAAAGGTGAAGATGGCAAAGGCAGAGCAGAAGACAAGTGATGGAAGCTGAAAAAGGAAGAGTGTCATGTTGTCTTCAAGGAGGAGTTGAAATAGGCTTTGGGTGGTCAGGAGGTGCTTCCAAATGACTGGACAACTACTGCTAATGTGATCAGGGACACAGGTAGGAGAGTTCTTGGTGTGTCCTCCGGAACGACAGTAGATAAGGAGACTTGGTGGTGGACTGAAAAAGTGCAGGAGTGTATACAAAGGAAGAGGTTAGCTAAGAAGAAATTGGACATAGAGAGGACCGAAGAGAGTAAACAGGAGTACAGGGAGACACAGCATAAGGTAAAGGTAGTGGTGTCAAAGGCCAGAGGGCCTATGATGACTTGTGTGCTTGGCTGGACAGTAAGGAGGGAGAAAATGATTTATAAAGGTTAGCACAGCAGGGAAATAGAGATGGGAAGGATGTGCACCAAGTTAAAGTGATTGAGGACAGAGTGGGAAATGTATTGACTGATGACAGAAGTGTGCTGGGAAGATGGAAAGAGTACTTTGAAGAGGTGATGAATGAGGGAAATGAGAGAGAAAAAAGAGTAGAAGAGGTGACTGTTGAGGACCAGGAAGTAGCAAAGATTAGTAAGGGTGAAGTGAGAAGGGCATTGAAGAGGATAAAGAATGGAAAAACAGTTTGTCCTGAGCAGAGCTGGAGGTAGCAGAGGTGAAACTGTTGAGGTTCTCTTTGGGAGTAACAAGGATGGATAGGATCAGGAATGAGTATATCAGAGGGAAAGCACATGTAAGCCATTTTGGAGACAAAGTCAGAGAGGCTAGATTGAGATGGTTTGAACATGTAGAGGAGGGATGGTGAGTATATTGGTAGTCGGATGCTGAGGTTGGAACTGCCACGCAGAAGGCCTAGAGAAAGACCAAAGAGAAGATTTATGTATGTGGTGAAGGATGACATGAAGGTAGTTGGAGTAAGAGTCGAAGATGCAGAGGATAGGGTGAGATGGAGGCAGATCATTTGCTGTGGCGACCCCTGAAGGGAAAAGCTGAAAGGAAATGAAGATGATCAGAGAGAACTCATGCGGATAGCAAATAGATGGATCGCGCTTTCCCTCCGAGTGCGTTTAGACCATCCCCAAATGCACATGCACCATCGTTTGAAGAGAGGCGGGTGTCTAGCATTGCATGTCATTGAGGGGTCATGTGCATGCTTTCACTCCTTCTTAGATGGTGGTGGTCATGTGATATGGACAGCAATACATTTTTTATCTCTAAGAAACAGGACGATTCTTAGAAAAAAACTGTAGCGCAGCAGTTATGTTCAGATCTTTGTAGGAATAACATTCATGAAATGTATCAGTCAGGATTTAGGCCCCACCATAGCAGAGAGACATCACTCGTCAAGTGGTAAATGGTGTAAAACTGGTGGCCTCCAGCTACAGCTGTGTCTCCCTGAGTGTGTTACTTGACCTTAGTGCAGCCTTTGATATATTGCCAGGAAAAATGCCAAGCCAGCTCTGCCACCAAATGAAGACTGAAAATGATAATTTAACTTTTTGACCTAAATACAAAATGCAGTGTGGCAGAAAATAACACAGCACATCTCCAACACAACATCCCGTGGTGGTAGCATCAGGCTGTATGGATGTTTTATTTCAGCAAGTCAGGAAAGCTGATTCTTACAGGCATGTAAATATTTGTGTGAATGTAAACATAAAAACAATGGAATAGGGTCACTTGGTGTGACTCAGCTGTTTGGGTCTGGAATTTTCCATAAGGGGACCTAAGTGCGCATGCGTGGCGGGTCAAGTGATTTGAACGGTAGGGAATCTATATTAAGGACCTGTTGCCCACTGGCTACAGTCTCCTTCAGGCTCTTCGGGTCTCTATGTGTCGCTTCAGGCAGATCATCTAAGGGGACTCATCTTGGTGGATCAACTCATCCAAGGTGAACCATGGAACACGTCAAAGTCCATCATCCATGTCCACACACAGCCCACATGAGGATGGTCATCATTTTTTTCATCCGACATGTGAGATGGCAAGCCTTTCCCCGCCAGCACAAGTGCCATCTGAAGGACCAGATGGCATCAGTCCCAGGCTGCTGAGGACCTGCGAAGACCAGCTCTGTGAGGTACTATGCTACCTGTACAACCTGAGCCTCAGCTTGGAGAAGGTTCCCGTCCTGTGGAAGACCTCCTGTGTGATTCCGGTTCACAAAACAGCTCAAGCGAAGGAACCAGCCCACTACAGACCTGTCGCCCTGACCTCCCACCTTATGAAGACCATGGAAAGACTCCTCCTCAAACACCTCCGCTCTATGGTGAGCCTCACCCTAGACCCGCTGCAGTTTGCCTACAGGCCCAACATCAGGGTAGAAGACGCCGTCATCTACCTTCTGCAGCGAGCACTCACCCACCTGGAGATCGCTGACAGCGCTGTGAGGGTCATGTTCTTTGACTTCTCCAGCGCCTTCAACACCATCAGGCCAGCGCTTTTGTGGGGGAAGCTGGAGGACGTGGGAGTGGACGGGCATCTTGCTGCCTGGATTATCGACTACCTTACTAACCGTCCACAGTACGTGCGGCTGCGCGGCTGTGAGTCAAAGGTGGCAGGCTGCAGCACGGGGGCACCGCAGGGCACCGTCCTCTCACCCTTCCTTTTCAACATTTATACCTCGGACTTCATCTATAGCACAGACAGCTGCCACCTCCAGAAGTTCTCGGACGACTCCGCCATTGTGGGCCGTGTGTCAGAGGGGAACGAGCTGGAGTACCCCTCTGACACACGGCCCACAATGGCGTGTGTCAGAGGTACTCCAGCTCGTTCCCCTCTGACACACGGCCCACAATGGCGGAGTCGTGTGTCAGAGGGGAACGAGCTGGAGTACCGGTCAGTCATCGTTGACTTCGTGGACTGGTGTGAGCGCAGCCACCTGTGCTTGAACACTAGGAAGACGAAGAAGATGGTGGTCGACTTCAGAAGAAGCACTCTAACACACACACACACACACACACACACACACACACACACACACACACACACACACACACACTCACTAGTGAACGTCCAGGGACAGGACATTGAGACAGTGGACAGTTTCAAATACCTGGGTGTTCACCTTAACAATAAACTGGACTGGTCCCACAACACCAACGCCCTGTACAAGAAGGGCCAGAGTCGCCTCCACCTTCTGAGGAGACTTAAGTCCTTCGGAGTATGCAGACCTCTGCTCAGGACTTTTTATGACTCTGTGGTAGCCTCTGCAATCTTCTACGCTGACCTCTGCTGAGCCCTGGGCAGCACAGAGCGGGACAGAAAGAGACTGAACAAGCTGGTCAGGAGGGACAGCTCTGTCCTAGGCTGCCCACTGGACTCTGTGGAAGTGGTGGGCGAGAGGAGGATGGTAGCAAAGCTCACATCCATCATGGTCAACAGCTCTCACCCACTGCACCAGACTGTAGAGAAGCTGAGTAGCTCCTTCAGTGGACGACTGAGACATCCTCAGTGCAGGAAGGAGCGCTACCACAGGTCGTTCATTCCCACCGCTGTCAGACTGTACAACACCACTTTGTAAGTGTCTGTGAAAACACCGGTTATGTGCAATAAAAACCCCGTGCACTTTAATCAACCACATCTACCCCACTGACTGTGAACCATATCAACCCATCTACTCTGCCCTCAGATACATATACACTTGAATATAGGCCAGTCTACAAAGTTGTTCCCTTCTTTTCTTTTATTGTTTATTCATTTATACTATTTATGTATCTATTTATTTATTTACTTATATAATATATATGTATGTGTGTATGTTTGTATATGTATCTATTTTTGCACCCCCTACTGATGGTCCCTCAAGAGCCTGTAACAGTGAATTTCTCCATTGTGAGATTAATAAAGCTGTATCTTATCTGTATCTTATCTCTAAGTTTACCCTTCTGCTGGTGCTTGGTGACTATGGAACCATTTGTTAATTTGTATGTGGTTTAGCTTTAAGATGTAAGTTATGAATTTTGTCTTATATTGTTCATATTATTAAATTGTATATAGTTTATGCCGTGGTCTCTCGTGCTTTGCTGGTTTCACGGGGCAATTTCAATCCTCTAAATTTTCCTATCCGTGACAAGTGGGGGCTTGGCCGATAGAATCAATCAGGCATACAATACGTAACACTAATGAGAAAGACGGAGGAGAAGTGCCCTAAAATTTTTAATTAAAGTTTGAGGTGTTTGGGATAAAAAAAAAAAAAAAAACACAGCCATTTTCTTCCTACTATAGGACGATGACCCAAACAATGCAAGAACTATCTGGAGTAAAATTAATCAGTTGGTATTCTGTCAACACTGAAGTAGTGGATGCAGATGTCATCATTTTTGACACCAACTCACCTGCTGTGAGAGCAGCTTGACAATATGGTACAAAGATGTGCCCATCAAACCAATAAAATTTGTGGGAGGTGCTTAATGAAAAATTGGGTGAAATGTCTTAATCTTACCTCGTCAAACATCTTAAACACTTGTTTTTGTTCCCATTTTTCATGAGCTGAACTTAAAATCTAAAACTTTATGTATACAAAAAGCATATTTCTCTCACATACTGTTTACAAATCTGTATAAATGTGTGTTAGTGAGCACTTCTGATATGAGGTGATGTCCCCGCACCTGAAGCATGTCGTTTCCTTCGGGCTGCAAGTAATGATGATCCTAAAAGTCCTGAAGAGCTGAATTTAGTTCTGAATTTTAAGGTTTTGATTCCACTATACACATCACGTTGGGGAATATGAAATGTTTCAGGTGCAGTATGGAGGGACATCTCATCTGCTCGTGCCCAGAGGGGGACGAAACAAAGGCTGTGCTCTGGCAGAAAAACACCACCAGGGGAAGATCACTTGCAAATTGCCTGAGAAACTGATAACTGCCACAAAGACTAGGCCGGTGGTTTCACACAGCCCAGGGAAACAGGCAGACAGTGTGCAGGGCAGCACAGACGAATGAGATGGGCAGGGTGGCACAGACAGAGGTGGATGCACAGTCGAAAAACACAGACACACAGGTGGAGGGTGAAGGGTGTATAGAAAACCCATAGTGATCAGATGGAGTTAGGCACACAATGTGTGGGGCAGATAGCAGCCAGGGTGGCGGAGTCAGTGTTGGAGGAAGTTGGTGAGGAGGAGGAGGAGGAGGAGGAAATAGTAGTTGATGAGTTATCAAAACCAGCAACCAAGAGAAAGATCACAGAAACAGACAATAGCACCCCAAACAAAGTAAAAAAAGCCTCAAATGGAGGAAACCTGTCCGTCCCAGGACTGGTCTGGGAGCGAGGATGAAAACACTGAGGAAATGGGCATAGAGACAGCACACACCGTGGAAAAAAATAAAGTTTTTATAAGACACTAAAGGATTTCGAGTAAAGGTTTAAAATTTCTTTCCAAATCTCAGGTTGTTGATAAACTCTGTCCATCTCCGTACGAAAAGGCCAGGCAAGCCCGGCCAGCCAGGGTTCACACACCAGGAGGCTTTTCCACTTAAAAAATGGTTTTAAAAGGTTCAGAACCAACTTGCTGTGGATGACTCATTTGTTTCTTGCATTTGCTCTGATTGAAGCTGCTTTTACCTCCCACGGTTAAGTTTCTTCCCTCTTATTTTCAACATGGACACTTTTAAAATCGCGACACTAAATATAAAAGCAGCAAGACACGACATAAAACGAACAGCAATTTTTAGCCTGATTAATGTGAAAAAACTAAAATGTTTTTATTCAGGAGACCCACAGCACCGTGGACAACGAAGGTGACTGGAGAAGGGAATAGAATGAACAGGTTTATTTTAGTCACAAAAATGCCAACAGTGGAGGAGTTGGACTTTTATTCTCCCGAGATTTTAACCCGGTTTCTGTTCATATTGAAGATGTGATGGCGGGCCAGATTTTAAAAGTTACAGCAGAGCTGGACTACGCTCCAACCGCAGGCACAGAGAAATTCCTGTTTTTAAGCGCCCTGGATGATGTGATCCAGAGGTGCGGTCAGGATGAGTACTTGATTATTGGGGGGATTTTAATTGTACTGAAAATCATTTTAGACCAGAATCTCCCCGAACCACACACTGCCTCGCAAAGACATTAAAGAGACTTGTTGAGACACATGAGCTTTTAGACGTCTGGAGAAACTTTTGCGGAAACGGCCGGCAGTACACCCGGCTCCACGCAAAAGATGGACTACTGTTCATGGCCAGGCTCGACAGGTTTTATTGTTTTAAACACCATTTTGATGTTTTTAAGAACTGTTTGATTGGGACGGTGGGATTCTCAGACCATTCTTTGGTCGAGTGCTGTTTTAATCAATAATATCAGATGTGGAAGTGCGTACTGGCACTTCAACACAGCACTCCTATCTGAGCACGGTTTTAGGAAAGCTTTTAATGTTTTTTAGGAAAGATTTAGAAAAATAAAGTCCGGTTTTAGTTCTCAGGAAAAACAAAATTAAATCTCTGTGCCTGGAGTATACTTGTAATGTATGTCCATTAAGGATTTGGAGAGAGAAATGGTGGAGCTGCAAACTTTGGCAGACTCCTCAGGAGAAAGACAACATGTTGAAGTCCTCAAAGCCAAAAAGCGTATGTTAGCCGACTTGCTAGGCGTATCCACCAGGGGCACCGTGATACGCAGTCGGTTTCAAAACGTTACTCTGATGAATGCTCCATCTCACTTTTTTTTGGACTGGAAAGGAAAAATGGGCAGAGGAGGCTGATACACTGCCTGCGTTGGACAGGTGCTCCAGGAAACTGCAGAAATTCGCAGGTATGTATGCAGGTTTCTATGATGAATTATATCAATGTCAATATTCTGAGAAACCAAAAATGTTCGATACCTTCCTCACTGGTCTGCCAAAAGGTGTCAGCAGATGCCAACAGACATCTGGAGGCTGACATTTTTCTGCAGGAATTGTTGGTGGTGCTGCAGAGACTCAAACTGGGGAAAGCCCCGGGTATAGACTGCCTGCCGGCCGACTTCTATAAGGCCTTCTGGGCGGTGATCGGTGAGGACCTGCTGGACGTTCTCAGGGACAGTCTGCTGAAAGGCCGATTGCCCCTTAGTTGCAGGAGAGTGGTCCTCACCCTCCTGCCAAAGAGAGGGGATCTGCAAAACCTAAAAAAACTGGCGACCAGTGTCCCTCCTCTGTACCGACTACAAACTCCTTTCCAAAGTCCTATCGAACAGGATGAGGAAAGTGATGGAGCAGGTCGTTCATGTAGACCAGACCTACTGTGTACCGGGCAGGCTGATAACAGACATTGTCTTTTTAATTTGGGACATTTTGGACCTCTCCAATTCATTGGGAGTGAAAGTAATTTCTCTGGATCAGGAAAAGGCATTTGATCGGGTTGAGCATGCATACCTCTGGGTATGGTTATATAGGGACTGATTATTCTTCTATAATCACCTGAAGAGAGAGGATGGTTTCACCACCCCTCGAAACAGATCTGTAGTGATAAATGGAGTTTCAATAGAAAGTCTTTGTCCTGTCCTTTTATTTTATATATATATATATATATATATATATATATATATATATATCAAGTACAGTATATAACTTAACAGACTTATGGACTCCTTTAGTACAATGACTGTTAAGCCAATACAGTATGCATATTTTCATTATCTGCCATTTTATTTCCTGTACTCCCTACATGTGTCCATACAAATATTGTACACAGTCCCATCATCTGTATGTATGTATTTGTGTATGTATGTACAGTAGGGCTGCAGGAGGCGTAGTGGTTAGCATGTCTGCCTCACAGCAGGAAGGTCCTAGGTTCAATTCCCAGCTCGGTAGTTTTGGTGTGGAGTTTACATGTTCTCCCAATGCTTGAGTTGGTTTCCGTCCATGGTCCATAAACATGCAGAGGCGTGTCCGTAGGCAGAGAGAGAAGAGGAAATGCGTGAGCCTAGGACTGAGAGTAGGGACTTTGAATGTTGGAAGTATGCAAGGAAAAGATAGAGAGCTGGCTGACATGATACAGAGGAAGAAGGTGGACATACTGTGTGTTCAGGAAACCAGGTGGAAAGGTAGCAAGGCTAGAAGCTTAGGATAAGGGGTTAAGCTGTTTTATCACGGTGTGGATGGGAAGAGAAATGGAGTAGGAATCATCTTGAAGGAGGGGTTTGTCAGGAATGTTCTAGAAGTGAAAAGAGTGTCAGACAGAGTGATGAGTCTCAAGTTAGAACTTGAAGGCATGATGGTCAATGTTGTTAGTGCTTATGCCCCACAGGCAGGATGTGAGGTCGAAGGGAAGGAGAGATTCTGGAGTGAGTTAGATGAAGTGATGCAGAGTACCCCCAGAGGTGAAAGAGTGGTCATTGGGGCAGACTTCAATGGACGAGGAAGTGATGGGCAGGTTTAGTATCCAGGACAGGAACACAGAAGGACAGATGTTGATCAATTTTGCAAAAAGGATGGAAAAGGCTGTGGTGAATACTTTCTTCAAGAAGAAACAGGAGCATAGGGTGACTTATGAAAGAGGAGGTAAGAGCACACAGGTAGACTACATCTTGTGTAGGCGATGTAATTTGCAGGAAGTCAGTGAGAGTGGGTGAGAGTGTTGCCAAACAGCATAGGATGGTGGTGTGCAGGATGACGCTGATGGTGAGGAAGGTGATGAAGGCAAAGGCAGAGCAGAAGATAAAGTGGTGGAAGCTGAAAAAGGAAGAGTGCTGTGTTGTCTTCAAGGAGGAGTTGAAAGAGGCTTTGGGTGGTCAGGAAGTGCTTCCAGATGACTGGACAACCACAGCCAATGTGATCAGGAAGACCGGTAGGAGAGTACTTGGTGTGTCCTCTGGAAGGAAAGTAGATAAGGAAACTTGGTGGTGGAATGAGGAAGTGCAGGAGTGTCTACAAAAGAAGAGGTTAGCTAAGAAGAAGTGGGACACAGAGAGGACTGAATAGAGTAAACAGGAGTACAGGGAGACACAGCATAAGGCAAAGATAGCGGTGTCAAAGGCCAAACAGAGGGCGTATGATGACTTTTACGATAGGTTGGACAGTAAGGAGAGAGAAAATGATTTATACAGGTTAGCACAGCAGAGAAATAGAGATGGGAAAGACAAAGCAAGTTAGAGTGATAAAGGACAGAGAAGGAAATGTATTGACTGATGACAGAGGTGTGCTGGGAAGATGGAAAGAGTACTTTGAAGAGCTGATGAATGAGGAAAATGAGAGAGAAATAAGAGTAGAAGGGGTAACCATTGAGGACCAGGAAGTAGCAAAGATTAGTAAGGGTGAAGTGAGGAGGGCATTGAAGAGGATGAAGAGTGGAAAGGCAGTTGGTCCTGATGACATACCGGTTGAGGTATGGAAGTGTCTAGGGGAGGTAGCAGTATATTTTCTGACAAGAATATTCAACAAGGTCTTGGAAAGTGAGCAGATGCCGGAGGAATGGAGAAGTGTGCTTGTGCCCATTTTTAAGAACAAGGGAGATGTACAGAGTTGTGGCAATTATAGAGGGATAAAGTTGATGAGCCATAAAATGAAGTTATAGGAAAGAATAGTGGAAGCTAGACTACGGGTAGAGGTCAGCATTTGTGAACAACAGTTTGGTTTCATGCCAAGAAAGAGCACCACAGATGCAGTGTTTGCTTTGAGGAAGTTAATAGAGAAGTACAGAGAAGGTCAGAAGGAGCTGCATTGTGCCTTTGTGGATCTGGAGAAAGCATATGACAGGGTGCCGAGAGAAGAACTGTGGTATTGCATGAGGAAGTCTGGAGTGGCAAATAAGCCTGTTAGAGTGGTGCAGGACATGTATGAGAGATGTAAGACAGTGGTGAGGTGTGCTGTCGGTGTGGCACAAAAGTTCAAGGTGGAGGTGGGACGGCATCAAGGGTCAGCTCTCAGTCCCTTCTTGTTTGCTATGGTGATGGACAGGCTGACAGACGAGGTTAGACAAGAATCTCCATGGACTATGATGTTTGCAGATGACATCGTGATTTGTAGTTAGAGCAGAGAACAAGTGGAAGAAAATCTAGAGAGGTGGCGGTATGCCATGGAAAGGAGGGGAATGAAGGTTAGTCTCAGTAAGATAGAATACATGTGTGTGAACGACAAGGACCCAAGAGGAACGGTGAGGTTGCAGGGGGCAGAGATAAAGAAGGTGGAGGATTTTAAGTACTTAGGCTCAACATTTTTTCATAAAGAGTAGGCTGCAAAGTCGTCAGCGTGTTTTCCGTCCCTTGCTAAAAGGGTTGTGACAGGAAGGGCATCCGATGTAAAAACCTCTGCCCAATCAAACGTGCGAATCAGATGATTCACTGTGGCGACTCCCAAGTAAAAGGGAAAAAGCTGAAAGGAAGACAGACAGACACACAGGCTCAACAATCCAGAGCAATGGAGAGTGTGGAAAAGAGGTGGAGAAGCATATGCAAGCAGGTTGGAATGGATGGAGAAAAGTGTCCTGTGTGATGTGTGATAGGAGGGTATCAACAAGAATGAAGGGAAAAGTGTACAAGAAGGTGATGAGGCCAGCGATGTTATCTGGTTTAGAGCCAGTGGCCCTGGGGAAAAGACAGAAGTGAGAGTTGGAGGTAGCAGAGATGAAAATGTTGAGGTTCTCTTTGGGAGTAACGAGGATGGATAGGATCAGGAATGAGTACATCAGAGGGACAGCACATGTAAGACGTTTTGGAGACAAAGTCAGAGAGGCTAGATTGAGATGGTTTGGACATGTACAGAGGACAGCTAGTGAGTATATTGGTAGTAGGATGCTGAGGTTGGAACTACCAGGCAGAAGGCCCAGAGGAAGACCAAAGAGAAGATTTATGGATGTGGTGAAGGCGGACATGAAGGTCGTTGGAGTAAGAGTAGAAGATGCAGAGGATAGGGTGAGATGGAGGCAGATCATTTGCTGTGGCGACCCCTGAAGGGAACAGCCGGAAGGAAAAGAAGAATTACATTTATAGGATTATTAAAATACAATTAATTCGTGGTTCAGAAAATTAATGAATATGTATGTATACAGTATGTGCTGAATTGCAGCTCTGCCAGCCCTGTCATTCTTTTCCAATGAAACATCTAATATTCATATGTTTTTTTTTGTTTGTTTGTTTGTTTGTTTTTGCATAATTGGCCTTGTTTTCATGGCACGTTCCTTAATCTTTTCCCTTTTTCTTCCTTAATTTCCTTATTTTTTATTTCGATGAATATTATTTTTAAAAAAAACGCGATGTACTGAAGCCGTGTGACTTGAAGTGCGAAGTAGCGAGGGATCCCTGTATTCTCATTTTGTGGTGCTTGTTCTATTGGTATTTTGTTTAGTTTGAAGCTGTAAGTTATTCTTTTGCTTACTTTGTTAATGTTACTAAATTGATATATAGTGTATGTCGTTGTTTATCTGGTTTTGCTGGTTTCATTTTTCTTATTCTAAATTTCCATACGTAACAATAGCTGCAAAAGAATAGAATAATTTCTCCCACTGCATTTTGGCATCTATAAAACAAATTTACTTGTAAACATCACCCCGGGGCATTTAACTCCCACCTCCGGCAGAGCTACAACCACGTTCCGGAGGAGGCGGGGGACATGGAATCCGAATGGGCCATGTTTCGTGCCTCCATTGCTGAGGCGGCAGCCCATAGCTGTGGCTGTAAGGTCGTCGGTGCTTGTCGTGGGCGGTAATCCCGAACCCGGTGGTGGACACCTGCGGTGAAGGGGCCGCCCAGCTGAAGAAGGAGGCCTCTCGGGTTTTTTTAGCCTGTGGGACTCCTGAGGCAGCAAACGGGTACCGGCAGGCCAAACGTGCTGCAGCCGAGGCTGTCGCAGATGCAAAATCTCGGGCGTGGGAGGAGTTCGGTGAGAGCCTGGAGAGTGATTATCGGTTGGCCTTAAAAAGGTTCTGGGCCACCATCCGACGCCTCAGGAGGGGGAAGCAGTTCTTCACAAACACTGTTTACAGTGGAGGTGGGGAGCTGCTTACCTTGACTGGGGATGTTGTTGAGAGGTTGAGGGAATACTTTGAGGACCTCCCCAATCCCACCAACACGCCCTCCGTGGAAGAGGAAGACCCTGGGGGTTCGGGTGAGGGTCCGCCCATCACTGGAGTGGAGGTCACTGAGGTTGTCAAAAAGCTCCTCGGTGGTCAAGCTCCGGGGTTGGACGAGATCCGCCCGGAATATCTCAGGGCTCTGGATGTTTTAGGACTGTCTTGGTTGACACGTCTCTGCAACATCGTGTGGTCATCAGGGGCTGTACCTCTGGATTGGCAAACTGGGGTGGTGGTCCCAATTTTTAAGAAGGGGGACCAGAGGGTGTGTTCCAATTATCGGGGAATTACACTCCTCAGCCTACCTGGGAAAGTCTATGCAGGGGTACTAGAGAGGAGGATCCGACCGATAGTTGAACCTCGGATTCAGGAGGAGCAATGTGGTTTTCGTCCTGGCCGCAGCACTCGTGACCAACTCTATACGCTCCACAGGATTCTGGAGGGGGCATGGGAGTTTGCCCAATCTGTCCACATGTGCTTTGTGGATTTGGAGAAGGCTTTCGACCGTGTCCCTCGAACGATCTTGTGGGGCGTGCTCCGAGAGTACGGCGTTCCGGATCCGTTGCTACGAGCTATTCGGTCACTGTATCACCGGAGCCAGAGTTTGGTCCGTATTGGTAACAGCAGGTCGGATTCGTTTCCAGTGGGAGTTGGAGTCCGCCAAGGCTGTCCTTTGTCACCGATTGTGTTCATAATTTTTATGGACAGAATTTCTAGGCGCAGTCGAGGCGATGAGGGGTTCTGGTTTGGTGGCCATCGGATATCATCTCTGCTTTTTGCGGATGATGTTGTCCTTTTGGCTTCATCAAGCCGGGCCCTCCAGCTCTCATTGGAGCGATTCGCAGTTGAGTGCAAAGCAGCCGGGATGAAGATCAGTACCTCCAAGTCCGAGGCCATGGTTCTCAGTCGGACAATGGTGGAATGCACCCTCCAGGTCGGGAATGAGGTCCTGCCCCAAGTGGAGGAGTTTAAGTATCTTGGGGTCTTGTTTACGAGTGAGGGAAGGATGGAGCGAGAGATCGACAGACGGATCGCTGCAGCCTCTGCTGTTAAGCGGTGCCTGTACCGGTCCGTTGTGGTGAAAAAGGAGCTGAGCCGCAAGGCGAAGCTCTCAATTTACCAGTCGATCTACGTTCCAACCCTCACCTATGGTTACGAGCTTTGGGTAATGACCGAAAGAACAAGACCACGGATACAAGCGGCTGAAATGAGCTTCCTTCGCCGGGTGGTGGGGTTCTCCCTTAGAGATAAGGTGAGAAGCTCCGTCATCCGGGGAGAGCTCGGAGTAGATCCGCTGCTCCTCCGCATTGAGAGGGGCCAGTTGAGGTGGCTCGGGCATCTGGTCAGAATGCCCCCCGGACGCCTCCCTGGTGTGGTGTTTCGGGCATGTCCAACCGGGAAGAGACCCCGGGGTCGACCTAGAACACGCTGGAGGGACTATGTCTCTCGGCTTGTCTGGGACCGCCTCGGTGTCCCCCCGGGAGAGTTGGAGGAAGTGGCTCGGGAGAGGGACGTCTGGACCTCTTTGCTGAGGTTGCTGCCCCCGCGACCCGACCCTGGACTAAGCGGAAGAAGATGATGATGATGATGATGATGACATCACCCTGCCCATTTAATCACATTTTCCATTTTCATTCTTGGGTTGGAGCAGAGAAAGCTCTCCTGTGAAAGACGGGGACGAGTCATGATTTGGAAATGCAGTCTTATGTTACATTTGAATTTTACACAAAATGACAGAAAGAAGGATGTCTGATTTAAAAAAAAAAAAAAGGCAAGTTTAGTCTTTATGTCAATTTTGTATTTTTTTTATTTTCTTATTTGAGACTTGCAAACATCAAATCTCTGTCAGTAAAGAGACATCTCAAAAAATAAATAAATAAAATAAACAAGAGATCAGCTTTGGGGGGGGGGGGGGGGGAAATGACGCAAGAGTACTTTGCCAATTTAACTATAAGGATTAAACTTACTATTTGAAAATGCATTGTTATATTGAAATCAACTGGAAGATATTTATAATTGATGGTCAGTCTCTTATCAAATCTGAGATGAATCTGGTAACCCTGATAAAATGGAACTCTGATCTACTCCTGTTATTTCCTGCTGCAAGGAGGAGACATGTCTATACCTGAATATAGGCATGGATCTATTGCCCCAGCTAATACGCCCACATAGACACGCCCACACACCCTCAGAAAAGCAGGGAAATTTGAGCACATTTTATGAAGCAAACTCATTCACTACTGCAGTCACATATAGCTGCAAGCACTGGGGCCAGCTTTGAGCCTTCAACCCCAGCACAAAATATGCTTTTGGCTTCAAAATGTCGATTTTGGGATTTCCATAGTTTCAAATACAGTAGGCCCTTGAGTATTCACGGTTTTGCATTTGTGGGTCACACGTGATTCAAACTCAGCCAATGGCTGTCCTCCTTCCTGCAGATTGGTTGAGGAGATGTAACACCCCCTTTTCCTCATTCGCGCACAAGTTGGCAATGAGCCTTTTTTTAGTGTGTTTTAATTACCAGTTAAGTTCTATGGTGTCACTCAAACCTTAAGCACCAGAAAAAGGTAAGAGGTTGGATGTCTCCTCTGAAGAAATAAGACTTTCTCCGGAAAAAACGAGTTTCCTCTGAAGTCACGTCATTGCTGAAAAGGAATACAGTTGTAAAACACTCCACTATTAAAGTCTTTTTTATTATTATTATTATTCCAGTACATGACCTAAGGTAATGTTTGTGTGTTATATTTTATTTACTGTGGTGTAGCATGTTTATCGTTGTGTTTTGTTTATCCAATTTATTACATGTCTTGTTCTTTTATGTCCTTTTTGTTATGGTCTGTGTTTTGGGGGACTTTGATTTTGGCGCTGTGCCTCTCACGAAATGTTTATTTCCTGCGGGGCGTGGCTGAGCTGCTCTGTAGAACACACCTGAATTCACTATTCTCATTTACTCCCAATAAACAAAACCACGCTCACCTCTGCGCCAGAGGATGAACTCACATCAACATCACCGCTTCTTTGGTTTGTAACGCCTCTTACTCTATCACTATAAAACTCTGTTTTGTACTTCGGCTCCGGTTGGCGGGGCGGGGCGGGGCGGGGCGTGGCTGAGCTGCTCGGACTTAATACAGTTAATACCTGAATTCAGTCGTGTCATGCCTAATGCAATACAGTACAGTCCTCTAGTGGGCGTTTTTGAAAACTACAGTGCTATATGTTTATAAAGAGAATGCACTGAAAGGTGTTTTATGCGTATGCTGTATAATGTTTATTTATTTACTTATATAATATATATGTATGTGTGTATGTTTGTATTTGCATCTATTTTTGCACCCCCTACTGATAGTACCTCAAGAGCCTGTAACAGTGAATTTCTCCATTGTGAGATTAATAAAGCTGTATCTTATCTTATCTTATCTTATCTTATTTTAGCATCAATAAATATAACAGTAAAACTTAAAGTTTTTCTTAACCATTACTACATTTTACTACATTAATACTGAATTAATGAGAAAGACTGTCTATAGAATGTGTTTAAGAAGCATATTTTAGTGCATGTAATAGATACTGTAAAAGTGTATCACATTATCATGTTCTCTGGTGCACATACTGCTTTACATCTCTGTATAATGGTGCTTTATTTTTCTATGTTGTGCTAGACTTAAATGCTTGTTGAGAATAATCAAATGGAATGCTTAAGGGGGCCATTCTTTATGACTGTTGTAAAAGTGCATACTTGAATAGAAGTGTATGCGGGGTACCCGTGCCACACCGAGACTTTCATTGTCAGGGTGATCGTCAACAGACCAAATAGTTTCTAGTTGTAAATAACTTCGAGGTCAGGAGGTGGGGGTTTATGGGGGCTGGGATGCGCCTGTGATCACCCCAGATTTATCGCATCTTGTTGAGATAATAACGTATCAAAGGCCCAATCATAAATTCCGGAAGGAGGAATCTGGTCTGCAGCCCTTAAAAGCACCCCCCGCGAGGGAGACCTCAGACCTTAACTAGCGTGTCTTTTATGCATGTTTGTTGGGTCTCCGTCCTCTGCAGACGACGCAATAAAGCTTCTCATATTCAACTCAAAACCAGTCGCCAGTCGTCTTCTTCCACATTCAACGGACCTAACAGTTTTGGGGGCTCGTCCGGGATGTGGTAGAGTTGATGTGGAACGTGAGTTGAGGAAATTCGACCCAGACTTTTTCCTCGTGAACCAAGGAGAAGGACACAGGCCGGCAACCACTAACAGGTAAGCAGAACCTGTTTAAATCAAACTCTGCATATTGACTAAACTAAAAACTGTGTCCTCTCCGGAAGTTTGAAGGAAAAGGATTAAAAGAGTTGTACGAGAAACTAATTTTAAGGTTAAAGGTAAAAGAAATGGAATAAAAGGTAAAGAGATTTAAGAGTGAACATAGACGAGCCTTGGAGGTGGCGTACCCTCCCGGTCTCTGACGAGGGGCCGTGGTAATGGCTGGGTTGGAGTCCCGGGGATTGAGGCTCCCCAAAGTACCACGTCAGTGCTATAAAACTGTACGTCGGGTGAAAGGCCCCCAATACGAGGAGGTATTGGAAGCATTAAAGAGATTAATAGACTGTGATATTAATTGTATTGTTTTCTGTTTTATGTATGTATTGTATTACAACGTGCGTGACCTTAATCGTATTATTTTCTATTTCATGTATGTATTGTGTTGCAACATGTGTTGTGTGTGAGGGAAAGTGGGAAGAATAAAATTCAGAGGTCTCGAGAGGGACGCTGACGTTTGACAGTGTCTTAACTGGGCAGAGAAACAGACAGAGGAAACCTTGCGGTGTTAACATAATCTGTCTGTGCGGTGGAAACCTAACGGTGACAACACAAGCCGCCTGCCGTGGTTAATTGGGTCATTCGCTCAGTCTAGCGCTGACGGACTGACTGGCTGTGAACGTCTAAACAGTCCCAATCCGGGAGAGTGAACGGGTGTACCCGCACTCTCTGGCCTCTGAGTTAAGAAATATGGAGGGTGAATATGTTAAAGAAATGGGGGCTAGGTGATGAACCCCTGAAGCCATTATATGCACAGATCGAGAACACCTTGAAATCAGTGGAGCTGAAGAGCCCACTGAAACAGAAAAATTAATTTGTAGATGAAGCCAGACGAAAGCTGCATGAGCTGGTGACATCTAAAAACAAACAGTTGGGGGATAGTGGCCACTTGGGATCCTGGTTATGGGAAAAGGTTAAAGAATATTCAGAAAAAGCCAGAGAAGCGAGAGAGCAGGGAGAGAAGGCGAATCTAATGTCTAGACCCAAGCTGAAAAAGAAGGTGGAGGAGATGGAGAACGCCCAACAGGGGTGGACGGATCTCGCGGTCTGCTGGCAGAGTGTCACGCATCTTCACCATTTCCAGTCGAAGAAAAAAATCAAAAGGAGTGGTAACAGCACCTGACACTGAACCCCACCATACGCACCTCCGACACCCAGCGTTAACAGTGTATATCAGCGGTCGGGAACCTATGGCTCTTCCGGAGACGTCATATGGCTCCCAGACAGTTTGGAGTTGAGGGGGCCAAAAAAAATTAAATTAAATTAAATTAAAATATATATATATTTTGGAACTGGTTTTAAAATACTAGTGATAATCTTAATAATATTAAGTAATTTAAAATTAGTTTTAAAGATACATTTTAAAAGTCAGGGGTGGGTTGCGGCACTTGCAATCCGCCGGTGACCCGAGTATCAGGTCGAGAACCAATCGATCGCAAGTACGTCACGGGTCATTGTCAATGTACGGAAATTAATTTTATCAGAGATAAAATTTCAACCCTTCAACCCGCTTCAACCCTTGTAACAGAAAAGATGGCGAAAAGAAAAAAAGACGATGATTACCGTACATTCCAGGCTGCGTGGACAGAGGAATTTGCATTTGTGGAGAGAGCAGGATCCGCAGTATGTCTAATATGCAATGACAAAATTGCATCAATGAAACGCTCAAATATAAAGCGGCACTTCGATACGCGTCATGCTTCTTTTGCATTGAAATATCCACCGGGGGACAGCAGGAAAAAGGCATGCGAAGAGCTGCAACAGAAAGTGCAGATGAGCCAGCAGCAACTGCGTGTCTGGACCACGCAAGGTGACGGTAATTCCGCTAGCTTTGCGGGTGCTTTGGCAATAGTGAAGAGTGGAAAGCCGTTCACAAATGGCGAATATGCCAAAAACATTTATGCTTGATGTGGCCAATGAACTTTTTGATGACTTTCCAAATAAAGCCAAGATAATCAAAAAAATAAAAGACATGCCACTGTCAGCAAGAACGGTTCACGATCGGAGCATCATGATGGCGAATCAAGTCGAGGAAACACAAATTAAGGACATAAACGCTGGACGCTGGAACATACTTTTCTCTCGCGTTAGATGAGTCAACAGACGTTAGCAATCTATCTCAGTTCAGTATAATTGCCAGGTATGCTACAGGTGACACACTGCGTGAAGAAATCTTGGCTGTTTTGCCAATGAAAGAGACAACAAGAGGAGAGGATTTATTCATGTCGTTCATGGAGTTTGCTAAAGAAAAAAAAATACCACTGGATAAACTTATTTCTGTGTGCACTGATGGTGCACCATGCATGTTGGGGAAGAACAAAGGGTTTGTAGCACTTCTCCGTGAGCATGAAAAGAGAGCAATCCTAAGTTTTCATTGCATCCTGCACCAGGAGGCGCTTTGTGCTCAGACGTGTGGCCAGCAACTTGGTGAGGTGATGTCGCTGGTCATTCGAGTGGTCAACTTCATTGTCGCCCGAGCTTTAAATGATCGGCAGTTTAATGCTCTGTTGGAAGAAGTTGGGAATCAATATCCCGGTCTGATTTTACACAACAACGTCGTTGGTTGTCCAGGGGAAGGAGCTCAACCGATTTGCAGCTTGCCTGAGTGAAATACGGATTTTTCTAGAAATGAAAGGCGTCAAGCATCCTGAGCTGGACAATACTGCCTGGCTCCTGCATTTTCACTATCTTGTGGACATAACTGGCCATCTAAACCAGCTTAATGTGAAAATGCAAGGTATTGGGAATACAATCTCATCCCTTCAACAAGCAGTGTTTGCATTTGAAAGCAAGCTGGAAGTTTTTCTCAGGGACATTGAAACAGGTCGTCTTCTGCACTTTGAAGGACTGCAGCAATTTAGAGATGCATGCTTAGCAAGCGACCCCACACAACATCTGGATCTCCAGCAGCTAGCTGACTATACGTCCAATCTCCTGCAGTCATTCAAGGCACGTTTTGGAGAATTTCGATGCGAACACTGGTCTTTTCAAATTCATCACTCATCCACATGAGTGTGAAGTGGACAAAATCAACCTGATGTGCATCCCCGGAGTCTCCATCGCAGACTTTGAGCTGGAAGTTGCAGACCTGAAGGCATCTGATATATGGATGACTAAGTTCAAGTCACTTAATGGAGAGTTGGAAAGACTTGCACGACAGCGAGCAGAGCTGGCGAGGAACACAAGTGGTCAGAAATAAAAAGCTTCAACCTGAAGACCAGGTAATTCTTAAAACTTGGAACGAGCTTCCTGTGACATATTACACAATGCAGCGTGTGAGTATTGCCGTACTGACCATGTTTGGCTCTACGTATGCATGTGAGCAGTCATTCTCGCATATGAGAAACATTAAGACCAACCTACGCTCGCGTTTAACTGATGGAAGCCTCAACGCCTGCATGAAACTCAACCTCACTACATATGAACCAGACTACAAGGCCATCAGCAAAACCATGCAGCACCAGAAGTCGCATTAAAAGTAAACCTTTTATTATTATTATTATTATTATTATTATTATTATTATTATATGTTTAAAATACTATATGGCTCTCAAAAAATATATATCTAGAAATAATTTAGTTTTATGGCTCTCCAGGTCAAAAAGGTTCCCGACCGCTGGTGTATATCTTCTCACAGGACAAGAGAGAATAAATAAATACAAATACATATTTTCTAAAGTAGTAGCTAGAGGGAATTTTTCATGCATCAACATGACTGACACAGGTCAGATACTAGGAAATTTAAACGCCACTGAATGGTGCACGAGCATGAATACAACGAATATTGGTTTTGACCCTTTATCAGGAAGTGACATATGGTGGTGGTGTGGAGACAGTAGGCTGTTTGATAGGTTGCCACGTAATAAAACTGGTGTATGTGCTATCGTTACCTTGTTACTTCCAGTATCAATATACCCTACAACAGCAGAACACTTATTAAAAGAAGTAAATAGTGTATTACCAGGTCCCTGGAGAAAAAAAAAAAAATATATATATATATATATATATATAATAGAGATATCACGTGGCAGGGTTCACGTGACTCCACTTATATAGATGCTATAGGAGTTCCACGAGGGGTTCCTGATGAATATAAACTGGTAGATCAAGTAGCAGCTGGATTCAATTCTACCATCTGTTGGTGGTGTACTATTAATAAAAGTGCAGATAGAATAAATTACATCCCCTATAATGTTCAAAAAATTAGACAATTGGACACAGACAGGTTTTAAAGCAGCACATAGTCAATTAGCAGCAACGTCGCTGATGGCTTTCCAAAATCCACTGCACTAGACATGTTATTAGCAGAGAAAGGAGGTGTAGGCGCAATGTTCGGGGAACAATGTTGTGCTTTCATTCCAAACAACACTGCATCAGATGGAAGTCTAATACTAGCAATAGAAGGCCTAAAATCTCTTAATAAAAAGATGAAAGAACGTTCTGGGGTAGATATATCCATATGGGATTCATGGTTAAGTGTGTTCGGAAAATATAGTACCCTTGTATCATCTGTATTAAAATCTGTGTAGTTTTTGCATTTTTTACACTCTGTGGTTGTTGTTGTATTACATGTTTATGTTCTATGCTGAATCGCCTCATCGTCACTGCCCTGGGTTTTAAGATCCTGAATTCTACTAAGAAAGATAACATTTCTGTTGGAGTGTAAACAGTTCTGAATGAAATTAATGAATTTACGAATCTAAAATCTGTTTGAAGTGTTAGTAAATGATATCTTTTGTTTGAGCTGTGATAAACAGGAGGGAAATGTTAGAATAATTGTATGAATTATCACAGCTCTAACCTGTTTTGTTACTCGCTAAGTATAAATGTTGGAAACTGCTTGTTGAGGTATTTTGCAGAAACATCTCTATCTCAAGGGGAGGCAGCCAAGTGGAAACAACCTTGAAGTTCTTACACAACGACAGGACGACTCCCTAACTGCAGCTGGAGAGAGAGCTGAAATGAACATTCTAAACTAGATAAAGTAGATAAGCACAGAACAATGATGGTCATGATGCTGATTTACATGCACCCCTCTCCTCTAGGAAATCAATATGACATGTGAGAAAGTAAAGAGACAGTTAAATTCCGTGGGAAGAGAAAAAAAAAAAAAAAGTGAATGAGCTCGGTTTATTAGGGAAAGAAGGGAGGGACGGACTCCCCTGTCTATAAACTGAACGGCCGTGGATGAATGAATGTGTGTGTGAATGGAGGATGTAATCCTTGATTAAACTCCTCATATAAACAACTGTGGGATCAATACAACGAGTTTTTGTTGATGCAGAGGCAAGAACCCTCCGCCTGAAAAGGTAGAAGCTTGAGGGTTACCACAGAAATAATTAATCGTTGTCCCGCAGGAAAAGATAAACCAGTGTTAGGACACCCTAGGTGCAACAAACCACTGGTCCAAATTGGGTTAAAATAGGGGATAAAAACAGTAAACCTAGAGATAAATTAGAATGTGGAGATTGGAAAGCAGTAGAAAAACAGGCACCTGATTGAAATAAATATTTAGATTTATGGGTTAGTAAGTATGGATTCAACGGACAGTTAAAGGTAACAAGATTAATAGAATTACAGGGAGCTATTAGACGGAACTGTAAAAATAATACAGAAAAAGAAAGCATTCCGATTACAAATGGATGAGAGGCCAACAGGGGGCCAAACATTTGCAATACACCTGAAAAATGGTCTGCATGGTGCAGCACAAGAAAGAGTAATGCAGCTGGATGGACTGAAGGGCTCCCTCAGATTCCAAGCTATCCCCGCCGAGGGACATTTGATGCCAAATATTTGACTTCGGCCCATAGAATGATTTGGGAGGGAATACTCAGGTGCTCTCTCCTCTCGGTCAACTAGCTTTGTGGGTATTGATGGGGTTCCTTTCTCGTCACAGCTTACACCCCCGCTCCCTTTGCATTTTCCCGACGACCCCTCTCTCGATGCATTACAAATCAATTATTCTTTTGTGTATATGCAGGAATGTCCGTTTAATTTATCCGGTAGTGATCTTATGAGCCTCCTCGGTTTACAAATTCCTTTTCATGGTTCGAGCATGATCATCTCCACGTCAGAATCTCTGTCTCCTTCTATGATTGCATTAACCTCCTGTGAATTATCTTTTAATGTTAACGCAGCATGTGCAGTGAGTGAGGTGGCAGAGCAGTGTTCTCCCCTGGATCAACTGCCCAGGACATTATGGGTCGAGCATAAAAATGATGTGGGCTCATTATGAGGTGAAGCGTCCCTGTAGAACCAGACACTCGGCCTCTGTTTGCATTTACACATAGACAGCGGCAGTACACCTGGACACGCCTCTCACAAGGTTTCATTGATTCTCCGGCGGTGTTTGCTACCGTTGTACGGGACGCACAAGGGTGCTTTATTCCCCCTGATGGTTCCTGTGTCCACTCCTATGCAGATGACTTCGGCATCAAGCTCCGAGATCTGTTTCCAAGTCACACTCGCTGTCCTTCAGCTCTCTCGGGTCTCAAAGAAATTGAGCCAAGATCACATCAAGATCAACATCGACACCCAGCGACCGGCTACCAAGCATGCCTTACTTGCTTTCCTGGGGTTGATCAAGTACTGCAGGCAGTGGATCCACATCTCTATAAGTGCCTCCGGTCCACAATCCACCACACGGACCCACTCCAGCAACCACTCGTATGGACTGAGGACATGCAAAATGCCTTTGCAGCCCTCAAAACGGCCCTCTGCTCGGCTCCAGCTCTGGGCCTGTCGAACTATGAACTGCTCTTTCACCTCTAAGTGCTCAAAAAGGGGGAACTGCCTCTGGGGTGTTGGCTCGGGAGCATGGCGGGGGGATGAGGCCCTGTGCTTTCCTTTCAAAAACACTAGACACTGTAGCTCAAGGTTTACCTGCGTGTCTTCGTGCTGTGGCTGCCTGTGCGTTAATGGTTTTAGACGCCGAGAGGATCGTCTTGTCGCACCTTTTGATTTTACACTCACAACATCAGGTCCAACAGATTCTACGAAATTTAAATACACAACACATGTCATAACAGCGCAGGTCAGGATACGAGGTCATTCTATTCGCCACTGATAACCTCACGATTAAATCTACTTCTTCTCTTGATACCGTGGCTCACGCCTTACAGCGTCTGCTTAATACTCAAAATGACTGTGAGCCCTGCCCTCACAACTGTTTGCAAGAAATTGTTGTTGCTACAAGTATTAGGTCTGATTTGTATTCTACACCTTTACCTACAGGTGAGGTCCTGTTTGTGGATGGGTCATGCTCTAAACCTACCGACGGTACCTATATGCCGTCTGCCGTCTTTCAGATATAGTGATCGAATCTCATTCACTCCCCCTTACGTCTGCTCAAGCTGCAGAATTGTTTGCTCTTACTCGCGCGTGCATCTTATCTGCTGACCAAGAGGTAGACAGATGCTTAACATGCGCATAGAATAATTCTTCTAAGCCGCTGGCAGTGCATCAACATCTGCCACAACCAAATACACCATTCCAGGAATGGCAAATTGATTTTACCCACATGCCAAGACAGAGACCATACAAATATCTATTGGTAATGGTTGATAAATCCTCACGCTGGGTGGAAGCTTTCCCATGCAGCAATGAGAATGCTAGGGTGGTGGTTCAGAAATTGACAAGAAATTATCCCATGATATGGAATTCCGGTGGGACTAGACTCAGACAGAGGGACCCCCTTCACGCCCAAGGTAGCCCAACTGCTCGCGACAGCACACACTTGACTCCGCACGAACTACAGACCGGTAGACCATTTCCTGGACCACACACAGCACTGGACACTGACCCACAAAACCTAACCCATAAACAATACTGTCGTGAATTGCAAAGTCTCGTTGCAGCCTTTTCAGATCAAGTGAGGGAGCAGTACCAGGAGTCTACCGGCAGCCCTCCAGACACAGAGTGGGTCCTCCTGAAAGTCCTCAAGCGAAAGTGGACGGAGCCAAGGTGGACAGGACCCTACAAGATCAAAGAGCGCACCTCGTACGTCGTCCGGCTGGACAGCAAGGGCGACACCTGGTATCACTGGAGCCAGTGTGCAGCGGCAGAAGCTCCCGCCAGATCACTCGTCAACACACACAGGGACCCGTGTGAAGCAGCAACCTCATCACCGGCCGGTGACAAAGGAAAGACCACCAACAGCGCAGGGCAGAATAATCCCTGGGTGGCAAAAGGGGGTGAGGTAGTCTAACCCTCACCCTCACGGAAAGGCGGAGGAACAACGCGCCCCTGCAACAAGTAGCGTGCCAAGCTACCAACGCAAGTTTGAAGAGTGTTATTCTAATTATATTGTTTTAACTATTGTGTAATGTGCTTTTGCTTTGAGTTGTGTGACAAAGAGTATTGAAAGTCGTAAGCTCTTTAAGGTGTAGCGCGTGACCCTCCCTTGAATACAGGGAAGCATTTACTCTGTCATATTGAAGGTTTAGCTTGCTAGTTTCTACATGGAAAGTAAAGCCAGATGGGGATGGGATCCACTGATGTGTATTTATATCCATTATAATGTTCAATGATTGACCAATCTTACCAGGGATGCCGTGGAAGGACTGGCAGCCGAGCTCAGGGCCAATTCACTTATGACATTTCAAAACCGCATGGCTATAGATTTTTTACTTAGTGCCACGGGGGCCTCTGCTCCATGTTTGGGGAAGAGTGCTGCACCTTCATACCCAATAACACCGCGCCAGACGGGTCTGTCACGAAGGCCTTGGACTCTGGCCACCGAACTGAGGGAAAACTCAGGTGTTGATAATGTTATACTTGATTGGCTGGACAGACACTTCGGTAAGTAGAAAGGTTTGATCGTTTCAGTTGTGATATCCATCATCTCGGTGGCCGGACTCCTCGCCCTGTGTGGGTGCTGCTGCATCCCCTGCATTCGTTCCCTATGTATTAGGTGCATCTCTTCCACTCTGGAAAAAGGGGGCTCTCTTCCTCCCCCTCCATATCAATTTCCTCAGTTGTTGGCCGAGTCGGAAGCTCTCCTTTCGCCGGGGTCTCTGGTAGATGAAGTCGCACTTAGAGCCCAGTTCTGATTAGATTTTACTATGGGCAATTTTGCATGCAGTTAGAGTTTTATAGATATCATATTTGCTTAGATTTTTACGGATTCCATAATTGCCTTTTTATATAACTTTTCTATTTGTTTGTGTACGTTTTCTATGCTGTTTTATTTTTTGTTATGAATGGTTTCCTGGGTGATCTCCTTTTGGAGATCAAAAGGGGGAATTGTAAAAGTGTATCACATTATCATGTTCTCTGGTGCACATACTGTTTTACATCTCTGTATAATGGTGCTTTATTTTTCTTTGTTGTGCTAGACTTAAATGCTTGTTGAGAATAATCAAATGGAATGCTTAAGGGGGCCATTCTTTATGACTGTTGTAAAAGTGCATACTTGAATAGAAGTGTATGCGGGGTACCCGTGCCACACCGAGACTTTCACTGTCAGGGTGATCGTCAACAGACCAAATAGTTTCTAGTTGTAAATAACTTCGAGGTCAGGAGGTGGGGGTTTATGGGGGCTGGGATGCGCCTGGGATCACCCCAGATTTATTGCATCTTGTTGAGATAATAACGTATCAAAGACCCAATCATAAATTCCGGAAGGAGGAACCTGGTCTGCAGCCCTTAAAAGCACCCCCCGCGAGGGAGACCTCAGACCTTAACTAGCGTGTCTTTTATGCATGTTTGTTGGGTCTCCGTCCTCTGCAGACGACGCAATAAAGCTTCTCATATTCAACTCAAAACCAGTCGCCAGTCGTCTTCTTCCACATTCAACGGACCTAACAATACACAGTATTTTACTTACAGCTGCTCATTCACGCATGTGACTTCATACATGGGGTTTTACTTCCGAGTACAGAACTCGCGGATTATCTCGATTCGTGGGAAGACCCGGAACCGGACCCCCGCGAATGTCAAGGGCCTACTGTACAGTCGGCCCTCTTCTTACGAAATTAATCCGTTCCAGCGCTTTTTTCAGAATCTGGATTTTTCATAAATAGAGGTGCATTTTATATGGAAAACACATAATTCGTTCCAAGGCTCCCAATACTACCCCATAGACCCTTTAAAAATGATAAAAGTACTGTACACCAATTTTGCATGAAATGTGTGTTAAAAGTAAAAGAGAATTATTTATTAAACCATTTAAACACTTTATTAACATTTTTATTAATTAAACAATTATTAAACCTTTTTTTATTCACCATTTTTTTTTATTAACCAAACAATATTAAACATTATTAAACTTTTGTGGCGCACTCTGCTGAATGCGGGTAGCGTCACAGCTGATGTCGGAGTTTTTGAGATGGGGTGCGGCTCATCCAGACCTCCGATCTGTCAAGCAGGTAAGTGCGCTTTGAATACTTGTTTAGTACTCAACATTCACTTGTTAGCTTGAGGGATCGGCGGTCCGGATGAGCCGCGTTTTGCCCACATTGAATTAAACAACTTTAAAAAACGAAAAATAAGCTGAATTGAGCACTCTCAAAAAACCTCACGAAACTCAAGAACCAACAGTACAACTCTCGTTTACGTGTGTGACAAACAAGCTTTATATATAGTATATAGTACAGTACTATGGAGATTCAGCTCCCTCCTGGCCAATGGGAGGCCAATAGGAGAGTAACTCACACGTTGTTTGAATGTTTGAATGATGAGTTTGGCGCTTTTTGTAAGAACTTGTTTCTTATACTAAGGGGGGAAAAAAAATTATGAAAATGTTTTTCATGTACTGGATTTTTCCTATTCTGGGGATTTCGTAAGAAGAGGACCGACTGTACTGTAAACTTACTTTACACTAAAGAACATTCAACTTGGTGTGGTTAAAAAAAAAAAAAAAAAAAAAAAAACACTTCCATTGGCCAGAAGGTTGCTGAATCTCCATAGTACTGTACTCATAAGCTTGTTTGTCACACGCGTAAAGGAGAGATGTACTGTTGGTTCATGAGTTTTGAGAGTACTGTACTCATTGCAGCTTATTTGAGTAGGTCCGGATGAGCCGTGCCCCATCTCAAAAGCTCCGCATTCGGCCACAAAACATTTTTGTGCATGGAAGTGGGTGGCGCCACAAGACCTCCGATCTCGTAAGGAAGCAAGTTAATATTTAATCCGGACCTCTGATCTTTCAAACAGGTAATTCCGCTTTAAATACAACACCCCGTCTCAAAAGCTCCGGCGGCTGCGTGTGGGTGGAGCCCGCATTCAGCAGAGCATGAGAGAGAGAGATTTGTGTGTGTGTGTGTGTGTATGTGTGAGTTTGAGAGAGAGAGAGAGAGACAGATAGAGAGAGACAGTGGTGTGTGTATGTGCGTTAATAAAAAATATTTAATATGGTTTAATTAATAAATATGTTAATAAAATGTGAGGCGCTCCACCGAATGTATGCACTTGTTGCACGGACTACTTTCGAGAAAATGGCCAAAAAAGTAAGTGGTCATTTTTTATCAAAATTCGGATTTTTGCATAAACCATTAAAACAAGTATTCAATTATCACTTGCTGAAGTTAAATTGACTAAAACTCACTAAAAACGTCTTATTTCCAATTTTCTGATGAGTACTCTCATAAAACTAGATAAAAACAGTAGCAAACTTATTGGTTTTCTTTGCAATTATTCACTGAGTTCGGTACAAACACACTATAATCCATACACCAGAAGAAGGATCGTGAAGTTGTCTCTCCATTTTGGATACTGTTTTAATATTAAAATGCCGTTTCAGTGAATAAAATAAAGGTTATAAAGACGATATGCACATAAACAATGCAGGCTAGTTGCTAAGGAAGATCTGAAACGAGCACACTGATTGGTGAACTCGGTCACATGCTCACATTGCACATGCTCAGTGCCTGTCACACGTTAACTTCCTGTTTACTTCTTGACTCTAGTATACCGCATGTGGAACTTATCTCCGACTTTCTCTTCAATGACAACGTTTATTTATAAGATTGTGAATACACAATTTCTGGAAAAGGAGAGTGAAATGTCATCTGTGATGTATAGCAGCATTAGTATAGATGTTAAATTCCACACTAGAATTCGGCTTTGAAGAAGATTATCTATCTCTCTCTCTCTCTCTCTCTCTCTCTCTCTCTCTGTAGCTCTGTCTCTCACACACACACACACAGTGTGCAAACGGTTAAATTATCAGGATCCAGATGAACTAGTGCAATCTGAATGGAAGAAAATATAGTACATGAAGGGAGTGGGGCAAATGAGTGCAAATGGTGTGATAGATGCACAAATGAGCAGTTACCCACTACTTACAGTCTGTGTGTGTGATACCTCAGGTCTGCTGGAATATTAAGAAAGACATGATTCCATTGCAATTCAGTCAAAGAAAATGCTATATGCTCAGTGTTATTTACTTTAGAAACTTTATGAGTATTGTATGAGTATTGGTATTTTTCTCTGCATGCAAAATTCGATGATGGATTTTTTTTTATCATATGATTTGTGTGTAATCTTGTCTGGACTGGACATGCTGGATCGTGAGTTGTTTGGTTTTGTACGAAAATTGGTCAAGACCTGAAAAATACTTAAATGTTTCATACCTTTTACAAATAAACAAACTGATGAGGATGGTGCCAGCTGTGTTGATGAAAATTTTGATGTTGATGAAGAAGAAGCATCTGTTAATAAAAGTGTGATGACTGGTGTTTGTGAAGACGTGATTTTATCTGCTGAGCAGGATATAGATGAAGATGATAATGCTGAGGGCGGAGTTGATGAAGTTTACGTGTATAAATAAATCGGAGAGTTTTGTTATATGGTTATCTTTTTATATATATAATTAGTTTCCTTGATTTCCGTGTGATTGTTTGAACCCAACAGTCAACTCGTTACCTTTGCGTCCGGCGTCCTAGACGCACGATTTTTCCTCCAGACGCACAGTTTCAAACAATGTGCGTTTTTGGGATGCAAGCAATTTTCTCCCGATGGCAAAAAAAATTACACGGCAGACAAATTATGAATAACATAAACATCGCCGTTCGCTGCGCTTGACAATCGTCGCTATCTTTGTTTTGATCTCGCGACTAAACCTCGCGTGACGAGACCGGCTGATAGCAGACGAAATTTTTCTCGCGAGACGAGAGCGACCTTCACCTCGTGGTAAGCAGACGATTTAATAAGTATTAATTAAATAAGTATAAAAAAAGTATTAAATTTAATAAGTATAATAAGGCCGAATATTCCAAAGTTATGTCTCAGAAAAAGCAACAAAACCTGGATAGTTTTTTCTCTGTCAAAAGCAGTGTAAATAACAAGCGAAAGGCTTCGGATAAAACGGACGAACCTGAAGTGAAACGTAGTAAAGTTCGGACATTTCAGAAGCATTGGCTGGGATTGTTCGCGTGGTTGCGATACGACGAGGAAGGAGATTTTATGTATTGTTCGGCATGCACGGACAACAAACAAGTTAATGGTATGATTCAAGCAGCAAACTGCACAAATTTCCAAAAAGCACCCTGGATGGACACGCAGATCCCAGGACATAAACTCGCGCTGGAAATTCCTACATTACGCAATAACAAGAGAAAAATCGAGTACAAGGCGTCGGAAACGAAAGATAAAGTCGTTACTGCATTGTTAAAAATTATTCACTGGATGTCTGTGGAGGATTTGCCATTCAGTAAATTCAGCAGCATGATTCACTTAATGCATGAACTTGGTGTTTCTGACCTGGATATTTTGAAGAAATACAAACTGAACTACGACTCTTATTTCACTGCCCATGATTTGTTGGATAGCATAGCTAAAGTAATCGAGGATGAAAAACAAATGCTATTACAAAATTCCCTGTGATGACTATTCTAGCAGATGAATCTACAGACTCATCAAATACCAAATGACTCGTTCTGTATGCACAAATCCTCGACGATGCCATGCAACCTTCCACTCACTACATCTCAAATGTGGAATGTACAGATTCAACTGGAAAAGGAATTGCCACATCCATAAAGAAAGAACTTGAGGCAAGAAATGTTCCAATAGATAAGGTTATGAGCTTTGGGAGCGATGGTGCATCAGTCATGACTGGCCACAAAAATGGCGTTGCTGCAATCCTGAAGAGAGATAGCCCCCACATGATCAACGTACACTGCATCGCACATAAAATTGCTCTCTGCACCTCTCAAGCTGCTGAAAATATCCCGGCATTAAAAAAACACCAAGAAACACTGACAGATCTCTTCTACTATTTCAAAGGAAGCAGTAAAAGACAATCATCCTTGCAGGTCATCCAAATGATCATTGATGATCCTGTGCTCAAGATCAAGGAAGTACATTCTGTAAGATGGTTGAGCTACTTTAATGCTCTCACATCAGTCTATAGGACTCTTGAGAGTTTGCTGATTTATTTCAGGGATATTGACTACACAAAGGATCCAAAGGCTGAAGGACTTAGAAGAAAAATTGCAACAGAGAAATTTGTTGCACTGACTTATGTTATGATGGATGCTATGGCACCCATTACTGCTCTTTCTCAGTTTTTCCAGACAGAGAACATAGATGTAGCGCTAGTTGGGGTGAAACTGGAACAGTGCATCAGTGACCTGGAACAAATCAAGGAGATGGAAAGTCCACACCTAATGAAGCTGAAAGAAGATATGGTGGATGGTGTGTTCAAAGAATATCACAATCTCTCCAAATCACCATTCACACTGAACAAAACCATCAATGACTTTATTGACGAAGTGATTGGAAACATTAAAAAGCGCTTCCCTCAAGATAGTATCCTCCATGCCTTCTCTGTTCTGGGGATGAGACCACTGTCTTTCTTCCAAACCAAAGATGTTGAAGAGTATGGCAAAGGTGAAACTGAAATGCTGTGCACACATTTTGGCTCTTCAAAGACTTCATCATGGGTGGAGGATGATGACAGCAGTAAGTCAAAGACATCTGAAGCAATCATCTCACCAGCAGCAACAAAGAAAGAGTGGAGACTATTGAAGAAGGTGGTTCTTGCAGAAAGATACCCAAGAGACAAGCTGAGCCATCTATGGGGCCTGATCAACCAGTATCATAAGGCAGAGTTTCCAAATCTGATCAGATTAGCACAACTTGCCTTGACATCAGCAGTGCACACAGCAGGATGTGAGAGGGGATTCTCAACACAAAACAAAATCCTCACAAAAAAAAGAAACAGGCTGCAAGTCCAAACACAACACAAACTTATGACTGTGCAGTTGGCAGCAAGTGTAGATTTTGAAAAAGCACTGAATGTTTGGAAGGAAACCAAACAGAGGAGACTGTATGAACTCAAAGATTAACTTACCTTTATATTTTATATGTGTATCTATGAACTTTTCATATTTTTTTTTCAATTTAATACATACAACTGTCAACATGCATGGAGTACACTTTGTCAATTGTGAAATAAAGGCGTGAAATGTAAATTATGGTTATTGTTGTCATATGCACTTTCAGTTTTGATAATTTTTTCAGATTATGTTTCACGACATATTGCATGCATCATGGGACTCACACTTTTTTGACAAGGGAGTCCCATGGACTTGCAGAGTATGAATTGTAAAATTATCACTGACCCAATTGTGTTTCTTTCAATCAGTATCATTTGAAAGCATTTGAACCTTTTATATAATGGTTGAAAAGATGCATACTGATCTTATTTCTTAAACAGAAATGGAAAAAAAAATATATATTTTTTTTTGTTAATTTTTGGGGCTTACCACGGTGACTGGGTTTAAAAAGGGCGTGTCAAATTAAAATGATGATGATTTCTCTTATCATCTCTTCATAAAAGTCTTCCTAGACATGTTTTCTAAAAGTTTATATGGCTGAAGTGCATAAAAATGTTTGGTTGCTCAGGACTAATGATGTTGGAAGAAGTGCGATCTTGGTGCTCATTTTTCTCTAAAACTTCTTCTTTTCCTTTCAGCTTTTCCCTTCAGGGGTTGCCACAGCGAATCATCTGCCTCCATCTCACCCTATCCTTTGCATCTTCTTCTCTTACACCAACGAACTTCATGTCCTCCTTCACCACATCCATGAATCGTCTCGTTGGTCTTCCTCTAGGCCTTCTGCCTGGTAGTTCCAGCCTCAACATACTATTACCAATATACTCGCTATCCCTCCTCTGTACATATCCAAACCATCTCAATCTAGCCTCTCTGACTTTGTCTCCAAAACATCTTACATGTGCTGTCCCTCTGATGTGCTCATTCCTAATCCTATCCATTCTCATTACTCCCAGAGAGAACCTCAACATTTTCATCTCTGCTACCTCCAGCTCTGCCTCCTATCTTTTCCCCAGGGCCAATGTTTCGAAACCATACAACATCGCTGGCCTCATCACCGTCTTGTACACTTTTCCTTTCATTCTTGCCGATACACATCACACCGGACACTTTTCTCCAACCATTCCAACCTGCCTGCACACGCTTTTTCACCTCTTTTCCACACTCTCCATTGCTCTGGATTGTTGAGCCTAAGTACTTAAAATCCTTACCTCTGCTATAAGCCTTCCTTATCTCTGCTCCCTGTAACCTCACCGTTCCTCTTGGGTCCTTGTTATTCATGCACATGTATTCTGTCTTACTGAGGCTAACCTTCATTCCCCACCTTTCCAGGGCATACCTCCACCTCTCTAGATTTTCCTGCACTGACGGCACACCTCACCACTGTCTTACATCTCTCATACATGTCCTGCACCACTCTAACTAACATCTCTGCCACTCCAGACTTCCTCATGCAATACCACAGTTCTTCTCTCGGCACCCTATCATATGCTTTCTCCAGATCCACAAAGGCACAATATAGCGCCACAATGCAGCTCCCTCTGACCTTCTCCGTACTTCTCCATTAACATCCTCAAGGCAAACACTGCATCTGTGGTGCTCTTTCTTGGCATGAAACCAAACGGTTGTTCACAAATGCTGACCTCTGCCCTTAGTCTAGCTTCCACTATTCTTTCCCATAACTTCATCGTATGGCTCATCAACTTTATCCCACTGTAGTTGCCACAACTCTGCACGTCTCCCTTGTTCTTAAAAATGGGCACCAGCACACTTCTCCTCCATTCTTTTGGCATCTGCTAACTCTCTAAGACCTTGTTGAATGTTCTTCAGGAAATCTACTGCTACCTCCCCTAGACACTTCCATACCTCCACCGGTATGTCATCAGGACCGACTGCCTTTCCACTCTTCATCCTCTTCAATGCCCTCCTCACTTCACCCTTACTGATCGTTGCTACATCCTGCTCCTCAATGGTCACCTCTTCCACTCTTTTTTTTTCTCTCTCATTTTCCTCATTCATCAGCTCTTCAAAGTACTCTTTCCATCTTCCCAGCACACTTCTGTCATCAGTCAATACATTTCCCTCTCTGTCCTTTATCATTCTAACTTGCTGCACGTCCTTCCAATCTCTATTTCTCTGCTGTGCCAACCTGTATAAATCATTTTCTCCCTCCTTACTGTCCAACCTAGCATACAAGTCATCATACGCGCTCTGTTTGGTCTTTGACACTGCTACCTTTGCCTTACACTTTGTCCCTCTGTACTTCTGTTTACTCTCTTCGGTCCTCTCTGTCCCACTTCTTCTTAGCTAACCTCTTCCTTTGTACACGCTCCTGCACTTCCTCATTCCACCACCAAGTCCCCTTATCTACTTTCCTTCTAGATGACACACCAAGTATCCTCCTACCTGTCTCCCTGATCACATTAGCTGTAGTTGTCCACTCATCTGGAAGCACTTCCTGACCACCCAAAGCCTGTTTCAACTCCTCCTTGAAGACAACACGACACTCTTCCTTTTTCAGCTTCCACCACTTTGTCTTCTGCTCTACCTTTGCCTTCTTCACCTTCCTCACCATCAGCATCATCCTGCACACCACCATCCTATGCTGTTTTGGCAACACTCTCACCCACTACTACTTTGCAGTCACTGACTTCCTTCAAATTACATCGCCTGCACAAGATGTAGTCTACCTGTGTGCTCCTGTCTCCACTTTTATAAGTCACCCAATGCTCCTCTATCTTCTGGAAGAAAGTATTCACCACAGCCATTTCCATCCTTTTTGCAAAATCTACCAACATCTGTCCTTCTGCATTCCTGTCCTGGATACCAAACCTGCCCATCACTTCCTCGTCCCCTCTGTTTCCTGCACCAACATGTCCATTGAAGTCTGCCCCAGTGACCACTCTTTCACCTCTGGGGGTACTCTGCATCACTTCATCTAACTCACTCCAGAATCTCTCCTTCTTTTCTTGCTCACATCCTGCCTGTGGGGCATAAGCACTAACAACATTGACCATCACACCTTCAATTTCTAACTTGAGACTCATCACTCTGTCTGACACTCTTTTCACTTCTCAAACATTCCTGACCAACCCCTCCTTCAAGTTGACTCTGACTCCATTTCTCTTCCCATCCACACCATGATAAAACAGCTTAAACCCTACTCCTAAGCTTCTAGTCTTGCTGCCTTTCCACCTGGTCTCTTGAACACACAGTATGTCCACCTTCCTCCTCTGCATCATATCAGCCAGCTCTCTACCTTTTCCTGCCATAGTTCCAACATTCAAAGTCCCTACTTTTTGTCCTCAACTCATACCTTTCCTCTTCTCTCTCTGCCTACGGACACGCCTCCCGCCTCTCCTTCTTTGACATCTTCGACCAACAGTAGTCCAATTTCCACCAGCACTCCGTTGGTTAACAGCACTGATGGCAGTCGTTGTTAACCCGGTCCTCGACCGATCCAGTATGTCATTCTTTCTTGTGATTCGCATATTTTATTTGGCATTTGTTTTACGCTGGATGCTTTTCCTGACGCAACCCTCTGCATTTATCCGGGCTTGGGAGCGGCGTGAGGGAGAGACACTTGCCCCCCCCCTCCCCTCATGGCTGCATTCTCATTTTTCTCTAAAACGTCTTTTGAAATTTTTTGTTGAATGCTGACACAAGAAATGGCATAGCTCGCTCAGTTTTCAAGGTATTGACAAACTGTTTGCTGCATTTTGCAGCTTTGGGCCTCCTCTATCTGACTGTGTAAAAAGCTCATTTTACATTTTTGGACCCAAGAGCCTACTTTCGGTGAGTGGCTGACATTTTTCATACATAATTGGTGTACTTTTATCGTTTTTAAAGGGTTTACGGGGTAGTATTGGGACCCTTGGAATGAATCACGGGTTTTACATGTAAAATGCACCTCTACTTACGAAAACTCGAGGTTCCAAAAAAAGCTCTGAACCGTTCCAGATTATTATCTTATATATTATTAATCCGTATTCATTTTGTATATGTAGATATCATGTACCTGAGATAGGTGAGTGGATCGCTCTTTGTAAGCAGTGGTTAAGTTCTCCAAAGCATGCAGAGTATCCCGCCGTGTGCCCCAACTCTCATTGGCATATTTTCTCTATGTCCTAATGCAGCATACACAATTTTGATTGAAACATATTTTGTTCATTCAAGAACTGGATTTGGCACAAGTTATCGAACTTAATGAAGCCCTGTCCACAGATTATTTTTAGCCAATTAACCTACTGTGCATGTTTTTGAACTGTGGGAGGAAACTGGAGTACCTGGAGGAAATCCACGCGAGCATAGGGATAACATGCAAACTCCACACAGAGACACCCAGGCCTGGATTCGAAGCCAGGCCTTCTTGCTGTGAGGCGGACGTGCTAACCACTACGCCACCGTGCTGCCGAAGAGCATGCACTGTGAACATACACAGTCTCCAGCACGCTGCGACTGTACATGAAGTTTCCTGGCAGCAGCTGAATTAGAAAATAAGTGGCTCTGTTATGCTGGTGAACCAAAACATATTTAATATTTAAAACTCAAAATTAATCTCTTTGCTGTTTGATTCACAGATTTTAAAACTAATAATGTTCAAACTTTCCTACATTTTCAGGAACAAAATAAATTTCAATAATTTTCTGAACCGCTTAATCCTCATCAAGGTGGCAGGGAGGCTGGCGCCCGTCTCGGCTGATTCCAGGAGAGGGCAGAGTAGACCCTAGACAGCTCGCCGGGCCATCGCGAGTTTTCCAAAATCCCAAATGAAGACATCCAGCGAGTGAGTCCATCATGCATTCCCATATAACCTGTGCAGGCCACTTCCCTGTATTATAACTACTTTATATTTTCCCAGGATCAGTTCTATCTGACGACTGATAAAGTTCAATAAGATTCCACACCACTGCACCTTGGAGAGCGAGTGAGTCAGGCTGGAAGTGCTTTTCCTTTCCCATTTGATATGCACATAGATATGATGGATATTCTTGTTGATCTCAAATTTAAGATGATTGGAGAGGACAAAACACGGTTTAAGGAACAGAACGATGCCCATCCAAGTACTTTTCACATTTCTTGTCTTTGAGTCACATGCTCCAGCTGTGGAGTGACAGCGGTTTTTACACCTTGACCACAAACCAAAGTCACATGGCCAGTGTGAGCTAATTGAACTCCGAATGGTTCCAGAGAGATGCTATTTACAGGGCAGACAGACAGAAGTTTCAGGGTTTATACCGTTATGATTGGTGCATCAATTCAAATAATTGTGATTTGGAATTGTGAAGTGGAGGGAAATTAATGTTTAGTTTATTAACAGAATTCATTTACAACAAGAAATAATAAATTAGTCTCAGAATTTCATCCATTCATTCACTGAACTGTTTCATCCTAATTATGGTTGTGGGGAGTCTGTCGCCTATCTCAGCCGACTCTGGTGAGGGCCAGGGTGTGTCCTGTGTGGGGAAAAGTACTTTCAGTGCTCGTACTGAAGTGTCCATGAAGTTGTGCTGTTGTGTCTCAGTGTCCTTGTTTTCCATCATCAAATCAACACAGTGATCAACATTCAGAATAATTCAGCATTCTTAACAAGGTTGTGTGTTTAACATCAACAGATCATTCTTGGAACTTCAACAGTTTTATTTAATACATCATCCACAAACAAAGGGGACGAGACACCAGCAGCCAAGACAATGGCATGTCCAGTGCTGTAATGGTCAAAAAATATGAGTACTGTACACTATGGAAGCGAAGCTGGCATTTGAGGTCGTGAAGCGACTGGGATGCATGGAGCATGTGGAGGGTGTGGGAGGGGGAATACCCCTCCTGCAAGGGGGTTCTTGGGGGTCACCCCCAGAAAATATTGAAATTTGAAAGGCTAAGAGGGGCATTTTTGAGCATTTCAACTTTAAAGCACTTAGTCTGAGCCATTATAACTTGACTGGGGGGGGGGGGGGGTTGTGCCGTCATCACTGGCTATCTGGTCATATTATATCCAAATCCTTTTTTGATATCTGGCTGTCAGATAAATCAGGTGTCTTAACAGAATAACGAATACATAATTTCACTGTCATTTAAATAAGAATACAAAAAAAGCCATCAAACAAAACAAAAACCGATGAATAAATCTCGCATATTTAAATCTATTCATCTATTTTCAATGCCACGTCACTGTGGCGCAAAGCAGAGAACCAATTCTCTCTGTATGTGGGCGGGTCCGATACCATGAAACTCTAATTTTATTGGATTATAACAACAGACACAGACTGCGTGTGTTTTTGAGTGAAGAGAGAAATTTCCCTCGTTTTTGATCAGCTCACTTGCACGAAGCCAAGTGGAGCTGGCAAACAAACACAAATGGACAGACATGGAAAAACTTCAACCCGCAAACTGGCTGATTGCCAAAACTTGGGACGCGCTTCCTGTCACATAAACACTGCCGTGTGTGAATCCTCACCCCGTATCAACCAGGCTATAAAGCCATCAGCAAACCCATGCAGCACCAGAAGTCGCATTAATAGTAAGCAGTGCTGCAGTGGTGTATTATCATCATCATTATTATTATTATTATTATTATCATCATCATTATTATCCCCCAGTGCGGCTAACTGGGTTATCAAAGGCCTGCTATGTCTATCACTGTCTATGGTGTGAGGCATGTAAAAGAACCATTGCTGACTTTCGAAAAGAGTAGGTTGCAAAGCCGTCGGCGTGTTTCCACCCTGCGATGGCCTGGCAAGCTGTCCAGGGTGTACTCTGCCCTCGCCCGGAGTCGGCTGGGATGGGCACCAGCCTCCCCGCGACCCTAATTAGGATGAAGCCGTAACAGAAAATGAACTGAACTGAACATCATCATTATTATTATTATCATCATCATCATCATCACATCATTTATTATTATTATTATTATTATTATTATTATTAATAATAATAATAATAAGATTAGGAGGAAGACATGAAGGTCGTTGGAGTAAGAAGATGCAGACGACAGGGTGAGATGGAGGCAGATGATTTGCTGTGGCGACCCCTGAAGGGAACAGCTGAAAGGAAAAGAAGAAGAAGGAAATTCTTTGTTTTTGTTACTCGTGTCATTAATAATTTCATAATTATGATTCTGATTAATTTTATATGAGTAAAATTACAAATATTATTTTATATTATTACTTTTATAGTAATATTATTAATATTAATAGTAGCAGCATTATCATTATTAGGATGATATTTTCCTATTTTGTTTTTTTATTGTTTCTATCTTGATGTTTGAAGTGATTGTGAATCGCATTGATGTTTACACTGAGTTTGGACTGAATTGAATTCAGCTGATTGGGTCGGATGTGCTGAGTTGATGAAGTTCTGTGATATTTTCATTTCAGAAATTCCATTAAAATCCCTGAGACGCATACTGTACATAAATACTGTAATCATCAGCAGAGATCATCGCGACCACCTTTACCCAGCATTTCTGACTCTTCTCCTGTAGTTTGTGCTCAGAGCAATGCAATCATTTATTATTTCTTCCTTTTTAAACTGGATTATTAATCCTATATTCTTCTCGTTCTCTTCTCTTGAATGTTAATATATTGAATCCTTTTCAATTTCAAGCTTCGATTCTTCAACAGGATCTCATTATGTGCTACAAGCAACACAAACTCTTTTCTCATCAGTAATTTTACTACAAAAATACTCATTATTTTATAAACAATAGAATATTGTTGACTGGTGTTTTATTAATATTCTGGTTTATTTTATTGTATTTGTGCGATACAATTTTTTTTTTACTGATATGTTGTTGAATATTAATCCTCTACTGGTTTGTGTATTCTGAATGTACTTTAAGTAACTCAAAATGATTTTACAACTAAAACCTAACAGTATGAAACGCTCATGAAACAAGCTGATGATTTTGTGACGTCATACTGATCTGCATAATTCCACCTGACTTGATTGAGTTAAAAATACTTTGAGCTCAATTAACACTCTGTATTAATAGTAGCAGCATTATCATTATTAGGATGATATTCATCTGCAGCCTGCAGTGTGTGTGTGTGTGTGTGTGTGTGTGTGCACTGAATGAACATAAGTCAGTAACATCAGTGTGAAACAAAATTTGAATAAAATATTAATAATAATTAAAAATATATTTTTATAAAAATCATTTCTGTGATGACACTGAAAATCCTGTTTGAGTGAACAGCACCGGGCTTTGAACTGATAATCCTCCTCATATTTTTTAGATAATCTGTATTTTGTTGAAGGAAAAAATGATGAATCGTATTCGGCCTAGATTTGCATTTATTCCATTTCACAGAAATCTTCATTTACAATCACAAGATTGCAATTACTCTTATGTGTAAAAAAAAAAAAAAAAGATCCCCCGCGGGGCGTGGTGACTCAGAGATTGCCAGCCAATCATGGGCGCCTGTGAGCTGATTGGTCCAAGGGGGCGAATAGCGCTTTCCCTCCGAGTGAATTTGAGCGCCCCCGAGTGGGTGGCAGTTCAAAAAGAGGCGGGTCGTGAGCGTTGCGCACGATAGAGGGGGCGTGTGCATGCTTTCGCCCTTCCCAAGTCAGTGGTGCTCTTGTGATTAGGAAACAAAACCTAATGGGTGGGATTGGACTCGGCAGATTTAGAGAAAAATGCAAAGATTTGGGTCTGCGAGCTCACTATTTCAGAACCAAAAATGATCCGAAATCCCTGTTCCGGAGGACGTGCTGGGTTCGAGTCCCAGATTCGGTGACGGGGCTTTGTGTGGAGTTTTTACATGTTCTTCTCTCCTGCTTGCATGGGCTTCCTCCAGGTCCTCCAGTGTCCTCACATAGTACAAACATCTGCACATGAGGAGAACTGCTGTTTTACATTTGCTTCCCGGGGGGTGAGAGAGAGAGAGAGAGCACGTGTGTGTGTGTATGTGTGTTTGCAGTGGTTTGGAGATCTGTTCTGGGAGGAAGTGATTGTGTAAATGAATGAGTGAGTGAGGGTTGTGGGGGTTAATATGTGTTGGAATAATTGTACATATGAATTACAGGAGGGCGGTGCTGGTCTAGTGGTTTTGGGCGCTGGATTGCTGATCCAAAGGTTGGGAGTTCGAGTCCCACTTTCCACAAGGTTGTTTTTCCGCAAACGCTGTCTCCAACCACCACCATTTACACTTCACATCCACCGCGTGCTCCATCCTCGCGCTCCCGCCGTAACTTCAGCTGTTTCCGGTATGAG
The DNA here is from genome assembly GCA_024760905.1 of Plotosus lineatus. Taxonomy (NCBI): domain Eukaryota; kingdom Metazoa; phylum Chordata; class Actinopteri; order Siluriformes; family Plotosidae; genus Plotosus; species Plotosus lineatus. The sequence goes on from CM045744.1 coordinate 5,874,815, forward strand.
CGAGGAGCGACGGGACCCGGATTCCCTGAGCCATTTCACATCATCACTGCTCGGTACCCAATAACTGGCGCAACGGTGACATTCCTTCAGTCTCCGGATAATATTTAGGTGATTAGTCACGTGGCTAATCCGGGAAGCGGCGCGCATGAAAAGGACAGGGTGTAGACGGGGACAAGGGACTGCAATAAAGTTCAAAGTCCTCTCTCTGTGAAGTGTGCACTCCAAGTGGAGCTGTCCTGCTCTGCTCATGGGTTTGAAAGGACTCTCTCTCTCGCTCTCACACACACTCTCTCTCTCTCTCTCTCTCTCTCTCTCTCTCTCACACACACACATGCGCGCGCACACACACACACATACACACCCTCTTTCTCTCTCTCTCTCTCATCTCTCACACACACACACACACACATTCACCCCCTCTCTCTCTCTCTCTCTCACACACACACACACACACACACACACACACACACACACAGCTCCTACACTCTGTGCTGCGGACTCTTTCATTGCCTGTTCCACATTACAGTGGTTTGTAAGTTTTTGTCCTCCCCTGGTGCAGGTCTCTTACAGCCCAGGGAAAGATTCTCTCAGCGAGACTCATTATAAACAGAATAATGTAGATTCTACACACACAGATTCCTGATCATATCAAGTTTACACACCGTTGCTTACCTTCATTCATTCACTTTCTAAAACGCTTAATCCTAATTTAGGGTCACGTGGAGACTGGCGCCCAGCTCAGCCGACTTTGTGCAGGGAAGGCCATTGCAGCACGACACTTATACAACCATTCTGACTCACAGTCACAGCTCGGGGCGATTTAGACCCAGTGATGAATCTCCAAAAAGCTCTGATGGAGAAACTGCCTGGGAAAGATCTTCTGTTTATTCCAGATTAGAACAGCGACATCCACCTGCTTTTATAAAAAACGCTTGAATGGGATTAAATATCTATTCAATCGGCGGCAGGGGCAGTGGTGGTATAGTGGTATAAGGTGCTGGATCGCTGATCCAAAGGTTGGGGGTTCGAGTCCCACTCTCCACAAGGTTGTCACTGTCCCCCCAGTGCAGCTAACTGGGTTATCAAAGGCCAGCCATGTCTGTCACTGTCTATGGTGTGAGGCATGTAAAAGAACCATTGCTGACTTTCCTAAGGAGGAGCTGAAAAGCCGTCAGCGTGTTTCTGCCCTGCGATGGCCTGGCGAGCTGTCCTAGGTGTACTCTGCCCTCGCCCTGAGTTGGCTGGGATGGGCACCAGCCTCTCTGCAACCCTAATTAGGATGAAGCGGTTACAGAAAATGAACTGAACAATCGGCGGCCGGGGGCCGGGTCTGGCTGAGGCGGTTTGTACCTGCACTTTGAGTCAATGACTCTAATATTTAAAAAGAAATAAAATCTACATGTATATTATTTAGAAATGAGTGATAAATGAAAAATATCTGAAGTGAATATTTGCGGATGATTCTGAGTCCCAGTCGTCACCCGGTTTGCGCCGCCCGTGCTCGGCCTCCGCCCGCCGTGTGTTCTTCAGTCCGAGATATTTTTAGCAGAGGAGCCTGGAAACATCAACCAAATGTGTTTTTCTCGTGAAACGCGGAGACTTTACTGCGGGGAACAGGCGGTTTAACAGTGAATACACAGAGAAGGATTTCTGTGCTGCTCGAAGTCGTGTATCTGCTGTGCAGCGACGCTCAGAGATCAGAGATCAGATTTCCACCGAGTTCATTTCTATCTGGGATCAGTAATGATCTGTATGTAGAGGATTCGCGGTGGGCGGGACTTCAGTTATCAGATTTAACCCGCTGCTGCGTTCAACACCAATTAATATGCACAAGTTTATTTAGTGATATAAAAGGAATTGATTAATCTCAGTGTTTGTGTTTTAACACCCAAACTGTGAAGGAATTTATTGTAACTGATGAATTTATTCTAATGAGGGAAATTAATTCCACAGAATTATTCCTGAAACTGGACTGAAGCGGTTCCATCCAGTAAAATAGTTGAATCAGACGTGGAGTAATAATTCTGCTGAAACTTCTCTTTACTGCTCAGTTCAAAGAGCTTCACTGGAATTAAAGTTAAAATTAGTGTTCATGGAGCTCAGGTTAGCCGGAGACAGTTCAGGGGGTTCTGTGTTTGTAAGAAACAGCCAAAACTCAGACAACATACAAAAATGTATTTACTAACTACGGCACACAAACAAAGACGAGACGAGATGAATGATGGTTGGATTTTGGAAATGACTGAACCAGAACAATATTAACAGAGATGTAATTCTGGTGAAGTTTGGATCCTGCTTCAGAGCAGTCAGAGCACCATGATGAAGATGATGATGATGATGATGATGATGATGATGAAGATTATGAAGGTTAACTGAAAGGCACCGTGAGGTATCAATGTGATCAGAACCTGTGTTACTCGTCCCTTTTGTGTGAACTGGGCTGCTGCGCTGTTCTGTGATGTCGGGCCATGTACTGATGTGATGCGCTCTCTGCACTGTGTCTCTGTCCTGATCCACGGGGAGGTCGGGCGTGTTCATGGGTTTCGGGTCGAGCTGGACGTCATGATGATGAAGCTCCTTTTGGAGAGTTTCTGATTTCTCCGTGTTGCTCTCAGGCTTCACAAAGTGTGATGAACTTCCCTGGGAAGAAACCTGCTGCAGGCCCGAGTTCTACTTTGTTTGTTTTTTCTTTGTTTCAAGTTATTTCCTGTTTTCTGTGCTTCCTCTTCCTGACACGACTCCCCCCTGTTCTTGTGGAGTATTTTACCCTGTTGTCATGAAGATCACTTTGTCTGTTCCAAATTGCCCATCAATACGAGTGTGGCTGTGAATGGTTGTAAGTGTGGTTGCCCCGCCATGGTTTGGTGAGGTCCTCAGAGTGTACCCCACCTTCATTCAAAATCGGTTGAGATAGGCTTCATTCTCCACTGTTATGAACCAATGCTTGTCCCCAAAGCTCCTGGGCCTGGAATTTGAAGCCGGGACTTTTGTACTGTGAGGAGGTGGTGCTGATCACTACAGCCCACTCTGATGCACTGAAGGAAAACAGTGATGATGAAAAGATTTCTATAATTGTGTGCTTTTCACTTCAGTGAGAAGAGTGGAGAAAAGGCTTGTTGGTGAGCGTGATGACCAGGTTTGATGATATAATGTATGTTCTATGCAGTTATAATTACGCTGCCATGTCTTTGAGTTCCCGTGTTGATGAGAATTGTCTCAGAGCTACAGTGGAATATTGTTTGGTTTTCTCAGCTGTTACACTGATAAAAGTTGTGGGTTCTTTTCGGCAGGTCCGGAAGAACACAGACAGAGGAGGCAGCGAGTCAGGTGAAAATTCTGATCTTTTATTCACTTTCTTTAGTGATGAAGTGCGGTGAACGACAAGGACCCGAGAGGAACAGTGAGGTTCCAGCGAGCAGAGATAAAGAAGGTGGAGGATTTTAAGTACTCAGGCTCAACAATCCAGAGCAGTGGAGAGTGGAAAAGAGGTGAAGAAGCGTGTGCAGCCAGGTTGGAATGGATGGAGAAAAGTATCCGGTGTGATGTGTGATGGGAAGGCATCGGCAAGAATGAAAGGAAAAGGGAGAATTGAAAACCACTTTCAGTTCCTTTTATAATAGTTTTTATATGAAAGGACAGTTGTGTGATATATAATATATACTGTTCCGACCCCTGGCGTATAAATCCCTGAATAAAATAATTGTATTGATTGTTAGATATCTGGGAAGTGCCTCTGTTAGTCTTTCAGTAAATCCTCATCATTTAGCCAGAAATCTAAACAGAGCAGGAACACAAATATTATTCAACAATAACCACATGCAGATGCTCCTCAGTGGAAGTGTGAGGGAAACGAACCGAGTGACGTCACTCTGCGCTTTATTCTCTCACACGTGATTATCACCCGCCGCGAGCTCCACAGTGCCCTCTTCAGTTCGAGTTGGATCACTGTCAGGAACAGGACCGGATCCGTCTCACTCCTGAACCTCAACAGTCTCTTGTGTTTCAGGGAGAATTTGTGATGGAAGTCGTGTTTTCGAACCGCATGAGCGAGTGTCTGTAACCATGGTAACGATTATGTTTATATACCATCTCACATGCCATGTGTACATCCTCTGTGCACTATTTCCTCTGAAACAGGTTTAATTTAATTCAGCGTTATGTTCTTGTCCCCACTGTGGAGATTTAGTGTTCGGATGAAATGATGTGGACGAGAACAGAACAAATCCCATCCTGTATGAACTCAATCAGAGGTTTTATTTTCAATCCCAGATATTTTATTTCCATCAGCAGGGTTTTTCTGTCTCTTCCTCATGTTGGGTTTTTAAAGTAATACTAAAGCGTCCCTTTAAGAATCTGATAGAACCGGTGTTTATACTTTGGGAGTTTTATTTAAAAACTTTGAGGATTTGATGAGGATTTTCTCTTCTTGTTATTCCGTGATATTTTACAGTGGTACCTCACCTTACGAAAGTCTCACCAAACGAAAAGTTCAGGTTACTAAAACTTTTGTCTGTGTATACGAAACAAATTCACGTTATGAAAGCACCATCTTCAAAATTCAAAGGCGCCATTCAAACATTCAAACAACGCACGAGCTGCTCTCCCATCAATGACGTTCAAACATCCCGCCCCGCTGGCCTCCCATTGGCTAACAACTGAGCTGTCGTTCATGTCGCCCTCACTCGAGCACCATCTTGGACAGGGATCCCATTGGCTAGGAGGGATGACGCAGCTCCCTCCCATTGCCTATTATAGAGCTGAATCCACCACGATGCTTTTCGTGTAAAGGACAGAGTTACTGTTTTCTGCTTTATTTCCTGACTCAGGCTTTTAAACTTCCATAAACATTTGTAAAATTATAACTCTGCTAAGAAGACATGGTCAAAACGCGCGCGCGCACACACACGAGCGCATGTGCATGCACACACACGTGCACACACACGCACACACATGCACGCATGCACACACACACACACACACACACACACACACACACACATGCACACACACACACACACATGCACGTGCGCACGCACACACACTCAGGTATTGTACACATCCCCGTTTCAGCTGTAATCCCAAACGGACTCAGCGCTAATCATTTCAATACTGAACATGGCACGAGGCAGGGTTGCCCTTTGACCCCACTGTTATTTACTCTTGCAATCGAGCCCTTTGCCGCCACCATTACACAAGAGCCCAGTATTAGTGGAATCTCCTAAAAGGGGAAATGAAACTCCGAATAAATAAGTTGTCAGTAGCTTAAGTATAGTTTATTGAAGCGATTGTGGCTTAAATTTTATATCATAAATAATTTTATATCATAAATAATTTTATATCATTGCACACACAGCGGTTTTGTTTTATGTGCTTGTCGTATAAGTTATCGACCCGACAGCCGCCATTGCGAAGTGCCCGTCTACACAAAGTTACCGTGACGTCACTGGTTTGGTACAAAGTACCACAAAATCTGGTGCATGCATATCACAGCATATTATATAAACAACATGGAATCTCACGCCAACAACACGCAGAGTTTTCCAGCAGAAGACGATTATTTTTCGGAAGATGAAGGTGATACGGTGAGAGGAAATGCCTGCTAATCCACAGGCATATGTGACGCGCTCCACAGAATGTAGTGTCACAACTGACACCGGAGCTTTTGAGACAAAACGCGGCTTATCCGGACTTCCGACCTGTCAAGTAAGTGCGTCCTTTGAATACTTGTTTAGTACTCGACATTCACTTTTTTTCCGGATAAACCGTATTTTGTCTCAAAAGCTCCAGTGGAGCTCGTCACATATGCTTTCGAGCCGATCCAACGGAATATCGCCGACGTTAGTCCAAGAACCCCGGCTGAATCTAACACCGAGAGCGATAATGGGGATATTGACAGTGATCACGATATTGACAGTGATCACGGACATGCCGGTGAACATGACCAGGTCGGCAATTTTATGTGCAGTTGTGACAATTGTAGTCCGTTACCACAAATGTCTCGCTGCCAGGACGCCACGCTTGACCACCTCTTGCGAGCTGAGGGGAAGCTGATCTGCACAACAAACCACAGACTGTTTCCTATGCGGTGCCTTGAAAGGGATATTTTAGAGGTGGCCATGGGCTCCATGAGAGCTGTCCGTGCTGAAACCCCTGAATGCCCCATCAATAGTCGGTAGGTTTACAGATCAAGTCAGAATTGTCATGTTATTATCTATGGTTGTTGTGTTGTTGTCTATGGTTGTGTAATATTCCATCCCTCTGTGTGTTCAGCCTGGAGAGCTCGTTGTTCTGCCCTTCGCTTCAGTGCGGATACTGTATTACCTTGCAGTGTGCTGGGTCTGTCAGTGCTTGTAATATTGTATGCAGAAAAGTCAAATACGGTCACAACTGATCCTGGTTTCAACGATGCAGTTTTGGACCACACCATGGGACCAGTTTCGTCGGATTTGTATGTGTGTACATAATCTTCTGTCCTGAAATGAGCACTGCAGATGCGTGTGCTTTCATTCACCGGTGCAGGACCGCTGATCCTAAGGTTGGGGGTTCGAGTCCTCACGGGGTTGCCACTGTCCCCCCAGTGCAGCTAACTGGGTTATCAAAGGCGGGCCATGTCTGTCACTGTCTATGGTGAGAGGTTCATGTAAAAGAGGAGCTGCAAAGTCGTCAGCGTGTTTCTGTCCCTTGCTAAAAGGGTTGTGACAGGAAGGGCATCCGACGTAAAAACCTCTGCCAAATCAAACGTGCGACTCAGATGATTCACTGTGGTGACTCCCGAGTAAAAGGGGAAAAAGCCGAAAGGGAGACAGACACATATAGTATACTATAGTACACCCCATCCATTAAAGTTGATGATCAGGCTGTTGTTCTAAATAGATCCTCAGTATGATTATGTTAATGAGATGTTAATTAGAATAATCAGGTGATATTAAATCCTCATGTGATTCTGAATAATAAAATAATTTTACACACACATCATCTTTAAAGGAAATCTATAAACCAGGACAGTAGAATCAGTGAGATTTATCTTCAGTTTTTAGTGTAATATTAACTCTGAGTTCTGAGGAAAATAAACAACTTTGGGAGAGTGTTAAATATTTAAATATTTTGAAAGTGTGAATTTAAATTAAGAGAGGAGCGTCTGAACAGCACTGCTTAGGCTGTTGCCCCCACGACCAGCCCTGGACCAAAGGGAAGGAGGAGATGATGATAAAGATGATGATGATGATGATGATGATGATGATGATGATTTCTTTTCTTTGAATGAATAAAGTAATACGGATGTTAATGTGAGTTTTATATCAATATGTAAATGAGAAATTATTTATCTTCTGTAACTTTTCCAAACTCAATCTTCCTTCTCTCATTTCAGATTCAGAAATAATATTCACAGAGACTTTATTCACATCTGTATTTCTCTCGGCTGTTTGTTCCTTGTTGAGAAACAATGGAGAGATTGTGCAGAATATCAGATGAACTTTTTCATTGAACTTCGCGTGTTCTCCTGGGTGTCCACTAGATGGCAGCATTAGAGAGTAAATCTCAACCGGCAGCGCTCTGAGGAAAAAATGATGGACTATATTAATATCATATAATTATACATTTTATTTAAATTAAAGATAATATATTCAGAATTTATACTTTTATACTTTAGATGTCGAAACGTCTCTCTCTCTCTCGCTCTCTCTCTCTCTCTCACACACACACACACACACACACACACACACACACACACACACACAACCACGTCACACTGCCCCCCCCCCTGCCCGGAAGAGAAACAGAAGTGAAAGTGAAAGTAATAGAGTCCATTTTGTTGAGTTAATAAATGATTTGAGGAGTAAAAACACAGTGAGGATCTGAATCTAAAGCTGTAATATATAAACACACTGAACTGAGAGGAGATCCAGAACAGGTTGGTGGGTTTGGACTGAAGTGGGAAGGTACACGGGTTGTTTTAGGACTTGACGGTGTGAATATTTGCTGTAAGTGAACTGTGTACTGATCCAGGGTTTGATTTCACACTCGGATGTTGGAGGGAAGTGAACGTGTGTCCTGCTGGAATCTGGAGAAGGAAACATGAGCTCCAACATGAGTGTGTCTGGAAAACAGGACTTAAAGAAAGATGAGAGGTGAGTTACTTTACCTTCAGCACCAATACATCAATAAATCAAGCCCGTCTCAGGGGAAACACATCTGGATCTCTAAACACTCCCCGGTTACCATGGGAACTAAACTGTGGTTGAAGGGTTTAATAGCAGTGAAGATCTGACTGATCTGATGTGAGAAGAGTTTAGAGAAATCATTCAGTGAGAGAACAGTAGAAACGCCTGTGGAATGTGGAGCAGAAGAGCAGCACAGCTTTGAGACAGTGAACTCTACAGGCTTTAAGCCCAGCGGAGCCGGTTCTCTGGGACCGGGACTCCTGCCATCGGTGGAATTCCTAAGGTACAAGGCGCCTTCTGTTGGAATAAGTGTTCAGACTGGAGCTGGATTGAAACGATGGAATTATTGGTGTTTAATGATGAACACATTGTTCAACAGCACTGAGACAGCAGAGTGTTCATTATTACTGATATTTCTGTTGGATTCTAGAATGATGGAGGGAAAGAGATCAGAACCACCAGACCCCAGCTGTGTCTCCATGAAGAGTGATGATTCCAAGGGACTTCCATTGAATTTCAGATCCAGTTGTGATGATGTGAGGTGAGTATAGTGAGATGTTTTACAGCAGTGATCCACCTGATCAAACTCTCTGGTGTGATGATGAAGCCCTTCATGATGTTTATCAGGTGCTGAAGCAGTTCAAAACATATCGTCCATATTACATGATGGTTTTATTTATTCACAGACCACAAAAGAAGAAATCAAATCTCAGCACCAATCAGCTGGAGTCCATATTCAAGGTGTGTGTGTGTGTGTGTGTTTGCGCGTGTGTGTGTGTGTGTGTGTGTGTTTAATCTGTGAAACTTGTGCATGAGGAAGTTGGAGGTTTTATTTAAAGATGATAATAGGGCGCAGGATCGCTGATCCTAAGGTTGGGGGTTCGAGTCCCCACAGGGTTGTCACTGTCCCCCCAGTGCAGCTATCTGGGTTATCAAAGGCAGGCCATGTCTGTCACTGTCTATGGTGAGAGGTTCATGTAAAAGAACCATTGCTGACTTTCGTAAAGAGGAGCTGCAAAGCCGTCAGCGTGTTTCTGTCCCTTGCTAAAAGGGTTGTGACAAGAAGGGCATCCGACGTAAAAACCTCTGCCAAATCAAATGTGGGAATCATTCGCTGTGGCGACTCTCGAGAACGGGTAAAAGCCGAAAAGAAAAAGAAGAACAAGAAGCATGTCCAGATTGAGTGATGTGCAGGTGCATTATGGGTACTCAGATAGAATTTGAGTTGTAACTGTGGTAATAGAAAGAGACTGTTGTTCTTTTCCTAAAATAAACTCGTCTCTCACTCTGTAAGATTATAATATTTAGATCTGTTCCTGTGTGTTTCTCACCAGGAGATCGAACACAAAGTCATCACTCTGATAAAGAACGAGCTGAAGAGGTTCAGGAGGCTCCTGAGTCCGGATTACCCAGCATGCACCGAGAAGGAGGTGGAGGATGAGGAGGATGTGCACGGTGTCAGAGACGGAGCGCTGAAGATCACACTGCACGTCCTGAAGAACATGAAGCACACAGATCTCGCTAACACACTGCGCTACAGTAAGAGCTCGGAGTCCTGACTTTATTCCATCAGGTTCACTTCAGAGAGGAAATTGTTTCAGATCCAAACACTTTCAGTTTGAACTTTGATTTTACTATCATGTACATCTGGGGCTTTTCTGTTCTGCTGGTGCTCCAGCTCGTGGTTCCTCTGTACGATGGTCCTGTTCCTTCAATAATATTTACTCCATGAATCAGGAATGAACAGCAGCATTGGAAAGAATTTTTCATTTGATATTGTGTTGAGTGATTTTACATTAAAACATGTTATTACTTTGTTTATTAGAGTCTGTGGCCTCTGTGTGTCAGTTAAAGTTAAAATCCAACCTGAGAGAGAAGTTTCAAAGAATTCATGAAGGAGTCTCACAGCATGGAAGCTCAGCACTTCTGAATGAGATCTACACAGAGCTCTACATCACAGAGGGTTGGAGTGGAGACGTCAATAACGAACATGAGGTGAGACAGATTGAGACAGCGTCTAGGGGATCAGCGACACAGGAGACAGCCATCAAATGTAATGATCTCTTTAAAGACACATCCATCAGAAGTGTGCTGACTAAAGGAGTCGCAGGAATTGGAAAAACCGTCTCTGTGCAGAAGTTCATTCTGGACTGGACTGAAGGAAAAGCGAATCAGGACGTCACCTTCATGCTTCCACTTCCCTTCAGAGAGCTGAATCTGATGAAGGACAAACATCTCAGTCTGATGAACCTTCTTCATCACTTTTTCCCAGAAATGAGAAAACTAGAACTAATAGACTGTGACCTCTACAAAGTGATTTTGATCTTTGATGGCCTGGATGAATGTCGACTTCCTCTAAATTTCCAGGACAACGAGAGACTGTATGATGAGACAGAATCCGCCTCAGTGGATGTACTGCTGACAAACCTCATCAAGGGGAATCTGCTTCCTTCTGCTCTCCTCTGGATCACCTCTCGACCAGGAGCAGTCAATCAGATCCCTCCTGAGTGTGTAGACCAGGTAACTGAGGTGCGAGGTTTCAATGATCCTCAGAAAGAGGAATACTTCAGGAAGAGGATCAGTGATCAGAGCCTGGCCAACAAAATCATCTCACACGTGAAGTCCTCAAGAAGCCTTCACATCATGTGTCACATCCCCGTCTTCTGCTGGATTTCAGCCACTGTTCTCGAGAGAATGTTGGGTGGAGCAGAAAGTGGAGAGATCCCCAAGACTCTGACTCAAATGTTCACGCACTTCCTGATCTTTCAGATCAAACACAAGGACCAAAAGTACCATCAGAAACATGACCCTGATCCTCTGAAGACCAGAGAGAGCATCCTGGCACTGGGAAACCTGGCTTACCAGCAGCTGAAGAAAGGAAACCTGATCTTCTATGAGGAAGACCTGAGAGAGTGTGGCATTGATGAGAGAGAAGTGTCCGTGTACTCAGGAGTGTGCACCCAAATCTTCAGAGAGGAGTTTGGGCTTCACCTGGGGAAGGTGTTCAGCTTTGTACATCTGAGTGTTCAGGAGTTTCTGGCTGCTTTATACGTGTTTCTCACCTTCGTCGTGAAAAAGAGAAATAAACTCATGGAACAAAATACTGAAGTTTTAAAACGTTTCAGAAATCCAAGCATGTGTGATTTGCTGAAGAGTGCAGTGAACAAGGCCTTACAGAGTGAGAATGGACACCTGGACCTGTTCCTCCGCTTCCTCCTGGGTCTCTCACTGAACTCCAATCAGACTCTCTTACGAGGCGTAATAACACAGACAGGAAGTAGATCACACAGCCAACAGGAAACAGTGCAGTACATCAAGGAGAAGATCAGAGAGAATCCATCTCTAGAGAAATCCATCAATCTGTTCCACTGTCTGAATGAACTGAATGATGATTCTCTAGTACAGGAAGTCCAAACTTACCTGAACAGAGGAGGTGACGGTCGTCTCAGGGGAACCAGACTCTCTCCTGCTCAGTGGTCGGCTCTGGTGTTTGTGTTGCTGAACTCAGAACAGGAACTGGATGAGTTTGATTTGAGGAAATTTGACCCGTCAGAGGAATGTTTTCTGAATCTGCTGCCGGTGGTCAAAGCCTCCAGAAAAGCTGTGTGAGTATTTTATTTATAAATGTTTTACTGTGAGGTTTATTATTTTAATGGAACACTGAACTGCACTGTTGGGACGAAAGTTTATTATTAATTACTCAAATCATCTTTAAAGAAACTTCTGGTACTTTTCCTGAAGATTGTTTCACTTTTTACACCAAAACGTTATGTGTCCTCTGAGGGACACGTGAGAGAGAAAAAGGAAACTTTCACACCTGTCTTGTTGGGTTTGGACTGCTCGGACTTTCTGTTTAGTTTGGATGGATGTGGATACCCTACCTGTATTGTGAACACCCCACCTGTATTAAGGTCCACAACAAACAACTGAACCGGTGTGTGTAAAGTCAGAGGTGATAAGAAAACAGATGTGTAACTGTCCGAGCACAGAGAACAATACACAGCAGCTGTTTTAGTGTCTCCGTGAAATTCCACCAAGAACTCAGTGTAGAGTCCGACGAGTACGGGCGTGTTCTGAAGTGGGCGTGTCCAGGTGTAGAGTTGTTTATTCCCTGTAATAAAATGCACTGGATGTGCAGTGTTGGTTGTAGAAACCTGAAGACAGATCAGAGTGTAGTGTGTGTATCTGCTCGCTCCCGGTTCTCTTCAGGGCTGTAGTCGGGCGTAAACGCGGGTATACGCCGTATACTCACTTATTTTATTAATCATGCAGCGTGGACACACTAATTTTGCCTTGCAAGATTGTTTATTAAAGTTTTTTTTTTAACAAGTGAAGTTTTTTTAAATATTTAATTATTTGCTATATTTGTATTTAATAGCCATGCCATGATTGGGCAGTGCGGATGTCACGCAGACCTTCAGCCAATAGAATTTGTTTTTATACAGGAAACGGGAAATTCCCGCAAAAAACAAAACCCCGATTCATGTTGCTAATTGCTAAGAAATGTACTGACCTGCTGCATCTAGATTTTCTCATAAACATCTATTTTAAAATGAGCAGAAGAGGGAAGCGCTCCCATGAACCCGATCTCCAACAAGGTACATTAACCAGGCAGGTTTTTTTCATAAACGCGGCAATAATATCGCTGACTCTGAAAAAATGACGTCACACACCACGCGGACTCCACCTCAGGCTCAGCAGCTCAGAATCGATCCAGATTCCGGTAAATTACATTCCACTTCTCTCCAGCATAACGATCATATTAATGTGATTTATATGATAAACTATACGGCATGTTATTATTGTAAAGTTCTAAAGTTTCTTTCCTGAGCCGTCAGAGTCACTGTAAGTGTTACACGTGCCCTGCAGGCCTGTGGGCATCGCTATGATGGCATTAATAACTATATATATATATATATATATATATATATATATATATATATATATATATACACACACACATGTAATGTTAATATTGTTTTCTACAATTAGATCAATTTACTGCTCATGGAGTCACAGGTGTGATGAGAACGAGTTAATGTTTGTTTCTATCACATTGTGTATGTTCCAGATTTATGAGGTCATCAGCAGGTATTTGTCCAGCCGGTTCAGTGCAGACTTAAAAGTTCAAGTTGGGCTGGACCATGTGTGCATAAAGCAACACTTCTGTTATTTTACAATGATATTATATCTTAAATCTTTGTGTATAATGTAATTAAAAGGCTGTTAGTATTTCAAATTGTTTAAAATAAGTATTTAAAAATGTCCCTGTGTGAGGGAGACACCGTCCCCCTGCGCGCCGCACACTTTGGGCCTGTGGACCAACACGCTGCCTCGATCTCTTCACCGTGTCGTTCGGCTGCCGGAGCCTCATAGTACATACCCACTTATTGTATATTTCCCAGTACAGCACTGGTTCTGTTCCATGATAAACTTTGGCTGTATTATGGCTGTGTTTGTGTGTGTGAGATCAGTGCTGTGATATTTCATCATTTCTCTTCCAGTCTGCGTGGGTGTAATCTGACAGAGGAAAGTTGTAGAGTTCTGTCCTCAGTTCTCAGTTCAACCTCCTCCAGACTGAGAGAACTGGACCTGAGAGGAAATAAACGGATTCAGGATTCAGGAGTGAAGCTGCTCTCTGCTGGACTGAACAATCCACACTGTACACTGGAGATACTGAGGTACACACACACACACACACACACACACACACACACACACACACCACATACATAGCTGCCAATTAGTAGGTAAAAACGTGCCGAGTACGGAAACCTTCACTGTATTATGGCTGTGTGTGTGTGTGTGTGTGTGTGTGTGAGATCAGTGTTGTGATACGTATTCGAACAATAATGCTGGCTATTTCATGAAAAATAAACAAACCATAAACTTTCGCTGCAAAGAATGCGAACAAGAAAATGTATGAGCCACTCAGAGTACCATCGCTTGCCAAATTTAGCGACTGCGCGTGTGTATCGACACTGTTTATGTGGGAAGTTGGGCCACCGAGCTCATCACCGAGCAGAGAGTACAGTCATTACACCGTGTTTAATATCGAGAAGCCAGTGTTGGAATATGGACTTTTATTTTGGAAAATGTATTTTCTGGTGTTTTCCTCTTTATTCAGTTCATCATTGTTCTGCTCTTCTCTTTCTTCTGTTCATTTCTGACTTGTATGCTTAGTGTCACGAGGCTACTTTGAAAGACCCGCTTGATATTGTAAAGTCTTGGTTTGAGAATATTTATTGTGGCTGCACTTAAGAGCAGATACATCTTACTATTTCCCAGAGAAATGGTTCTCTTTACTTTTTAAATGATTCTTCTTCCGTCACACTTAATGCGGCCTGAACGGCAAAGTGCACCCACGCAAGGTATAGATATCAAAACGTCTCACAAAAGTTCCCTATTACTTTTCGTAAAGACGCTTCATTCAGAGCCACCTTCACTTCCACTGATTCAACAAGATCGACTGTGTATCATGCACTCACCTTTCACCATATTATACTCTATATACACCGCATTATACTCTACATGCACCGTATTATACTCTTTCCACCATGTTATACTCTATACACACCATGTTATACTCTATACACCATATTGTACTCTATACCAGGGGTCACCAACACGGTGCCCGTGGGCACCAGGTCTCCCACAAGGACAACATGAGTCGTGGCGAGCCTGTCCAGAGGTCGGGAACCTATGGCTCGCGAGCCAGATGCTCTTTTGATGACTGCATCTGGCTCTCAGATAAATCAGGTGGCCTTTCTTAACAGAATAACGAATACATAATTTCGATGTCCTTTAAATAAAAAATACAGCAAAAAGCCATCAAATAAAACAAAAAATAAATAAATCTCAAGCATTTCAATCTATACATCTATTTTCAATGCCACTTGTCGCTGTGGCACGTCGCGGAGAGAGATACAGATACAGATACAGAAATTCACTGTTACAGGCTCTTGAGGTACCATCAGTAGGGGGTGCAAAAATAGATACATATACAAACATACACACATACATATATATTATATAAGTAAATAAATAAATAGATACATAAATAGTATAAATTAATAAACAATAAAAGAAAAGAAGGGAACGACTTTGTAGACTGGCCTATATTCAAGTGTAATGTATCTGAGTGCAGAGTAGATGGGTTGATATGGTTCATCGTCAGTGGGGTAGATGTGGTTGATTAAAGTGCATGGGGTTTTTATTGCACATAACCGGTATTTTCACAGACAGTTACAAAGTGGCGTTGTACAGTCTGACAGCGGTGGGAATGAACGACCTGCGGTAGCGCTCCTTCCTGCACTGAGGATGTCTCAGTCGTCCACTGAAGGAGCTACTCAGCTTCTCTACATTCTGGTGAAGTGGGTGAGAGCTGTTGAACAGGATGGATGTGAGCTTTGCTACCATCCTGCTCTCACTCACCTCCTCCACAGAGTCCAGTGGGCAGCCGAGGACAGAGCTGGCCCTCCTGACCAGCTTGTTCAGTCTTTTTCTGTCCCGCTCTGTGCTGCCCGTGGCCCAGCAGATGGCAGCGTAGAGGATTGCAGAGGCTACCATAGAGTCATAAAATGTCCTGAGCAGAGGTCTGCATACTCCGAAGGACCTGAGTCTCCTCAGAAGGTGGAGGCGACTCTGGCCCTTCTTGTACAGGGCGTTGGTGTTGTGGGACCAGTCCAGTTTATTGTTAAGGTGAACGCCCAGGTATTTGAAACTATTCACCATCTCAATGTTCTGTCCCTGGACGTTCACTAGTGATTGTGTGTGTGTGTGTGTGTTAGTGTGCTTCTTCTGAAGTCAACCACCATCTCCTTCGTCTTCCTGGTGTTCAAGCACAAGTGGTTGCGCTCACACCAGTCCACGAAGTCAACGATGACCGACCGGTACTCCAGCTCGTTCCCCTCTGACACACGGCCCACGATGGCGGAGTCGTCCGAGAACTTCTGGAGGTGGCAGCTGTCTGTGCTATAGCTGAAGTCCGAGGTATAAATGCTGAAAAGGAAGGGTGAGAGGACGGTGCCCCCGTGCTGCAGACTGCCACCTTTGACTTGCAGCCGCACGTACTGTGGACGGTTAGTAAGGTAGTCTGTGATCCAGGCAGCAAGATGCCCGTCCACTCCCACGTCCTCCAGCTTCCCCCGCAGAAGCGCTGGCCTGATGGTGTTGAAGGCGCTGGAGAAGTCAAAGAACATGACCCTCACAGCGCTGCCAGCGATTTCCAGGTGGGTGAGTGCCCGCTGCAGAAGGTAGATGATGGCGTCTTCTACTCCGATGTTGGGCCTGTAGGCAAACTGCAGCGGATCTAGGGTGGGGCTCACCATAGAGTGGAGGTGTATGAGGAGGAGCCTTTCCATGGTCTTCATAAGGTGGGAGGTCAGGGCAACAGTTCTGTAGTGGGCCGGTTCCTTCGCTTGTGCTGTTTTGGGAACCGGAACCACACAGGAGGTCTTCCACAGGACGGGAACCTTTTCCAGGCTGAGGCTCAGGTTGTACAGGTAGCATAGTACCTCACAGAGCTGGTCTGCGCAGGTCCTCAGCAGCCTGGGACTGATGCCATCTGGTCCTTCAGATTTCCTCTGATTTAGTCGCCTCAGCTGTCTCCTCACCTGGTCTGATGTGAGGGAGAGGGGGCTGGGGTGGGCTGCAGAGGGAGGGGATGTGTCTGTAGGGCTGTAGCAGTCAAGTGAAGTTGGCCTGGGGAGGGGGGGGGTGGCTGCTGGTCTGGAGGCGTGAGAAGAGAGGGGGGGAACGGGGAGGGGGGCAGAGGGGGACGGGGAAGAATCAAACCTGTTGAAGTAACAGTTTAGTTCATCCGCCCAGCGCTGGTCACCATCAGCTGTCCCTCTGACACCCTGCCCAAATCCAGACATGGTTTTTACTCCTCTCCAGACGTCCCGCACGTTGTTCTGAGCCAGCTTCTCCTCCAGCTTCTTCCCATAGTCCTTCTTTGCCCTCCTGATCCTCCACTGGAGCTCACGCTGGACCTTCTTCTGCTCCTCTCTGTCCCCCGAGATGAAAGCCCTCTTTTTCTGGTTCAAGAGGACTTTAAGCTCAGGGGTGACCCACGGGTGATTGTTGGAGAAGCACCGTACCCTCCGTGTTGGCACAGTGCTGTCCACGCAGAAGTTCATGTAATCAGTGATACAGTGTGTGAGGCCGTCGATGTCATCACCAAAGGAGTTACAGAACATGCTCCAGTCTGTGGTCTGGAAACAGTCCCTAAGCCTCTCATTGGTCTCCTCGGTCCACACTTTCACAGACCTCTTCTGCACAGGTTCCTTTCGCACCCTGGGTGTGTATTGGAGGAGCAGGTAGACCAGGTTGTGGTCTGATCGTCCCAGTGGGGGGAGGGGGGCGGAGCTGTAAGCGTCCTTTACATTTGCATACAGCAAGTCCAGTGTTTTATTGTCTCTTGTGGCGCACTTCACGTATTGCGTGAACGTCGGGAGAGAGGTGGCGAGAGGGGCGTGGTTAAAGTCCCCGCTGATCAGAATCATGGCGCAGGGGTGACGAGTCTGTGTCTGATTAACGGCGCTGTGGAGACGCTCACACGCGGCCGCCGCATCAGCCGAGGGCGGAATGTACACGCAAAACACAATCACGTGTGAAAACTCCCTCGGTAGATAATATGGCCCGGTAGATAATATGGCCGCGCGCTCACCGCGAGCAGTTCCAGGTCCCACGTGCATAGCTGCTCCTTCCAATCCTTTCTGTAGTCCAGTGTGTGGGCGGGGCCGATACCTTGAAACTCAATTTTTTTTGGATTATATGCAACAGTCTGCACGAGTTGTTTTTGGGTAAAGAGGTAAATTTCCCTCGTGTTGATCAGCTCATGTGCACGAAGCCAAGCAGAGCTGGCAAGCAAAACACAAATGGACAGAATGAAAAAACTTCAACCCACAGACCAGCTGATTGCTTTGGGACCATACTTGTCAACTCTCACGCATCTCATCTCCTCCTCAATGTCTCACGCAAGGTGTCTAAAATCTCATGCATTAATACAATTATTTTCCAATTTTATTATTTATTTTTATTTTTTCAGGATGTAATTTCCGCGAGCAAATGCCATTGGCTATGTCTTTTATGTTAACATACAGCATCTCTTTCTGCTTCTTCCTGGAATTCTGCGGTTTTTATCTCAAATTGGTAATTTCTGCGAATCGTCTAAATCCGTGAAGGAAATTTTAGGGGGTTATCAGACCATCAAAAGTAGCCACGTGTCGCAAGTGACGTATGGAGTTTTGTGAGACAAAGCGCGGCTTATCCGGACTTCCGATCTTTCAAATGAGCAAAACTCCCTCAGTTCACGTGAGGAAGGAACCGTGAGAGAAACCGGGTCCAAAAGGGAACTCCGTCGTCATTCGAGTGAAACCATAAAGATATAAACCAGATCAAAGAAGATTCATTACAGTCCAACATGAAGTTCTTGCACAACTGTCAGTCTGAAATAATGGTGGTTTAAAAGTTGATAGTAGCATGTGTATCTCAGCAGAGAGAGAGAGAGAGCAAGTGATGGATAGATAGATGGTATGGGGTTTAATCATAGTCTGTCTGTCTTCCTTCCTTTCGGCTTTTTCCCTTTTTTTACCCGGGAGTCGCCACAGCGAATCATCTGATTCGCACGTTTGATTTGGCAGAGGTTTTTACGTCGGATGCCCTTCCTGTCACAACCCTTTTTAGCAAGGGACAGAAACACGCTGACGACTTTGCAGCTACTCTTTACGAAAGTCAGCAATGGTTCTTTTACATGCCTCTCACCATAGACAGTGAGAGACATGGCCCGCCTTTGATAACCCAGTTAGCTGCACTGGGGGGGACAGTGACAACCCTGTGGAGAGTGGGATGGGGTTTAGTCATAGTAGTGGAATGTAAATAAGAGATTTTATTCTTGCTGAGAGCAGCAGAGACTCCGGCATGACTGGCTCCGGCAGCAGAACTAAAAGAGAGAATCAGAAGGAAGACAGACATGAGGGCTCCTGTGGCATTGTGGCAATCAGCCACTCCACTGTCAAACAGAGCTGTGAGCATGTAGAGTGGGAGAGCGACAGCATCCCAACATCACTGTTTACCAGAACTCTCGATGCAGGAGACCCCAAGAATACTAAACGCTCCACTGAACCAGTGAGTTTTCATCCCGTCATAGAAACAGAGACTGAGTCTGAGTCCCGAACATGAACTGGAATGTTATTCCAGAACTGTGGGGCTTTGTAAGAGAAGCTCCGCCCCCTGCAGTAGTTTTCATTATTTGAGGAACAAAGCACCTGCACCTTAAATCTAAGGGGGCGTGTCGGATCAGAAGCCACAAGAAGTTCACTGAGATAATGTGGCGCGAGAGCATGAAGTGCTTTATGGGTTAAAAGTCGTAATTTATATTCAGAACTGGGAGCCAGTGCAGTGTAAATAAGGGCGGGGTGATCTGCTCGTGTCTTCTGGTTCTAGTACCGACTCTCGCTGCTGCATTCTGGACCAACTGGAGCTTGTTTATGTTCTGATTAGAACAATCAGAGAGTAACTCATCACAATAATCTAATCTCGAGGGAACAAAAGAATTAATTCAAGTTTTATCTGAACAAACAACCGGCTGTGAAATGAAGTCAGAAAATTCACAGACGAGTTCGGAGTCCGGCCCAGAGGGTCTGTAAATAATAATTAAATGAATCACATGCCCTGGTGGTCTGGAAATAATAATTAAAGGAATCACATGTCCTGGTGGTCTGTAAATAATAATTAAAGGAATCAGATGCGTGTGTATATTTTCAGGATCATATGTAATGTTGGTGTATAGAATTTGAAACATGTTAAATTCCTGTGTGATGTTTGTATGAGTTCGAGATGATCAGTATAAATACCTGCGATGCTCCTGCTCTCCCAGTTACATGAGGTTGGTGTGTATAACTGGATCCGGTGGGCGGAGCTTTTCCTGAAGGATTTGAATCGGCGGCGGTTCGCTTTTCCAACCAATAAGAGAAATGGTTGGTGATGAGAGACCCGCGCAGGTCTATTCAGGGCGTTTGTGTGAAAAATAAATTTTCTGTCTCAGCAGCTCAGTGAATTTCTTCCCGCATGTTCTCTGGACGATCCAGAAGCAGCTCATTATTCTCAGGAATTTTTAACTGGTTGAGACGCTTCTGAAGCGACACGACGTCTCGCGATAAAGTGAAAAATAACGCAATTTCAAACAAGACGAGAAGGAAAGAAAATGTGGGGTGGCTGATGGATCAGAGACGATCCGCTGGGATGTTTGTAAGGCCGAGGTTCGGTATGTGTAGAACGGGAGGGAGGTTCTGGTGGGGCATTTGAATCAGAACGGCCATCAGAGGGCTCGAAGATATCAGGACCGAACACGGATATTACCAGGTTTAATAATATAAATTTATATTGTTATATAAATGCACTACACACATTTATTCCCCCTGTGTAGTGCACTATAAGCCTCTCTCTCTCTCTCTCTCTCTCTGATTAAAGTAGATGATCAGGCTGTTGTTCTCTGTTGATCTTCAGCTGCTGATAGTTTAATATCACACACAACAGATGAGAGAAACTAAATGGATCCTCAGTATGATTATGTTAATGAGATGTTAATTAGAATAATCAGGTGATATTAAATCCTCATGTGATTCTGAATAATAAAATCATTTTACACACACATCATCTTTAAAGGAAATCTTAAACCAGGATAAAAATCTGGTGATGAAGGGCGTGGCATTGTGTCTCTGCAGGTTGGAGGGTTGTGGTGTTTCAGGTGAAGGTTGTGCTGCTCTGACTTCAGCTCTGAGATCAAACCCCTCACACCTGAGAGAACTGAATCTGTCCTGGAATGAACTCGGAGATTCAGGAATGAAGATTGTCTCTGCTGTACTGGAGGATCGTCTCTGTAAACTGGAGATACTGAGGTAAGATCATCTCTGAGAGTCACATGACCTGCTCCTCAGTACGACCCCATTGTGTAATAGTGAGGCTGAAGCAGAAGGTTTAGGTTGATCATCAATGTCCTGAGGAGGAAGATTGTTTCTTTCACTGCACACTGATGATTGCTCACAGAGTCTTTGGCTCAGATGTTCGTATGTGAGAAGCTGCAGCACAAAGCCAAACTTAATGCCGCCTCAATGTGCCTGAGATTACTGTGAGATTTATTACACCCTGAAACTAATCACACAAACTGCACCCGGGACACAAACTAAATGTCCTGAGTGTGAACTGCAAGATTTATAAACATCACTGAAATAATCCTGAGATAAAAATAAAAGATGGAAATGTAAAATCCATGAGGAAATGAATAAACAATGGAAAATCCCAGCAGACTGATATACAGCGCTACCTCGACTTACGAAATTAATCCGTTCCGAGGGCGGAGCTTCAGTCAAAATGTTCGTTAAATAAAACAAAAATTCCCATCGGAAATAATAGAAACCAATTAATCCGTTCCAACCCCGCCCAAACTCATAACCTGCACAAACACCTATATTTCACCCAATATATTAAAGATAAACATGTAAAAACAATAAATATTTCTTAATAATAATAAATACATGTACAGGTAAAAAGACAAAGCGCTCACACACACGGGCGCGCACGTTACAGAGACTAGATGTACTCACACACAGTATAGAGACGACCCCCCCCAAACACACACGGTACAGAGGCGAACCACCCCCCCCCCCACACACACACACACAAAAAGAGACAAGGAACACACACGTGCGCGCACACACACACACACACACACACAGTACAGAGAAGAGGCATCCCCACACACACACACACACAAAAAGAGACAAGGAACACACGCGTGCGTGCACACACACACACACACACACAGTACAGAGAAGAGGCATGCCCCCACACACACACACACACACACACACACACAGTCAGAAGACGATCCCCACGCGCGCACACAAACACACACACGGTACAGAAACAAAACGTGCCTACACGCGCGCGCGCACACATACACACAGAGATGAGGAGCGCACACACACACACACACACACACACAGTCCAGAGACAAGGCATGCCCACACACACACACACACACACACACACATGGTACAGAAACAAAACGTGCCCATGCGCGCGCACACACACACGATACAAAGAGGAGCCGCAAGCGCACACACACACACATGGTACAGAGATGAGAGGCACAAACATGCACGGTACAGAGACGAGGCGTGCGTGCGCACACACACACAGAACAGAGATGAGACACATACACTTGTGAACGGTACAGAGATGAGGCGCGTACGCGCGCACACACATACATCCATACATATTCACACACACACGGTAGAGAGACATGTAACGAATAATAATAATTACACACACGCACACACACAGTGTGATAAATAGAGAAAGTGAAAGTAATAGTTCCGTGGCTGGAGTTCAGAGGTCACGGTGCATGTACAGTGTGTACAGTGAGGGTGTAAACTGTCTGGTACTTCAGCAGTTCAGTATCCTGATGCATTGTGGGTAGAAACTGTCCCTGAATCTGCTGGTGCGAGTCCGGATGCTCCTGTAGCGTGTACTGACGGTAAGAGCGTGAAGAGTGTGTGCTGGGGTGGCTGATGGATCAGAGACGATCCGCTGGGATGTTTGTAAGGCCGAGGTTCGGTATGTGTAGAACGGGAGGGAGGTTCTGGTGGGGCATTTAAATCAGAACGGCCGTCAGAAGGCTCGAAGATATCAGGACCGAACACAGACATTACCAGGTTTAATAATATAAATTTATATTGTTATATAAATGCACGACACACATTTATTCCCCCTGTGTAGTGCACTATAAGCCCCGCCCTCTCTCTCTCTCTCTCTCTGTCTCTGATTAAAGTTGATGATCTGGCTGTTGTTCTCTGTTGATCTTCAGCTGCTGATAGTTTAATATCACACACAACAGATGAGAGAAACTAAATGGATCCTCAGTATGATTATGTTAATGAGATGTTAATTAGAATAATCAGGTGATATTAAATCCTCATGTGATTCTGAAGAATAAAATCATTTTACACACACATCATCTTTAAAGGAAATCTTAAACCAGGATAAAAATCTGGTGATGAAGGGCGTGGCATTGTGTCTCTGCAGGTTGGAGGGTTGTGGTGTTTCAGGTGAAGGTTGTGCTGCTCTGACTTCAGCTCTGAGATCAAACCCCTCACACCTGAGAGAACTGAATCTGTCCTGGAATGAACTCGGAGATTCAGGAGTGAAGATTGTCTCTGCTGTACTGGAGGATCGTCTCTGTAAACTGGAGATACTGAGGTAAGATCATCTCTGTGAGAGTCACATGACCTGCTCCTCAGTACGACCCCATTGTGTAATAGTGAGGCTGAAGCAGAAGGTTTAGGTTGATCATCAATGTCCTGAGGAGGAAGATTGTTTCTTTCACTGCACACTGATGATTGGTCACAGAGTCTTTGGCTCAGATGTTCGTATGTGAGAAGCTGCAGCACAAAGCCAAACTTAGCCGCAATGTGTCTGAAATTACTGTGAGATTTATTACACCCTGAAACTAATCACACAAACTGCACCCGGGACACAAACTAAATGTCCTGAGTGTGAACTGCAGGATTTATAAACATCACTGAAATAATCCTGAGATAAAAATAAAAGATGGAAATGTAAAATCCATGAGGAAATGAATAAACAATGGAAAATCCCAGCAGACTGATATACAGCGCTACCTCGACTTACGAAATTAATCCATTCTGAAGGCGGAGCTTCAGTCAAAATGTTCGTTAAATAAAACAAAAATTCCCATCGGAAATAATAGAAACCAATTAATCCGTTCCAACCCCGCCCAAACTCATAACCTGCACAAACGCCTATATTTCACCCAATATATTAAAGATAAACATGTAAAAACAATAAATATTTCATAATAATAATAATAAATACATGTACAGGTAAAACGACAAAGCGCTCACACACACGGGCGCGCACGTTACAGAGACTAGATGTACTCACACACAGTATAGAGACGACCCCCCCCCCCCCCAAACACACACGGTACAGAGGCGAAGCACACACACCCCCACACACACACAAAAAAGAGACAAGGAACACACGCACACACACACACACACACACACACATACAGTCCAGAGAAGATCCCCACGAGCGCGCGCGCGCGCGCGCACACACACACACACACGCACACAGTACAGAGAAGAGGCATGCCCCCACACACACACACACAGTCAGAAGACGATCCCCACGCGCGCACACA
Source organism: Plotosus lineatus (assembly GCA_024760905.1). NCBI lineage: Eukaryota > Metazoa > Chordata > Actinopteri > Siluriformes > Plotosidae > Plotosus > Plotosus lineatus. The sequence continues at coordinate 5,899,208 of CM045744.1, forward strand.
AACACACACACGGTACAGAAACAAAACGTGCCTACATGTGCGCACACACGCGCACACACACACACAGAGATGAGGAGCACGCACACACACACACACACACACACACACACAGTCCAGAGACAAGGCATGCCCACACACACACACACACACATGGTACAGAAACAAAACGTGCCCATGCGCGCGCACACACACACGATATAAAGAGGAGCCGCAAGCGCACACACACACACACATGGTACAGAGATGAGAGGCACAAACACGCACGGTACAGAGACGAGGCGTGCGTGCGCACACACACACAGAACAGAGATGAGACACATACACTTGTGAACGGTACAGAGATGAGGCGCGTGCGCACGCACACACACATACATCCATACATATTCACACACACACGGTACAGAGACATGTAACGAATAATAATAATTACACACACGCACACACACACAGTGTGATAAATAGAGAAAGTGAAAGTAATAGTTCCGTGGCTGGAGTTCAGAGGTCACGGTGCATGTACAGTGTGTACAGTGAGGGTGTAAACTGTCTGGTACTTCAGCAGTTCAGTATCCTGATGCATTGTGGGTAGAAACTGTCCCTGAATCTGCTGGTGCGAGTCCGGATGCTCCTGTAGCGTGTACTGACGGTAAGAGCGTGAAGAGTGTGTGCTGGGGTGGCTGATGGATCAGAGACGATCCGCTGGGATGTTTGTAAGGCCGAGGTTCGGTATGTGTAGAACGGGAGGGAGGTTCTGGTGGGGCATTTAAATCAGAACGGCCGTCAGAGGGCTCGAAGATATCAGGACCGAACACGGACATTACCAGGTTGGATAATATAAATTTATATTGTTATATAAATGCACGACACACATTTATTCCCCCTGTGTAGTGCACTATAAGCCCCGCCCCCTCTCTCTCTCTCTGATTAAAGTTGATGATCAGGCTGTTGTTCTCTGTTGATCTTCAGCTGCTGATAGTTTAATATCACACACAACAGATGAGAGAAACTAAATGGATCCTCAGTATGATTATGTTAATGAGATGTTAATTAGAATAATCAGGTGATATTAAATCCTCATGTGATTCTGAATAATAAAATCATTTTACACACACATCATCTTTAAAGGAAATCTTAAACCAGGATAAAAATCTGGTGATGAAGGGCGTGGCATTGTGTCTCTGCAGGTTGGAGGGTTGTGGTGTTTCAGGTGAAGGTTGTGCTGCTCTGACTTCAGCTCTGAGATCAAACCCCTCACACCTGAGAGATCTGAATCTGTCCTGGAATGAACTCGGAGATTCAGGAGTGAAGATTGTCTCTGCTGTACTGGAGGATCGTCTCTGTAAACTGGAGATACTGAGGTAAGATCATCTCTGTGAGAGTCACATGACCTGCTCCTCAGTACGACCCCATTGTGTAATAGTGAGGCTGAAGCAGAAGGTTTAGGTTGATCATCAATGTCCTGAGGAGGAAGATTGTTTCTTTCACTGCACACTGATGATTGGTCACAGAGTCTTTGGCTCAGATGTTCGTATGTGAGAAGCTGCAGCACAAAGCCAAACTTAATGCCGCCGCAATGTGTCTGAAATTACTGTGAGATTTATTACACCCTGAAACTAATCACACAAACTGCACCCGGGACACAAACTAAATGTCCTGAGTGTGAACTGCACGATTTATAAATTAAAGTGAAATGAGAAACAAATTGAATGAAAGTTATAAACAAACAGGGCAGTGGGGGGGCGTGGCGTTGAGGTGCCGGATAACTGATGCTATGGTTTGGAGTTCAAGTCCCACTGTCAACAGTTGTCCCTGCTGCCCCCCACAGGCATGTGATTTTTTCCATCTATAGACACAATTTCGTGTTTTTCATTTCCAGGGGCAAAAAATAAATAAATCCATCTCTTTTTTTTTTTTCGTAAAAAACGCTTTAAATAAATCTCATTTCGTTTTATTCTGAATCCGTCTTTTTAACGAGCTCCCTGCATGTAATGGGGATTGTGATTGGCTGACTATGCTGACGTCATGCATTTTGGCCAATCAATGCTTCCGTAGTAGCCATATGTCTAATTTCCTCCAGGTCAGCAGAAAGATGACGGTTGTGGAGAGAAAGGTCGCTGTGCGAATTAAAGAAATTGACAAATTGGTCAAAAATAAGTTCTGCTGAGACTGGATGAGAAAAGAACACAATCCGACCATCAGAAGAAAGATTGTGACGACGTTATTCGGCGACTTCATTCGCAAGATTGATCGGCCTGGAAAAGTATTGTGCACGTGGTGTCACGGTGGAATAGACTATGGATCGCGTGGATTCAAAGCATTAGAATGGCACGCAAATCGCCAGAAGCATGTTCAACAACTACATGCAAGAAAAACAAACGCTTCGCTTGATGGGACTTTTGGATGTGAACCGGAAGTAACTGCACCTTCCGGAATTCATCCATTGTTTCCGGCCAACAATACAAAGATCGAAAGGAAGAATCTGCCCCGACAGCCGAGCCCCGCTGCAGAGAGAGAAGTTCACAATCAGGTCGGTAGTGTGGAAATAATTTAAAATTTGACTTGTGCAGGTTTATTGATTTTAATTAAAAAGTAATTCTGATAATCAGGGGTTGCAAATACTATTGCCCGACGCTCGTGTCCAGCACCGCGTTTCCCTGAAAATAAGACCGAACCACAAAATAAGACCGAGCGTGATTTTACAAGATGATTTTAATATCGGCCCGCCCCTTAAAATAAGCCCGAGTTGAGAGCGTGACGGCACACGGTCACGTGACTTGTTTCCACGCCCTATTGGACGGCATGATCCGGACGGATCCGCGCCGTGGAGCCACTTGTTTTAGTGGCTGAGTTGCGTGGACTGACTTAATTTGGTACTTTATAGTTGATCAACGTAAATTTCCGCGACTGTGTAAATAAAAAGCAGAGATGAAGTGATAAATAGTTTGAAAGCCAAAGCCGCGCACTCCCCGCGCTCCGGGCACCTGCTGCTGTCCTCACTTCATTTTTAATCACCACAGCACTGATAGTTTTCTTCTTCATAAATAACTTCATTCTCACAATGTCGTTTCAAATCAATTCACTCTTATTACTGGATACGATAAAAATGTTGGTCTTCTTTTTACATTTACTTGTGTTCAGTATTTATATATATATATATATATATATATATATATGTCTCTCGGAGGATTTTAAAATTTCTTTTTTTTTTGTCTCTCTTAGTCAAAAAGGTTTCCGTGACCTGGTTTAAATTATTTGAAATTAAACCTCGACCCACTGTAGGCCGATATCTGTGAAATTCATTTTTTTTTTAATAATTTCAGGTTCTCTTTAAAAATATTCCTTCCAGGAGACACCAATTAATCTCCTTTTTGTAAGTATAATCCCAAACCTTCGCCCCCCTGAACCCCGCAGCAAGGGCATTTCGCCCACACGCCCGCAGGGGCCTCGGTGGCCCCCTTGACCCCTGCCAATTTTTCCTCCTTTTCCATAAAGGCCTGTTCTCATCCCTGATTATAGGAAATATTCTTTCCTGCTGTTTTGTGTAATGTTATTTTTGCATTACAAAATGCTGAAAATCCAGGAGCTTCGGGGGGCGCTCTGTCCCCGGCCATTTTCAGTCTTTTTGGGCTTGTTCAAATCACATGTATGCCCCCAGTGCACTAACTGGGTTATGAAAGGCCGGCCGTGTCTCTCATTGTGTGTAGTGGAGGATCGTGTAAAAACCACTGAAATAATCCTGAGATAAAAATAAAAGATGGAAATGTAAAATCCATCAGGAAATGAATAAACAATGGAAAATCCCAGCAGACTGATATACAGCGCTACCTCGACTTATGAAATTAATCCGTTCCGAGGGCGGAGCTTCAGTCAAAATGCTTTTTAAATAAAACAAAAATTTCCATCGGAAATAATAGAAAACCAATTAATTTGTTTCAACCCCGCCCAAACTCATATAACCTGCACAAACACCGATATTTCACCCAATATATTAAAGATAAACATGTAAAAACAATAAATATTTCATAATAATAAATACATGTACAGGTAAAAAGTCAAGGCGCGCACATACAGTACAGAGACAAGGCACACACACACACACACGGTAAAGAAAAAGGAGCACATACACAGTACAGAGATGAGGTACGCCCCCACACAAGCACACAATAAAGAGAAGAGGAGCACACACAAGATGAGCCCCATGCACACACACATGGTACAGAAACAAAACGTGCCCACACACACACACACACACACACACGCGCGCCCACACACACGGTACAGAGATGAGAGACACACACACACGGTACAGAAACAAAACGTGCCCACTCACACACACGGTACAGAGATAAGGTGCACACACACACACACACACACACACACACGGTACAGAGATAAGGTGCACACACACACACACACACACACATACATCCATACACACTCACACACACACACGGTACAGACGTGTAGCTAATAATAATAAATACACACACACAGTGTGATAAATAGAGAAAGTGAAAGTAATAGTTCCGTGGCTGGAGTTCAGAGGTCACAGTGCATGTACAGTGTGTACAGTGAGGGTGTAAACTGTCTGGTACTTCAGCAGTTCAGTAGCCTGATGCATTGTGGGTAGAAACTGTCCCTGAATCTGCTGGTGCGAGTCCAGATGCTCCTGTAGCGTGTACTGACCGTAAGAGCGTGAAGAGTGTGTGCTGGGGTGGCTGATGGATCAGAGACGATCCGCTGGGATGTTTGTAAGGCCGAGGTTCGGTATGTGTAGAACGGGAGGGAGGTTCTGGTGGGGCATTTGAATCAGAACGGCCATCAGAGGGCTCCAAGATATCAGGACCGAACACGGATATTACCAGGTTTAATAATATAAATTTATATTGTTATATAAATGCACGACACACATTTATTCCCCCTGTGTAGTGCAATATAAGCCCCGCCCTCTCTCTCTCTCTCTCTCTCTGTCTCTGATTAAAGTTGATGATCAGGCTGTTCTCTGTTGATCTTCAGCTGCTGATAGTTTAATATCACACACCAGATGAGAGAAACTAAATGGATCCTCAGTATGATTATGTTAATGAGATGTTAATTAGAATAATCAGGTGATATTAAATCCTCATGTGATTCTGAATAATAAAATCATTTTACACACACATCATCTTTAAAGGAAATCTTAAACCAGGATAAAAATCTGGTGATGAAGGGCGTGGCATTGTGTCTCTGCAGGTTGGAGGGTTGTGGTGTTTCAGGTGAAGGTTGTGCTGCTCTGACTTCAGCTCTGAGATCAAACCCCTCACACCTGAGAGAACTGGATCTGTCCCTGAATGAACTCGGAGATTCAGGAGTGAAGATTTTCTCTGATGTACTGGAGGATCGTCTCTGTAAACTGGAGATACTGAGGTAAGATCATCTCTGTGAGAGTCACATGACCTGCTCCTCAGTACGACCCCATTGTGTAATAGTGAGGCTGAAGCAGAAGGTTTAGGTTGATCATCAATGTCCTGAGGAGGAAGATTGTTTCTTTCACTGCACACTGATGATTGGTCACGGAGTCTTTGGCTCAGATGTTCGTATGTGAGAAGCTGCAGCACAAAGCCAAACTTAATGCCGCCGCAATGTGTCCATGGAGTGATGTCACTCTGTGCTTTATTCTCTCGCACTTGATTATCACCCGCCGCGAGCTCCACAGTGCCCTCTACAGTTCGAGTCGGATCACTGTCATGAACAGGACTGGATCCGTCTCACTCCTGAACCTCAACGGTCTCTTGTGTTTCAGGGAGAATTTGTGATGGAAGTCGTGTTTTAGAACCGCATGAACGAGTGTCTGTAACCATGGTAACGATGATGTTTATATACCATCACACACCATGTGTACATCCTCCGTGCACTATTTCCTCTGAAACGGGTTTAATTTAATTCTGCGTTATGTTTTTGTCCCCACTGTGGAGATTTAGTGTTTGGATGAAATGATGTGGACGAGAACAGAACAAATCCCATCCTGTATGAACTCAATAAGAGGTTTTATTTTCAATCCCAGATATTTTATTCCATCAGCAGGGTTTTTCTGTCTCTTCCTCATGTTGGGTTTTTACTCGAGCGCCCCATTAACAATATGATAGAACCGGTGTTTATACTTTCCGCTACGTCGCGCTTCAGTTTCTGTGGCTTCAGTGTATCGTGGGTTTTTCAAAAATATTCATCGAAATCGAAATAAGTAAGGAAATTAAGGAAAAATAAAGGAAAGTTCTGGAAATGCCACAAAACAAGGCCAATTATTCAAAAAAAAAAAAAAACCCCAACAAAACTACTTAGATTTTTTTGTGAGGCGCTGTATGTATGTATTTATATTTTATTTCCATATTATGCATTCTTTTTGAATGTTTAATTGTTATAAGCATTTATAGTGTTGATTATGTATTTATTGGTGTTATATACACATGTACGTACATGTCAATTAGAGGGGGTGGATCCCACTTGGCGGAAATCGGTGGTCGCGGGGTCTCGGTCCCCATTAACCGCGGAAAGTGAGGGATCCCTGTAACTGGAGTTTATACTTTGGTACTTTTATTAAAAACTTTCAGGATTTGATGATGATTTTCTCTTGTTGTTATTTCATGATGTTTATTTTATTTCCTTCAGTATCAGCTGTGATAGAATTGGAGTGAAAAGTTGGTCAGTTCTGGTCTCAGCGCTCGGCTCAGAAACCTCCAATCTGAGAGAACTGCGTCTGGCTGTGAAAGTTCTGGATCTGACCCGTAATAAACTCGGAGATTCAGGAGTGAAGGTTCTCTGTAATGTACTGGAGAATCCTGAGTGTAAAGTGGAGGTACTGAGGTAAGATCATCTCTCTGAGACACACAATATTCATGGTTCATCCAAATAAATTATTTTCAGGGCTCTGGAATTCCCAGGCCACCCCTTGAAGACCAAAGGTTCTCTTACTTCACCCTCAAATAGTTCTTTATTTCTATGGTTTTGTTTCTCACCAGGATTCAGATTTTTATTCTTTCATTCTGTAATAATATAAATTTATCTTGTTATGTAAATGCAGTACACAGGCGATGGAGAACCAGATTTATTCCCCCTGTGTAGTGCACTATAAGCCCCGCCCACTCTCTCTCTCTCTCTCTCTCTCTCTCTCTCTCTCTCTCTCTCTCTCTCTCTCTGATTAAAGTTGATGATCAGGCTGTTGTTCTCTGTTGATCTTCAGCTGCTGATAGTTTAATATCACACACAACAGATGAGAGAAACTAAATGGATCCTCAGTATGATTATGTTAATGAGATGTTAATTAGAATAATCAGGTGATATTAAATCCTCATGTGATTCTGAATAATAAAATCATTTTACACACACATCATCTTTAAAGGAAATCTTAAACCAGGATAAAAATCTGGTGATGAAGGGCGTGGCATTGTGTCTCTGCAGGTTGGTGGATTGTGGTGTTTCAGGTGAAGGTTGTGCTGCTCTGACTTCAGCTCTGAGATCAAACCCCTCACACCTGAGAGAACTGAATCTGTCCTTGAATAAACTCGGAGATTCAGGAGTGAAGATGCTCTCTGCTGTACTGGAGGATCGTCTCTGTAAACTGGAGATACTGAGGTAAGATCATCTCTGAGAGTCACATGACCTGCTCCTCAGTACGACCCCATTGTGTAATAGTGAGGCTGAAGCAGAAGGTTTAGGTTGATCATCAATGTCCTGAGGAGGAAGATTGTTTCTTTCACTGCACACTGATGATTGGTCACAGAGTCTTTGGCTCAGACGTTCGTATGTGAGAAGCTGCAGCACAAAGCCAAACTTAATGCCGCCGCAATGTGTCTGAAATTACTGTGAGATTTATTACACCCTAAAACTAATCACACAAACTGCACCCGGGACACAAACTAAATGTCCTGAGTGTGAACTGCACGATTTATAAACATCACTGAAATAATCCTGAGATAAAAATCAAAGATGGAAAATATTGTCGGACTGAAACGTTAACAAGTGAATGAACCTGAAAAAACAAACAGGGCAGTGGTGACCTGCTGGTGAGGCGCTGGATCGCTGATCCGAAAATTGGGGGTTTAAGGCCCACTCTCACCGGGTTGTCACTGCTTCCAGCCCTCGGTGCAGCTAACTGGGTTATGACAGGCCGGCCGTGTCTCTCACTGTCCATGGTGGAGGTTCACGTAAAAGAACCATCGCTGACCTTCATCAAGAGCAGCTGCAGAGCCGTCAGCGTGTTTCTGCCCTGCGATGGCCTGGCAAGTTGTCCGGGGTGTACTCTGCCCCGGGCCGGAGTCGGCTGAGATGGGCACCGGCCTCCCCGCGACCCTAATGATGTTAATCGTTTCAGAAATTGAATGAACAATCGCTTCCTTCGTGTCTCACACCTATGAAAAGATGATGTGAAAATGTTTAAAAACTGAAGCTTTGTCTTGTTTTGTGGAAAAATGTAAAATCTTGGTCCTTTTTCCTTGAATCTGAAAATAATAATCTTTTGTTGCGGTGTGATGGTGCACACATGGTGTGGTTTGTGATGTTTCTCATGGTGATGATCACCAGTTGTTGGATGTTTATTGATGATGAAGGGAACCTTCCCATTGTATCTGATTCTCTGAGTTCAGTACAGCGTTATTAATTCATCAATTTTACTTTTCCTCAACATCTGGAGCAAATCTTTACTCACAAGGATGGAACGCTCTGTTTATAAGGATGTTTACAATCTTCTTCTTTATTAAAAACCCATAAAGTGCTTGATAGCTCGTAGGTCTTTATACTGTCATGTGTTTGGGACCAACTTTGGTAAAAAGTGACAAAATTCAAAGCATATCTGGTTTTACAGAGTTTAGCGGTGAGCGTTGCCATAGTGACTGTTTCTATTCAAAGCCAGATGTTGATGCAGAATAACATGCGGATTAATATGTAAACATGAATTATTATAATGTAAATAGACATCACATATTTTTATAAGTTTTTTTAAAACTCGGGTAAAGTTCACAGGTGTATCAGTTCGTAATCGGCGTTACTACGGTAACCAGTGTTATTTCTCTGTGTACGGAACATGAACACAAACACAACTCCATCTCACAACAAAAAGAAAATGCATGTGATGCTAAAGCAGGTCATTATGGACTACTTGAGGATTTTTTCTAAAAAGTACAAAAGTTTTCAAAAGTTTTCCATCAATAAGACTCGAATAATAAATTTTTAATATTTTCAGATAAATATCTTTTCAGATACAACGGAAGCGGTTGATGTTGATTTTAGTTTTTATTGGAATTTGAAAAATGAACCTTTTTACTTTTTCATGTGTAGAAATGATTCATAACAGAAAATAGTAGAAATAAATAATTGCTGCTGAAAAAGTTTGTGTTCGGGTGTGTAACTGAAGCACAGAGTAGAATCTGGATGTGATAGTTGAGATTATTTTATCGGTACCGAGGTCCATCATTATGAAAAGTTTGATGAGAATCTGAGTCGGGCCCTGTACAGTGGCCCCCTGATTCTGGAGGATTTTCTCAGAAAACGCCTCTTAAGATGAAGCACATTTGTTATTTTGTTGTTTATAAGATGTTCGGTACGTTGTTGAGAAACTAACAGCAGCTCAGCGTGTGTGTGTCTCCTCGATTCTTCATCACAGACATGTGGAGGCCACCAAGAAAAACATCAGTCGGCTTCTGATCGTGACCACAGAGGGGCAACTACATAAATAAAAGAAATAAAAACATCAACTAAAAGTTGGTGGGCGGGGGTGTCCTCCCACTGATTAGTTTTCACTGCTGTCCCCCCAGTGCACTAACTGGGTTATCAAAGGCCCGCCATGTCCCTCACTGTCTGTGGTGGAGCTTCAGAAAATGAATGAATGACAGAAGTTGTAATACACACACACACACACACACACACACAGTGTGATAAAAAGAGAAAGTGAAAGTAATAGTTGCGTGGCTGGAGTTCAGAGGTCACGGTGCATGTACAGTGTGTACAGTGAGGGTGTAAACTGTCTGGTACTTCAGCAGTTCAGTATCCTGATGCATTGTGGGTCGAAACTGTCCCTGAATCTGCTGGTGCGAGTCCGGATGCTCCTGTAGCGTGTACTGACGATAAGAGCGTGAAGAGTGTGTGCTGGGGTGGCTGATGAATCAGAGACGATCCACTGGGATGTTTGTAAGAGTGAGGTTCGGTATGTGTAGAACGGGAGGGAGGTTCTGGTGGGGCATTTAAATCAGAACGGCCATCAGAGGGCTCGAAGATATCAGGACCGAACACAGACTTTACCAGGTTTAATAATATAAATTTATATTGTTATATAAATGCACTACACACATTTATTCCCCCTGTGTAGTGCAATATAAGCCCCGCCTTCTCTCTCTCTCTCTCTCTCTGATTAAAGTTGATGATCAGGCTGTTGATCTTCAGCTGCTGATAGTTTAATATCACACACAACAGATGAGAGAAACTAAATGGATCCTCAGTATGATTATGTTAATGAGATGTTAATTAGAATAATCAGGTCATATTAAATCCTCATGTGATTCTGAATAATAAAATCATTTTACACACACATCATCTTTAAAGGAAATCTTAAACCAGGATAAAAATCTGGTGATGAAGGGCGTGGCATTGTGTCTCTGCAGGTTGGAGGGTTGTGGTGTTTCAGGTGAAGGTTGTGCTGCTCTGACTTCAGCTCTGAGATCAAACCCCTCACACCTGAGAGAACTGAATCTGTCCTGGAATAAACTCGGAGATTCAGGAGTGAAGATTGTCTCTGCTGTACTGGAGGATCGTCTCTGTAAACTGGAGATACTGAGGTAAGATCATCTCTATGAGAGTCACATGACCTGGTCCTCAGTACGACCCCATTGTGTAATAGTGAGGCTGAAGCAGAAGGTTTAGGTTGATCATCAATGTCCTGAGGAGGAAGATCACTGCACACTGATGATTGGTCACAGAGTCTTTGGCTCAGATGTTCGTATGTGAGAAGCTGCAGCACAAAGCCAAACTTAATGCCGCCGCAATGTGTCTGAAATTACTGTGAGATTTATTACACCCTGAAACTAATCACACAAACTGCACCCGGGACACAAACTAAATGTCCTGAGTGTGAACTGCACGATTTATAAACATCACTGAAATAATCCTGAGATAAAAATAAAAGATGGAAATGTAAAATCCATGAGGAAATGAATAAACAATGGAAAATCCCAGCAGACTGATATACAGCGCGACCTCGACTTATGAAATTAATCGGTTCTGAGGGCGGAGCTTCAGTCAAAATGTTCCTTAAATAAAACAAAAATTCCCATCGGAAATAATAGAAAACCAATTAATCCGTTCCAGCCCCGCCCAAACTCATAACCTGCACAAACGCCTATATTTCACCCAATATATTAAAGATAAACATGTAAAAACAATAAATATTTCATTATAATAATAAATACATGTACAGGTAAAAAGACAAGCCGCTCACACACACACACACACACACACACACACACACACACACACACACACATGGTAAAGAAACAGGAGCACACACAGTAGAGACTAGGCATGCCCCTACACACACACACAATAGAGATGAGAAGTGCACACACACACACGCAATACTAGCCCCGCGCGCACACACACAAACACACACAGGGTACAGAGACAAGGGTCCCCCCCCCACACACACAGTCCAGAGATAATACCTGCGCGCACACACATAGTACAGAAACAAAACATGCCCCCCCCACACACGCACACACGGTAAAGAGATGAGGAGCACACACAAGGTAGAGAGATGATGCGTGCACACACACACACACGCATGGTAATGAGACAAGGTGTGCGCACACACACACACACACACACACACAGTACAGAGACAACCCCCCACACACACACACACACACACGACGAGCCCTACGTTCGTGCACACACACACACACACACACGATACACAGACAAGGCGCTACCCACACAGTCCAGAGATGAGGCATGCCCACACACACATGGTACAGAAACAACACGTGCCCCCTACACACACACATGGTAAAGAGATGAGGAGCACACACACACACACGATACAAAGACGAGCCGCGTGCGCACACAGACAGACACACACGCACGATACAGAGATGAGGCGCGCGCGCACGCGCACACACACACACACACACACACACACGGTAGAGATGAGGAGCCGGCACACACAGTGCAGAGACGAGACGCGCACGCGCGCGCGCACGCGCACACACACACACACACACACACGGTAGAGATGAGGAGCCGGCACACACAGTGCAGAGACGAGACGCGCACGCGCGCGCGCACACACACACACACACACACACACAGTACAGAGATGAGAAACACACACTCGTGCACGGTACAGAGATGAGGCGCACACACACACACACACACACACACACACACGGTACAGAGACATATAACTAATAATAATAAATACATACACACACACACACAGTGTGATAAATAGAGAAAGTGAAAGTAATAGTTCCGTGGCTGGAGTTCAGAGGTCACGGTGCATGTACAGTGAGGGTGTAAACTGTCCGGTACTTCAGCAGTTCAGTATCCTGATGCATTGTGGGTAGAAACTGTCCCTGAATCTGCTGGTGCGAGTCCAGATGCTCCTGTAGCGTGTACTGACCGTAAGAGCGTGAAGAGTGTGTGCTGGGGTGGCTGATGGATCAGAGACGATCCGCTGGGATGTTTGTAAGGCCGAGGTTCGGTATGTGGAGAACGGGAGGGAGGTTCTGGTGGGGCATTTAAATCAGAACGGCCATCAGAGGGCTCGAAGATATCAGATATTAAATCCTCATGTGATTCTGAATAATAAAATCATTTTACACACACATCATCTTTACAGGAAATCTTAAACCAGGATAAAAATCTGGTGATGAAGGGCGTGGCATTGTGTCTCTGCAGGTTGGAGGGTTGTGGTGTTTCAGGTGAAGGTTGTGCTGCTCTGACTTCAGCTCTGAGATCAAACCCCTCACACCTGAGAGAACTGAATCTGTCCTGGAATAAACTCGGAGATTCAGGAGTGAAGATTGTCTCTGATCTTAAAGATGATAAACATTACAATCTACAGACACTGAGGTGAGTAAAGATGTTTTATATAAATATTGAAATAATAAAAGTGTAATGATTGAAGTTGATGATGGTTAGTTTGTAGTAATTTCTCTTTAGTTCCAATAAAGATCAGATTCGCAGGTTAGGAATGAAGGCAGTTGTATAAAATGTCACTATATTGTATTTCAGGAGATTTTTCTCTCTCGGTCGGCTTTAATGCTGTTCTGTGATCAGTAAAGTGTGTTTGAATGATGTGGACGAATATAAACAGGAGATGATGATGTTCCTCTCGGAGCAGAGACGATTCCATGCTGGAGATCATGAAGTACCACGGTCCGGTTTGTGGTGATTAATTCTGGTGGTTTTCTTTTCTGTTCAGGGTGTGATGATGATGATGATGATGATCTGGGTGTGATGAAGACTCCGATGTTCCTGCATTTCCATGTTGGGGAACAGAGAAGATGTTTATAAACACATCACTCATTTAGTTCTAACACATTAAACACACTCGGAGACGTGAGAAGTGTGTGTTCATCCTACATCAGCTAATCAGACGCCACACACTTCCACACCCAGATTATAATGACCTCTGACCCCTGGATCAAATCTCTGGATCTTCATCCCATAATAACCCTGAGAGATGATCCGGACCGACGGGTGAGAAACCACAGAACTCGAGCTGAACCCGGTCGGTGGAAGAGAGAGCTGGAGAGGAACCGTTTCCAGAGATCGGTGCCCATCGTCACCCGACAAGATCAGCATCTGAGGAGGTTCTGAAGTTGCGAGGAGGCTCCGACAAGCCCATTTATCACTTTCTCCTTTATTTCATTCATGTCCAAGTGATGTTCCACTAAATATCTGCTCTCTTCAATCATTTATTCATCAGATTACTGCAGCAAACAGATTGTTGTAGAATATGGTTCTGATTGGTTCTGTGATTTTTCTGTATTTATCTGATTAATATGTTTTGGATTGTAATTTTAGCAATTATAATGATGTGTGTGTGTGTGAGAGAGAGAGAGACTGAGGTACTGGTGAGAATATTAAAGTGAGACAGAAAAAAGTTATAAATAAATAAATATACATATTTTTTAGTAAATACATATATTTATTTATAAGCAACTTTATTTATTATCACGTGTTTAGCAGGTGTGATGTGATCGTGGTGTAACTGGTCCCAGTGTGGCCGAATAGAACGTGTATGTAACCAATAACCATATACGTGTATATAATAAATATAATAATATAAAATGAAGAGAGAAGTAATTGTAATAAAGTTATTGTTGATATAAAGTGAATAAAGTTGGCTGCTGTTGAATATGGTCTCGGCTGGATCACTGCACTTTATTTGAAACGCAGCCTGTTCTTCCCCCTCACGGCTCCGACTGATCTTTGAACTCGAACGCCCAGGAAAGGTCACGTGACACCCGTTCTGACATCACGTCATTGGTCACTGATGGATTTAACGGTTCAGTTTAAACTTGACATTTGTTTTTAGATGCTTTAATGGCCACGCCCCGCCTTCCCCTCGGACAGCGCTGTGGTGGGAAAGAAAATAAGCAGGTGCACTGTGAGGCCCAAAGTGGGCGGAGCGCAGGGATAGGGTGTGGGAGGGGCCAATGCTGGAGATGACATTTGCAGCATGTAATATGAAATAGTATAAAAACTGTACATAACATTTCACCCACAGTATACATGGAGTTGTTGCCATGTGTCTGAGAGCAACAGTTTTACACACTGAGACCAAACTAAACATATAAAATGAAGAAAGAACAGAATTTGAAACACTAACAGCTTTTAATCACATTATACACAAAGATTCAAGATACAATATTATTATAAAATAACAGAAGTGTAGCTTTGCACCACATCATGCACACACGGTCCACGCCCAACTTGAACTTTTCAAGTGTGCACTGAACCGGCTGCACAAATAGCTGCTGATGTTCTCATCAACCTGCAACATCCACAATGTGAGATTCAAATAACATTCAATAAATTACTACAACTACAACATGCACATGCAGCACTATTATACTCAATCAAACTGCTTCATGTTTCCATCATTAAAATTATCTACACTTGTATTTCATAAAGTTAGGATTTAATAAGCTAGTGACATTTAGAAAATGCAAAAAACTACCAAGTTATTAAAATAAAAATTCTCAGCATCAGAAAAAAATCTACTTATGAAAGTTTTATGTTTTAAGTTTTGGCACAAACATTAACACTGAAATAGAACTGCATATTGAGCAAAATAAGATATTTAAACATATTAAATACACAAAAACATTACAATAGTGTAACTGCATCTAGTGCTTTTATTAGCATATTGTGAAGCCTTAATTATGAATGCATGCATATTAAATTTTAAGGCGGAATTAAAGGTGGCGCATCATCTGAGCAGAACTGTATCATGCACGACTTGACCTCATCAGACCTAAGATATACATACACACACACACACATATATATATATATATATATATATATATATATATATATATATATATATATATACCTCTTCTTTTCCTTTCGGCTGTTCCTTCAGGGGTCGCCACAGCAAATGATCTGCCTCCATCTCACCCTATCCTCTGTATCTTCTACTCTTACTCCAACTACCTTCATGTCCGCCTTCACCACATCCATAAATCATCTCTTTGGTCTTCCTCTAGGCCTTCTGCATGGTAGTTCCAACCTCAGCATCCCTCCTCTGAACATGTCCAAACCATCTCAATCTAGCCTCTCTGACTTTGTCTCCAAAACCTCTTACATGTGCTGTCCCTCTTCCTGATCCTATCCATCCTCGTTACTCCCAAAGAGAACCTCAACATTTTCATCTCTGCTACCTCCAGCTCTGCCTCCTGTCTTTTCCCCAGGGCCACTGTTTCTAAACCATACAACATCGCTGGCCTCAGCACCATCTTGTACACTTTTCCTTTCATTCTTGCCGATACCTTCGTATCACACATCACACCGAACACTTTTCTCCAGCCATTCCAACCTGCCTGCACACGCTTCTTCACCTCTTTTCCACACTCTCCATTGCTCTGGATTGTTGGAGCCTAAGTACTTAAGTTGAGCCTCAGTATTTAAAGGTTTTTCAAAAATATTTATAGAAAAAAAAAAAAAGGAAATGAAATAAAAATAGAGAAAATGTTCAGGAAAATGCCACAAAACAGGGCCAATGATGGGGTGAAAAAACAACAAAACAAACAAACAAAAAACAACCCAACAAACCTACAGTACTTACATTATGTGAGGTGCACGTCTGAGTGTGTGCGTCACATCTGTGTGCGGGTGCACATTTGTATGTGTTTGTATTTTATTTACAGTAGGCCCTTGACATTCGCGGGGCTTCGGGTCTTACTCATTAATACAGTATTAATGTTGTAAAATGTAGTCATGATTAAGAAAAAACTTTTTAATTTTGTACTGTGATATTTAGTAATAAAATATATAACATTATACAGCATATACTGTTGTAAAGCACTCGTTTTAAAGTCTTTTTCAATTATTATTCCAGTACAGTACCTCAGTTAATTCTGAGAATGTTTGTGCATGAGATTTTATGTTCTGTAGCATGTTTAACAAATGATACCAAAAGGATAAACTTTATTACTTCATGTCCTTTTACATTGAACTTGGAGTGACGTGTCCAAGATGGTGCAGCCTAGAGGGCGACGTCATGGAGTTCTCGGAGTCAAATTGTTTCTTTGTTCGTTTTAATTTGTTTTATTTGTTTGTTCATGTTTTGCACTATGCTCGTCTATGATCGGTCGACCCTACTACAGCTATGAGCAGCTTCAGCTTCAGGCAACTAAGCACGCAACAACTTCTATCGTAAGCTACTATGCTATGCTATGCTATGCTATGGGAGCTTAATGCTAACAATAAGCCCAGGTGGAGTTATCAGATGCTCCGGCGCTTGGTTAGCACTTCCGGCCATACTGCTTGAAAATGTTCAGTCCCTGCAAAACAAGATGGACGAGCTTCATGCTCAGATTGCAACGCAGAGGGATGGACAGGACTGTGTTTCTGTGAAACATGGCTCGAGGTGATTACACCAGCCAGCTACACGGCCTTTGTCCCCTGCAATTCCAAGCACCGTAGTCATCGTTTGGCCCCTTCCTGCCCTGGCTTCTTGTCCGCTGGGGTGCGGCTCGCATTGAGCTGCCTACCATAGCAAATTAGCTCTGCTAGCCGCAGCCCGGCTAACCAGCTCATTTGAGCGTAATTCGTTATACACACCCGAAGATACTCTGATCTTATAGCTGTAGTAGAGTCAAAACATGAGCAAACAAAACAACAAATAAAACAAATTAAAACGAACAAAGAAACAATTTGACTCTGAGAACTCCGCGACGTCACCCTCTGGGCAGCACCATCTTGGAGACGTCACTCCAAGTTCAATGTAAAAGGACATGAAGAGTATTGTAATAAAGTTTATCCTTTTGGTATCGTTTGTTAAACATGCTACAGAACATAAAATCTCACGCACAAACATGAACTTAGGTACTGTACTGGAATAATAATTGAAAAAGTTTTTAATACAACAGTTCAGAGAAAACCGTTGTTTCTCAGGAGAAAGTCTTATTTCTTCAGAAGAGACATCCAGCGTTTTCTATCGCTTAGCCAGAGAAGCCGCACAGCGTTTGAGTGGTATCATAGAACTTAACTGGGAATTAAAACACACACACAAAAAGAGGCTCATTGACAACTTGTGCACGAATGAGGAAAAGGGGGCGGGGCATGAGCTCAACCAATCAGGAGAAAGGAGGACAGCCATTGGCTGAATTTGAATCACGTGCCGGTTGCTCGGCAGTCCGTGAATACTCAAACCGTGGGTGCAAAACTGCGAATAGTCAAGGGCCTACTGTATGTCTTAGATTTAGTCATGTGTTTGTTTCTGAAAATGCCAGCATTTAAATTCCTTGAGCGCAAGGATGAACATCTCGTCAAGGAACTAGACCAGAGCGTTAAGAATCAATTTAGATGGGCATGGCTGGAGAAAACAGTCAAGATTAGCTCAACCGGTGCTGGGTCAACCAGCACCGAGCTTATACTCGCGGACTTCATCAGGAAAGTAGACGCGACCGGGAAAGTTTTGTGCACATACTGTGACGACTTAATCTACTATGGCAGCAGTGATCACTCGTGGGAGATACCCAGAATTCAGAAAATTGATGAAGGCAGTTCTGTCGATTTTCCATGGGCCAGCCGTGGAAGGTTCATCCAACAGCATGGGGGATATAATTGATCCTAAATCAGGCGCGATGAATGTTGAAACGTACAGCTCCTTTCAGGTGTGAAATCTGCACTGAAAGCCAAAGGAATGACAGCAAGGCCGCACTTCCACAGGAACGATGTAGTTCAGGACCCTGTGGAGAAGAATGTGTGCTTAACATGGCCAGAGCTGCAAATGAGTACAAGAAACGGAAGGAGACAGACAGACAGATAGTTGAAGAATGGAAAAGGAAAATAGCTCCCAATTCCATAAACCTGCAGCTGCTGAGGACCAGCCAGAAAAGCTCGCCAAAGCAGCACAGGAGAGAAAAATGAACAGAAAAAGATAGCGTGTGGAACTAGAGCTAAAGATAAAAAAGAAATTGAAAAAAAAAACCTAGAAACAGATGATGCATACAAGTGTAAATAAGTTCAACCAGCTGAATGAAGGAGAACTCTGTCTGATAGATTACATGGAATTTACTGTTATTGAATACACAACCATTTCTCACCTGCTGATCTCACATGACACACACCTGGGAGACTCGTACTGTACAAATGTATGAGTTGAGGGAGAGATGCAGCTGAAACATGCCTTATACTCTTTGGTCATGTGGCTCGTCAACAAGAGAAAGGTGAAGTCAAATATTTTATATTCATTTAAGGTTCTCTTTAAAAATATTCCTTCCAGGAGACATCAATTAAGCTCCTTTTTGTAAGTAGAACCCCAAACCTTTTTTGGGGCTTCGCCCCCCCTGAACCCCCCAGCAGGGGCGCTGCCCCCACGCCCCCACAGGGGGCCTAGGCGGCCCCCTTGACCCCTGCCAATTTTCCCCCTTTTCCATAAAGGCCTGTTCTCATCCCTGATTTTAACAGCCTGAAGATATTTGTTTACGAGCGTGTGCTATTTTATCTGCTTTTTTTTTCATATGTTGAAATGTATTTTTGGAGAATAATTCATTAATACATTTCCCTCCCCTTACATTCTTTTCCAGATAAAGCAGTGGAAACCCATAAACACAAGGGTGGTGATCGGCGTCGGCCGACAACAAGACAGCGACTGTGCAGGCGGCCACATTTTCCCTGACCTGGGAGGAGGAAGCTGGAGGTCTTTCACAGCCAAATATGCTCAGCACTTATGTTTCAGTGCTCTCTGTGGTGCTCTTTGCTCTCTGACTATGGCCACGCCTCCCGCCTCTCCTTCTTCAGCCAATAGTAGGCCGGTTTCCTCCAGCACCCTATCGGTTAACAGCACTGATGGCGGCCTGAAGGAATAAATTGATAGGCTAAATGAGATGCAACTATGTGTGTATTGGAACTTCTGTGTCTCGAAAGCTTCCTATTTTACTTGTGATTGTGATATGTGCGCTAGACACATGAAACTGTTGGGTGGGTGTTCCTGGGGTGTGGGATTCAGAAAGTAACAATGTATAACAATGAGGAAATGCTTTGAAATGTAATTAGCCAAGTGTTAAGCGCCTCAGGGCACAGACATGTATATGTTAATGCTTTGTGAACATGCAATTACTGCTTTGCACGCATATTCCTCTGTATAAATAAGCGGACACTGCATGTGTTCAATGAGCTTCCGATGAATAAACCAGACTGATTTCACTCGTGTGGTTGCTCGTCTGTTGCTCCCGGAGCGCTCTCAGACGTTGAGATGCAGGAATCCAGATCGTGCAGATTTAACTAGGAACTTCCACGGAGAAAAATTCTAACAATTTGGTGACCCCGACGTGATACTCCTGATCAGGTAAGACAAGATTTGTTTGACTACCTGGTTAGCAGTATTTGAGCGTCTGTTATCCCCTTTTTATAAGGGACGGTTTATCCCCTTCTCTAGAAGGGACGGTTATCCTCAGTTACTATAACTGGGACAGTTATCCTCAGTTGCTATAACTGGGACGGTTATCCTCAGTTGCTATAACTGGGAAGAGCGCTATACAAATACAAAAAAACAACAAAAAAAAAAAAAACCAAAAAAACGAAAGAAAGAAAGAAGGTGCCCCTGTATTCCTGTATGCCAACGTATTTTTTTTGTTGTTTTGTTATTAGAGGGTAAACAATGGGAAATTCCTACCCAAAGCCTAATCCCGGGGAACCCCCAAGGGATGGATGAATAGATGTGGTCTTGCTTATTATACTGAACCATGGCTTAGTAATCTAGCCGGATGGACGGAGGGACTAGACCAAGTGCCAAACTTTCCTAGAAATGGGACTTTTGATGCAGGATTTCTGACATCCGCGCAAGATCGCATGATTTATGATGGATTGGGCAACCCTCCTGGGATTATGAATACATGAAGGAGGCTTATGTAAAATGGTATGAGATGCGCTCATATTGGTTAAAACTTAAAAAGCTCTTCGAGCACAAGAGAGTAACTCAGAGTGTCCCCAAACCTATATTAATGAGTAAAGAAAAGGGAAAAGGGAAAAATACCAAAAGTCCAGCTTGCTGTGTGCAAACTGTGTCCCCCGTAACTCCCCCGTCGGCTCCCCCACTCTATCCAGTAGGATCGGGGGATATAGTCCCGCTAACCCCCGCTGACCCTAAGCCAGCGGAGGTTCCCGCCTGATACCCAACCCTGCTCGCTGCCTAAGGAGGAACCCCCGGAGCCGGAGCGCGACCTAAAATTAAATCAAAACAAAGACCCAAGGTTGTGATTCCCTCCCCGCCTCCGCCAGTGAATGAGGAAGACTCTGAAGATACATCGGGGGATGAGGATTCGGACTGCTCTCAGCCCGATCCTCCGCCTCTCTCGAAGCCACCTAAACCTAGAGCAGTGAAGAATGTAGCTTGTATATGGCAAAATATGGGAAGGGGTATCGTTGTGGAACCACCGTCTGTGGCTGCACTCAAAGACATTATCTCCATGCTCCCTGGCTTGGACACAGCCCTGGCCTATGTAGATATGCTTATACGGTCCACTAGGTATTGCCAACTAACGGGAGGGCACTATCGCTTTATCCTGCAGTCTACCCTAAAGGAAGCATACAATGAGGCTGTGGTCCTCCAGAATGTCCCCTGCTTGGACCCCAGAAACGATGAGGTGACTAACGAAAAAATAGAAGAGGACTGGGGGGAAGAGGGGCGTCGTCAGACTCGTTATCGTTCCTCGCTCTATTGGAGAGATAATCCCGATGCATTAAAAACCTTGCGTGTGCAACTTACGGCTTATCTAGTCTCCCGACGGGAGGGAGCTTGCGATCTTTCACACGTAACTAATTGTAAGCGGAAGCGGGGTGAACTAACTTCGGTGTTTTGGAATCGCTTTACTGAAACTTGGCGTCATGTAGGAGGATTCGATCTTCGTACCGAAGAGGCAAATTCTATGTTCGTGTCCAGTTTTTTAAGTAATTGTCTCCCATAGGTCCAGAGCGCACTTAAACCGCATTTCACAGATCGTCAACGTCTCATCGTTAGAACTGCCGGAGAAAGGGTTCGTATGTTAGAATCAGATGGACTATTGAATGTGAAGAATAGGGTTCTGCTGGCGATGGCCCTCCAGGGCCCTCGTGATAAGAATAGAGGAAGGGATTCGTATAGAAAGACCGGAAAGTGTCATTATTGTGGTAGAGAAGGGCATTGGAAAAAAGAGTGTAGAAAGAGACAGAGAGACGAATATAATTCTGCCTCTCGGACCTACCAGGGAGACAACCCGTCTCGCCCCCCCCTCAGATTCTGCAGGCGCATCGCCAACACGGCCATACCTGCGGGAGCAAGAATAGGGCTGCCCGCAGAGTAGGGACCCCGTGACCTGTAGCTTAATGCACCTAGTGTTTAACTCGCCCTGCAATGAGAATCTGCCCCTCCTTCCTGTTGTTCTAGAAGGGGTAGAATATCTTTTTGTTATCGATAGCGGTGCGACCCTATCCTCCCTAGGCAGGGACTATCAGGGTGCTGTCTCCTCCAGGTCTACCAGCTCTGTGGGTATAGATGGGGTTCCCTTCTCCTCCCCATATACGCCGCCCCTTCTTTTATGTTTTCCTGATGACCCTACGCTTGATACATTGCAAATATCCTACTCATTTGTATATATGTCCGAATGCCCTTTTAATTTGCTGGGCCGCGATCTCATGAGCATTCTGGGGTTTCAAATCTCTTTCCAGGGCTCGAGCATGACCATTCAAACGTGCGACACCGCCTCTGTTTCTCTGTTGTCATTGCAAGCGCAGCCCTTGCCTTTTAACGTTAATTCGGCGTGCGTAGCGAGTTCCACCTCGCCCTCTGTACTCGACACGTTGCCCACCAATCTTTGGGCAGAACATAAGAATGACGTGGGTTGTGTGGACTGCGTCCCGTATGAAGCTACCGTGAAGCACATTTCGCCCGTGTACATCCGACAATACCCCTTATCGACTCAAAAAATGTTGGGTATCTTGGCTTCTTTTCTGGAACAGGGTATCATCGTGCCGTGCACAAGCCCTTATAACACTCCTGTGAACCCGGTTCCCAAGCCGGACGGTTCTTGGCGCCTAACCCAAGACCTCAGAAAAATTAATGAGCTCATCATCCCAGTCTCGCCGGTCGTCCCAGACGTGCCCTCTATTATGGCTTCCATTCCTTGCGATCATACCCATTTCTCCGTGATTGACCTGTGCTCGGCGTTTTTTAGTATCCCTGTTGAGCCCAACACACAGCCCCTCTTAGCTTTCACACACCGGCAGCGACAGTACACGTGGACTAGATTACCTCAAGGGTTCATAGACTCTCCTGCTGTTTTCTCGGCTGTGGTTAGGGATGCACTGGGGTCTCTCGACGTTCCCGTGGGTTCCTGTGCCCACTCCTACGCCGACGACATCCTGGTGTCCGGCCTAACTTATGAACTGTGTCTGGATGCAACCGTTCAACTGCTCGTCTTACTGGAAAAGAAGGGTTTCAAGGTTTCAAAGCCCAAGCTACAGTTTTGCCTACTGACTGTCATATACCTGGGCTACGAACTCTCTCACGGGACAAAACGCCTTACTCAGGATCGCGTCAAGATCATAGTGGACACTCAGAAGCCTGCCACGAAACAGGCGCTCCTTGCTTTCCTGGGCCTCATTAACTACTGCCGCCAATGGATCCCGGACTGTTCCTTTTATGACAAACGTTTACGCTCTGCCGTGGCTCACACTGACCCTCTCCACCAACCCTTGGTCTGGACTGAGGACATGCTGGACGCGTTCAAAGCCCTGAAGTCGGCCCTATGCTCCGCGCCGGCTCTTGGGCTCCCGGACTACACCAAACCCTTTCACCTCTATGTCGCGCACCAGGCCGGCACGGCTTCTGGGGTTTTGGCTCAGAACCACGGGGGGGACTGAGACCCTGTGCTTTCCTCTCCAAAACTTTAGATACTGTAGCTCAGGGTTTACCTGCTTGCCTTCGCGCTGTCGCTGCCAGTGCGGTGTTAGTTCTCGAAGCAGAAAAAATAGTGCTCTCCCATCCACTCGTTTTACACACCAGCCATCAGGTTAGGCATATCCTTAATACTCTGTCCACACAACACATGTCTTCTCAACGTCGCTCAGGTTACGAGGCCATCCTCTGTGCTACTGATAATCTAACCATCTCTTGTTCCTCTTCCCTAGATAACGTGGCCCAGGCCCTACAGCGCCTGCTTAATACTCAGGATGACTGCGAACCGTTGGGACATGACTGCATGGACACCATTGTCCATGACACTAGTATTAGGTCCGACTTATTATCCACGCCTCTCTCCACAGGTCTCTCCCTGTTTGTAGATATGTCATGCTCGAAACCCTCCGACGGAGTGTTCCTCTGCGGCTACGCGGTATGCTCCTTACCGGACCAAGTTTTGGAAGCGTACTCGCTCCCCTTTAATTCCGCTCAAGCAGCGGAGCTATACGCGCTCACTCGGGCATGCATTCTCGCTTCCGACCAGGATGTTACTATATACACTGACTCTCGTTACCGGGGTGGCGCACGATTTCGGCCGTATCTGGCAATCTCGTGGTTTCACTGCTGCTGACGGTAAGCACATTTCACATTCCACCTTAGTCCAGGATCTTATTGTGTCCTGCAATCTCCCGCTCCGTTTAGCAATCGTAAAGACCCGCGGTCATTCCTCTGACCACACTGATGAGGCACGAGGTAACACTTTGGCTGACCGCACAGCTAAACAGGCTGCCTTGCTCGGCTCCATGCCGCCGTTCTTGCAGTCCGCGCTGGTGTCCACCTCACACATGCTTAGCGCCCTCCTCCCTGACTTGGATATGAAATCCCTTCAGTCCTCAGCGTCCACAGAAGACACTGATTTTTGGTCTTCGCATGGCTCTCAGCCCTCGGGGGACGGTATTCTACTCGATTCGACCGGTCGCTTATGTCTGCCCACGCACTGTCTTCCTTTCCTCGTCTGCGAGTTTCACGGGCCTACACATCGCGGTCGAAGAGGGGTGGTGACAGATATGGAAAAAGATTTTTGTATACGACAACTAGCCTCTATGGTACACAGCATTCTGGACAAATGCCTGATTTGTGCACAGAACAATGTGTCCAAACCACACGCATCACATCAGCATCTGCCGAAACCAGATACTCCCTTCCAGGAGTGGCAGATAGATTTTACTCACATGCCCCGGCAGGGCCCCTTTAAATATCTATTGGTTATCGTGGATAAATTTTCCCGGTGGGTCGAAGCTTTCCCATGTGGGAATGAAAACGCCCGAATAGTGGTTCAAAAGTTATCACAGGAAATTATTCCCAGATATGGCCTCCCGTTGGGAATTGATTCGGACAAAGGCACACCATTCACCTCAAAAGTCACTCAACTGTTGGCCCAAGAACTAAAGATCAATTGGCGTTTCCATGTCCCATATCACCCTCAGTCCTCCGGAATAGTGGAACGAACAAACAGAACAATTAAAGGGAAATTACGGAAGGCAATGCACGCCACTGGATCAAGAAATTGGGTTTCAGTACTACCCGTGGTTTTGGCGGATCTGCGAATGACCTCGCAGGTGGCCTTAGGGCAGTGCTTCTCAAATAGTGGGGCGCGCCCCCCCTGGGGGGGCGCGATGGGATGCTGAGGGGGGCGCGTGTGACCCAGGAGAACATGCTTTTTTTCCGCAGTACTACAAGAAAGTGTAATTGCACATCCACTCCAGTAGTTGGCAGTGGCGCCCTCATTGCCCATTGTGCGCAGCGAGTATTAACTCTTCAACTGCTTCAAACCTTGCTTTGAGAAGCTGTGCGCTGCAAAACGTGCTCATTTTAGCCATTAATCTTGGCTTCCTCATTTTGAGAAAAAAAAATCAGCACAAATTGTTCTATTTGTTCTTGTTTTGTAGGTTAAAGTGTTTATATATTGTGCTCCTGAGTTAATGTTTCTGAAGTCAATTTGAATTAATTATTTATTGATTTTATTTTCAGCAGCAAATGGTGTGGTAAGTTTGTCAAAAATGTAACAAGGATATTATTATTTTTAAATTTAAGGCAAATTGATGCACTTTCTTTTACAGACTAATAAAAAATGTTAAAGTTATTCTTGTAAGTTGAACTATATCTCTTTCTTTTTGTTTTATTTATGTTAACAAGGATACGATATAATGAAGAGATATACCTGTAACTATATTATAGAAAAAGTTATAATTTATAGTTATAAGGAAAGTGGGTGGTGGGGGGGCGCGAATTGTTTTCTTCTTGCTAGGGGGGGCGTAACAGAAAATAATTGAGAAGCACTGCCTTAGGGAATCTATCCCCTTACGAAGTAATAATGGGAAGACCCTTTCCCGCTCCTTGGAGGAAGGGAAAGCAGGCTTTGGGGACGGAAGATTTAGATATACACATGAGCGAGTATGCCGTGGGCCTTGTTAAGGTCCTAAATGACTATTGGGAACGCACTAATCAGAATACTTCGGTCCCGGCCGATGCAAGCACTCATGCCTTCAAGGTAGGAGACAAGGTGCTGGTCAAGAAATTTGCAAAACTAAATTCCTCTTTGGGAGACACTCCTTACAGTGAGCCCACGGAGATACTCGCTGTTACTCATACCGCCATACTAACTGACCTCTTTCCACAGTGGATCCATGCTACCAGACTGAAGAAAAGTCCGCAATGACGTATTAAGTGCACTTTGTATTTGCAAAATTCTTTGTTCTCATTTACTTATCTTTCAGGTCTCGAGATACCAGCCCTTCTGGGGTGAATGACTTACTCGTCTTGACCTGATCCACATACCTAAGTATCACCACCACATCCTTTCGCACACGGGTCAGATAACGCCCATTTAAAATCCATGTTATGTATATACCCCAGCACGGGACAATTACACCACTTACAAAAAATGCGTGACGTAGCGGACCAACTGCGACGCGACGAAAGTCCAAACTATGGCTGGGAATTCCCCCACTCTCTTTTCGGCATGTTTACCCCGTATTTAACCACGCTTGTTCCCGTATGTATGTGTTTGTTGTTGGTTTGTGTGTTTGGACCCTGTATTTTTAGGTGTTTGATGACTCGAATCTGGGTCCTGGCCAGTTCCTTCAGCGAACCCCGATGTGCCCGCCTGCCCTCCGCCTCTGTCGATGACTGTGGACCCGGGAGTGCGTCGTGTGGATACATCCGGCGATGACTACGGACCCAAGAATACGTCGTGTGCGTGTGTAATGCTTGGATACATCCGGACGGGAAGGCTACCGGAGCCCTGAGGTACGTGGGCGAAGGGCGATGGGGCCCCGCCTGCACTTCAAGCACCAGCCTCGGCGCAACCACGGCCTGGTTTCTTCCCTACGGTGTCCAACATTCCACACGAGGAAAAAAACACCTCTGGAATGCCACAAGAAAGAGAGGGATCCGGCGTGCCGCTACAGAATTTATACATATTTCATAGTATAAAAAGAGGGGATTGAAGGAATAAATTGATAGGATAAATGAGACGCAACTATGTCTGTCTTCCCAACTATGTGTGTATTGTAAAGGAGACGCAATTATGTGTGTATTGGAAAGGAGATGCAATTATGTGTGTATTGGAAAGGAGACGCAACTATGTGTATTGGAAATGAGACGCAACTATGTGTGTATTGTAACTTCTGTATATCTAAAGCTTCCTGTTTTACTTGTAATTGTGACATGTGCGCTAGGCACATGAAACTGTTGGGTGGGTGTTCCTGTGTCGTGTTTCGGTTCGGGTGTGGGATTCAGAAAGTAACAATGTATAACAATGAGGAAATGCTTTGAAATGTATTTAGCCAAGTGTTAAGCGCCACAGGGCACAAACATGTATATGGAAATGCTTTGTGACAACTCAATTACAACTCTGCAGGCACATCCCCAAGTGTTATGTACCGCAGTGCACAAACATATATGTTAATGCTTTATGAACATGCAATTACTGCTTTGCACGCATATCCCTCTGTATAAATAAGCGGACACTGCATGTGTTCGATGAGCTTCCGATGAATAAACCAGACTGATTTCACTCGTGTGGTTGATTTTCTGTTGCTCCCGGAGTACTCCCAGACGTTGAGATACAGGAATCCAGGTCGTGCAGATTTAACTAAGAGCTTCCACGGAAAGAGAGTTCTAACACCACTGCACTAGACATGTTATGAGCAGAGAAAGGAGGTGTATGCGCACTGTTCGGGGAACAATGTTGTACTTTTATTCCAAACAACATTGCATCAGATGGAAGTTTAACACTAGCAATAGAAGGCCTAAAATCTCTTAATAAAAAGATGAAAGAACATTCGGGGGTAAATATATCCATATGGGATTCATGGTTAAGTGTGTTCTGAAAATATAGTCCCCTTGTATCATCTGTATTAAAATCTGTGTAGTTTTTGCAGCTTTTTTACAATCTGTGGTTGTTGTTGTTGAATCAACTCATCACCACTGACCTGGGTTATAAGATCCTGAATCCTACTAAGAAAGATGACATTTCTGTCGGAGTGTAAACAGTTCGGAATGAAATTAATGAATTTACGAATCTAAAATCTGTTTGAAGTGTTAGTAAATGATATCTTTTGTTTGAGCTGTGATAAACAGGAGGGAAATGTTGGAATAATTGTATGAATTATAACAGCTCTAACCTGTTTTGTTACTCACTAAGTATAAATGTTGGAAACTGCTTGTTGAGGTATTTTGCAGAAACATCTCTGTCTCAAGGGGAGGCAGCCAAGTGGAAACAACCTTGAAGTTCTCACACAACAACAGGATGACTCCCTAACTGCAGCTGGATAGAGAGCTGAAATGAACATTCTAAACTAGACAAAGTAGATAAGCATAGAACAATGATGGTCATGATGCTGATTTACATGCACCCCCCTCCCCTCTCGGAAATCAATATGACATGTGTAATTAGAGAAAGTAAAGAGACAGTTAAATTCCGTGGGAAGAAAAAAAAAAAAAAAAGTGAATGAGCTCAGTTTATTAGGGAAAGAAGGGAGGGAGGGACTCCCCTGTCTATAAACTGAACGGCCGTGGATGAATGAACATGTGTGTGAATGGAGGATGTAATCCTTGATTAACCTCCTCATATAAACAAATGTGGGATCGATACAACGAGTTTTTGTTGATGCAGAGGCAAGAACCCTCCGCCTGAAAAGGTAGAAGCTTGAGGGTTACCACAGAAATAATTAATCGTTGTCCCATAGTCAAAGATAAACCAGTGTTAGGACACCCTAGGTGCAACAAACCATTGGTCCAAATTGGGTTAAAATGGGGGGTAAAAACAGTAAACCTAGAGATAAATTAAAATGTGGAGATTGGAAAGCAGTAGAAAAACAGGCACCTGATAGAAATAAATATTTAGATTTATGGGTTAGTAAGTATGGATTCAACGGACAGTTAAAGGTAAAAAGATTAATAGAATTACAGGGAGCTATTAGACGGAACTGTAAAAATAATACAGAAAAAGAAAGCATTCCGATTACAAGTGGATGACAGGCCAACAGGGGGCCAAACATTTGCAATACACCTGAAAAATGGTCTGCATGGTGCAGCACAAGAAAGAGTAATGCAGCTGGATGGACTGAAGGGCTCCCTCAGATTCCAAGCTATCCCCGCCGAGGGACATTTGATGCCAGATATTTCACTTCGGCCCATAGAATGATTTGGGAGGGAATACTCAGGTGCTCTCTCCTTTCGGTCAACTAGCTTTGTGGGTATTGATGGGGTTCCTTTCTCGTCACAGCTTACACCCCCGCTCCCTCTGCGTTGTCCCGACGACCCCTCTCTCGATGCATTACAAATCACTTATTCTTTTGTGTATATGCAGGAATGTCCGTTTAATTTATCCGGTAGTGATCTTATGAGTCTCCTCGGTTTACAAATTCCTTTTCATGGTTCGAGCATGATCATCTCCACGTCAGAATCTCTGTCCCCTTCTATGATTGCATTAACCTCCCGTGAATTACCTTTTAATGTTAACGCAGCATGTGCAGTGAGTGAGGTGGCAGAGCAGTGTTCTCCCCTGGATCAACTGCCCCAGGACAGTCATGGGTCGAGCATAAGAATGATGTGGGCTGCATCGATTGTACTCCTTATGAGGCTAAGCGTCCCTGTAGAACCAGACACTCGGCCTCTGTTTGCATTTACACATAGGCAGCAGCAGTACACCTGGACACGCCTCCCACAAAGTTTCATTGATTCTCCTGCGGTGTTTGCTACCGTTGTACGGGACGCACTAGGGTGCTTTGTTCCCCCTGATGGTTCCTGTGTCCACTCCTATGCAGATGACTTCGGCATCAAGCTCCGAGATCTGTTTCCAAGCCACACTCGCTGTCCTTCAGCTCTCTCAGGGCTCAAAGAAATTGACCCAAGATCGCTTCAAGATCATCATCGACACCCAGCAACCGGCTACCAAGCATGCCTTACTTGCTTTCCTGGGGTTGATCAAGTACTGCAGGCAGTGGATCCCAGACTGCTCTCTCTCTATGACAAGTGCCTCCGGTCCGCAATCCACCACACGGACCCACTCCAGCAACCACTCATGGACTGAGGACATGCAAAATGCCTTTGCAGCCCTCAAAACGGCCCTCTGCTCAGCTCCAGCTCTGGGCCTGCCGAACTATGAACTGTCATTCCACCTCTACGTTGCCCATCAAGGGGAAACTGCCTCTGGGGTGTTGGCTCGGGAGCATGGCGGGGGGGGGGGGGGGGGGGGGATGAGGCCCCGTGCT
The DNA here is from genome assembly GCA_024760905.1 of Plotosus lineatus. NCBI lineage: Eukaryota > Metazoa > Chordata > Actinopteri > Siluriformes > Plotosidae > Plotosus > Plotosus lineatus. Next base: position 5,929,622 of record CM045744.1, read on the forward strand.
TTCCTTTAAAAAACACTAGACACTGTAGCTCAAGGTTTACCTGCGTGTCTTCGTGCTGTGGCTGCCTGTGCGTTAATGGTTTTAGACGCCGAGAAGATCGTCTTGTCGCACCCTTTGATTTTCCACTCACAACATCAGGTCCAACAGATCCTATGAAATTTAAATATGCAACATGTCATCACAGCGCAGGTCAGGTTACGAGGCCATTCTATGCGCTACCGATAACCTCACGATTAAATCTACTTCTTCTCTTGCTACCGTGGCTCACGCCTTACAGCGTCTGCTTAATACACAAGATGACTGTGAGCCCTGTCCTCACGACTGTTTGCAAAAAAATGTTGTTGCTACAAGCATTAGATCTGATTTGTGTTCTACACCTTTACCTACAGGTGAGGTCCTGTTTGTGGACGGGTCATGCTCTAAACCTACCGACGGTACCTTTCACTGTGGATATGCCGTCTGCCGCCTTTCAAATATAGTGATCGAATCTCATTCACTCCCCTTTATGTGTGCTCAAGTTGCAGAATTGTTTGCTCTTACTCGCACGTGCATCTTATCTGCTGACCAAGAGGTAGACAGATGCTTAACAATGCGCACAGAATAATTCTTTCAAGCCGCTGGCAGTGCATCGACATCTGCCACAACCAAATACACCATTCCAGGAATGGCAAATTGATTATACCCACATGCCAAGACAGAGACCATACAAATATCTATTGGTAATGGTTGATAAATTCTCACTCTGGGTGGAAGCTTTCCCATGCAGCTATGAGAATGCTAGAGTGGTGGTTCAGAAACTGACACAAGAAATTATCCCGTGATATGGAATTCCGGTGGGACTAGACTCGGACAGAGGGACCCCCTTCACGCCCAAGGTAACCCAACTGCTCGCAACAGCACACACTTGACTCCACACGAACTACAGACCGGTAGACCATTTCCTGGACCACACACAGCACTGGACACTGATCCACAAAACCTAACCCATAAACAATACTGTCGTGAATTGCAAAGTCTCGTTGCAGCCTTTTCACATCAAGTGAGGGAGCAGTACCAGGCGTCCGGCAGCTCTCCAGACACAGAGTGGGTCCTCCTGAAAGTCCTCAAGCGAAAGTGGACGGAGCCTAGGTGGACAGGACCCTACAAGATCAAAGAGCGCACCTCGCACGCCGTCCGGCTGGACAGCAAGGGCGACACCTGTTATCACTGGAGCTAGTGCGCAGCGGCAGAAGCTCCCGCCAGATCACTCGTCAACACACACAGGGACCTGTGTGAAGCAGCAACCTCATCACCGGCCGGTGACGAAGAAGAGACCACCAACAGCGCAGGGCAGAATAATCCCTGGGTGGCAAAAGGGGGTGAGGTAGTCTAACCCTCACCCTCATGGCAAGGCGGAGGAACAACGCGCCCCTGCAACAAGTAGCGTGCCAAGCTACCAACGCAAGTTTGAAGAGTGTTATCCCAATTATATTGTTTTTAATTATCTTGTAATGTGCTTTTTCTTTGAGTTGTGTGACAGAGTATTGAAGGTCGTAAGCTCTTTAAGGTGTATCGCGTGACCCTCCCTTAAATACAGTGAAGAATTTACTCTGTCATATTGAAGGTTTAGCTTGCTAGTTTCTATATGGAAGGTAAAGCCAGATGGGGTCTCTCCTCGGGTCCACTAATGTGTATTTCTTTTTTAGTCTCCTTGTTGGTAGTGCTCCCCATCCTGTGGGTACTTGACCCGCCCCTCACTCCCTCGCAGAATGATATAACCACCACAGCCCACAGCAGATGCCGACGATTAGTCACACAAACTAGATTCACCTCGCGCAGCCTGGACAAGTGCCTGGCCAAATATGGGGGTATAGAAATTAAGTATGTCAAAGGCACTAAAGCCACATTTACTTTTGACCTTTGTACCGTTGCGGCCTTGAGTTATGCTGCGCATGCCCGATGGTGCCCTTCCTGGGGGAACGTTATAGCGTACACCGGGGCATGGACACCGGAAGGCCACACCACCGGGAGATTACGCAGACGAGTTACAATACAGCGCGACTTTCACACAAGCCAGAATCCTATCTCCCTGTCCATCAATAACATGTACACCTGTCTCGGGGACCGACCGGATCAGTGGGGTCTCCGGGGTTGTATTGGGGGCGAATGCATCATCACTCTAGGAGTATCGATATCTGGATCCGACCCCTTGGGCCTCATCAAAATTACTCTGGTGGACCCTCCCAAAGTCACAACTTTGAAATCACATTCACCCAAGTACCCAGCAATTAATGCGACCCGTCCCCCTCAAATGGACGGCGTAAAGGTTCATGATTTTTCAAAAGATTCAGATTATTCGGAAGGCTACTGGGTTTACGGACAAAAACTTATGGCTGGTTATGATGCAGGGCCTGGTCCAGTCATACTCTAACGACAGCTGTGTGATATGTTCCACGGCCCGCCCTGCGCTGATCACCTCGCCCTCTCCATTGACCACTAATCCCGACTCCTTTCACTGTATATTAGAATTACACATGCTTGATAACCTCACATCACCTTGTCAGGGATGGGAGACAGTCTTTCCACTGACCCCGAGTTCACCCGATCCCCCAATGTTTCAACCAGTGTGCTACGCTCACTCCTGTATCACTAGGCAAGGCAATTCTTCGTCCTCTAGGGTACAAACCATTTCCCTGGACAGGTGTAATTCCACCACGAACGTGTCGGATTGGTTTAATTCCACCACCCTCACTAAAGCCCGCGCGGATATTTGGTGGTACTGCGGCGGGGCGGTGTTACATCCCACGCTCCCTCCTAACTGGTCAGGCACCTGCACCCTGATCACTTTACTCATCCCTATCACTATTGTACCAGCCTCAGTATCCGACCTAGTAGGTGTCCTTTCAAGCACACGTGTAAAGTCCATCTCCTCGTTCGATATTAAGTGCACGCGCCGGTCAATTCCCGCCCTCGGGAAGCAAGGCTTTCAAGGGTCTCCCACTTATATCGATGCAATCAGCATCCCTCGCGGCATACCGAACGAATACAAAATAGTAGACCAGATTACGGGTGGGTTTGAATCTTCCATTTGCTGGTGGTGCACTATCAACAAGAATGTCGATGGGATCAATTATGTTCATTGTGATGTTCGGCGCTTGACCAATCTTACCAGGGATGCCGTGGAAGGACTGGCAGCCAAACTCAGGGCCAATTCACTTATGACATATCAAAATTCCACGTACAACGCACGACAAAAAGTGTACCAGGCGAGATCGAAGCTGAAGGGAACCTTAATCTTCATCAACGAAGACCTCACATATAAGCGTCAGGACTGATGTTCGCGGCCAGAAAGTGCAAAGGCTTAGCTTGGACCTGGTCTCAGGACGGAAAGATCTTTGGAGTGACAGCGAGAGAAAACAAGAGAGTCATCATCCGATCACTGAGTGACATTGAATGCCTTTGCTAGCGACATTGTATGTATTATTGTAAATGTATCATTTGACTATGTCAATTCGTTTTCCATGTATAAGTTGCAATTCATCTGTCAAAAACAACCAGAATGCTATAATATGCGTGCAATGCACACAGTGGTGTCATGTAGGATGCGGTGTTCCATTTGATATATTCCAAAGCAATAATGACTGGATTTGTAATATTTGTATTTTTCCAGAATTACCCTTTTACAATTATGAGAATGACTCTGTAAGAGACGGTCAACCTGTTGACTACGGTAAATCATCTACTTTCAGTAAGGATATACAACCTAATATGTTATTGTCCGAGATTAAAGGAAATGGTCTGAAACTCGCCCATTTGAATATTAGAAGCGTACGAGGAAAAATAGATCACTTAAGACATGATCTTTATGAAAACCCTTTTGACTTATTCTGCATGTCCGAAACATGGTTAGATGAATCTATACCAAATTGTAAAATCGATGTAAGCAATTATATATTTGAAAGGAGAGATCGGAACTCCAATGGAGGTGGCATTGGATGCTATATTCGATCTAACATTTCGTATACCAGACGATATGATCTAGAGAGTGACACATTTGAGTTTATGTGGCTTGAAGTGAAAATTACGAATAAGTCATGGTTTGTTGGTGTCATCTATCGTCCTCCGAACAGTGACAATCAGTTCTTCGATGAAATTGAGAGTAATTTGGAACGAGTAACTGATATTTCTCGGAATGTAGTTCTGCTCTGAGATTTTAATTGCAATATGCTTACCGAGAACACGCTGTCAAGAAAGATGACCCGTCTGTCTTCTTCTCTTCAGCTGACACAATTAATCAAGTCCCCAACTAGAATCACTAAACGTAGTCAAACATGTATTGACCTGATATTCATGCCCACAGAAATGAGTAATGTCAATTCAGGTGTCATGTCATGTGGGTTAAGCGATCATTCTTTGACTTATGTACAGTTGAAAGCTCAGGTGCCCCGAAATGTACCAGAAATTCACACCTTCCGTTCGTTCAAACATTTCAATAAAGAAAAGTTTACGAGTGCAGGCTCTCACATTGACTGGAGTGCGTTTTGTGAAAGTGGTAATGTTGAGTTTATGTGGAAATTTTTAAAAGATGCATTTGTAGACGTATGTGAAAGTAATGCCCCTAGAATATCAGTTCGGAAAAAGATAAAATGTGCTCCATGGATAGATAGTGAATATATAGATCTCGCAAGAGAGAGAAACTTCCTGAAAAATAGGTTTGATGCTACAGGTGACCCTAATGACTGGGAAGAATATCGAAGAAAACGCAATATGTTGAACAAATTGAACAAAAAACTCAAAAAGCGTTACTATTATGAACAGTTTAAGTTGTGTAACGGAAATTCAAGCAAAACTTGGAAAATCATGAAAAAGATCATTCCTAACGTGAAAACAAACAAGGTCGAACTGACAAAGGATGAAACGGATGTCTGCAATCCGGTTGATGTCACGAACCTATTCAATGAACATTTTACTTCTCTGTGGAAAGAGACAGGGACTGTCTCTTCTTTAAACAGTACTTCGAAATACACCGACATGCAATATCAGTTTGTTAATATTACCGAAGATGATGTTATAAAAGCATTGAGAAATATCGATGAGAAGAAAGCCCCAGGACCTGATGATATGCACCCACGCCTACTTAAAGAAGGTGTAACGTTCATAAGCAAACCCCTGACGTATATTTTTAACATGTCACTTAGAACGGGCAGTATACCAAAGGAGTGGAAACAGAGCAGGGTGACACCACTTTATAAAAGTGGAAACAAAAAGGATGTCGCTAATTATAGGCCTATTTCAGTTCTCTCTCATGTAATGAAAATATTGGAAAAACTTGTTTATGGTCAGTTGTATACTTATTTTGAAAATAATGATTTGTTAAGTAACTGGCAGTCGGGATTTCGACCAATGCACTCCAAGCACACTGTGCTAGTTGACGTGAATGATTATATTCTGAGAAACATTGATGAAGGGTATCTGACCGGTGCAGTTTTTCTTGATCTTAAACGTGCTTTTGACTCAGTGAATCATAGTATTCTGATTGAGAAACTGTCCAAATATGGCTTCAGTGAGAGTGCGCTCTCATGGTTCATCAGTTACTTCACCGCGAGGGAACAATGCGTGTCTGTCAATGGGGTAATGTCGGATCTTAAGTCTGTTCAAACAGGTGTACCACAGGGGTCACTTCTGGGCCCGTTGTTGTTTTCCGTCTTCATCAATGACCTGTGTCAAGTGCCCTTTGACTGTAATACCAAAGTATGTTCGTATGCGGACGACACAGCCGTATTTGTCCGCTCGAAGAATGGCAATGTTATTTCAGAGCTGCTTCAAATGGAAATGACCAAAGTCTGTAAGTGGATGGATAGAAATGCTCTTTCATTGAATACTAAGAAAACAAAAGTAATGCTATTAGGCTCTAAACGGAAAACAAAGGGAATTTCTTTATCAGTGAAGCATGGAAACGAACCCATTAAACAAGTGCACGATTTTAAGTACCTTGGCGTTATAATAGACAGTCATTTGATTTGGGCCAAGCACATTGACTGCATAGTGCAGAAGATTTCTAGGACGATCTGTTACATCTCAAGGACAAAGAGTTATCTTCCGGGTGAAATACTTAAAATGTTATACTGTAACATGATCTTACCTCACCTTGATTACTGCAATGTTGTATGGGGAAGTGCAGCCAGTTGTTACATAACGAGGTTACAGAAGCTACAGAACAGATTCGCTCGATTAGTACTTAAGGCAGACTGTTTGACCCCGCATAAGATAATGCTTCACAAATCTTCACAAATTAGATTGGCAGTCAGTCACCCAGAGAATCCACTATCAAAATTGTGTCCTTGTATATAAAGTCGTCAATGGACTTTCCCCAACATATTTGCAATCTTTGTTAACAAAACGAAATCCTTATTTTCAAACTAGATATGCAATTAGCTGTCCTCTCAATATTAATCTCCCCAGAACTGAATATTACAAGAAATCTTTTCATTATCGTGGATCTCAGATTTGGAACAATTTACCTGATTTCATCCGAAATGCTACCTCTGTTAACTCTTTCAAACGGCAATGTAAAATGCTTAGCTTAATCGATAGACTTTAGATATTTTGTGCACATGAGTATGGTTGTGTGTAAGCATGTGTGCAAGTGGTTGCAGTGTGTGTGCATGCGCGTGCACTTATGTGTATGTGTACGGCTTTGGGTGTGTGCCGGTGTACTGGCGTGGAAGTGAAACTGTATGTGTGTGCGTGTTGGTGTGTGAGTGTGAGTGTGTGTGTGTGTGTGTGTGTTTGTATTTGTATGAGGTCTTCTCTTATACCATTACTCTATATCTCTCCTGGATTTGACTGTATTGTTTTGTTCCTTTTATGTTTCATAGGCTGGTGTAAAACCCTCTGTCTTGTGAACGATCTATATGGACATTGTAAGCTTGTGTTTTATGTTCCCTCTTTGTTTGTAATTTTGTGTTTTTTACTTAAACTGTATTTTGCACGTGATGCAGGGCCCCTTGGCAGAGCAGTTCGGAGTGAGCTGAAAGGGCTACCCTGCTAAAAGAAAACTGAATAAATAAATTAAAAAATAAATTTAAAAAATAATAAATAAAACCGCATGGCTATAGATTTTTTACTTAGTGCCCATGGTGGTGTTTGCTCCATGTTTGGGGAAGAGTGCTGCACCTTTATATCCAATAACACCGCGCCAGACGGGTCTGTCACGAAGGCCTTGGACGGACTGTGGACTCTGGCCACCGAACTGAGGGAACACTCAGGTGTTGATAACGTCATGCTTGATTGGCTGGACAGACACTTCGGTAAGTGGAAAGGTTTGATCGTTTCATTTGTGATATCCATCATCTCGGTGGCCGGACTCCTCGCCCTGTGTGGGTGCTGCTGCATCCCCTGCATTCGTTCCCTATGTATTAGGTGCATCTCTTCCACTCTGGAAAAAGGGGGCCCTCTTCCTCCCCCTCCATATCAATTTCCTCAGTTGTTCGCCGAGTCGGAAGCTCTCCTTTCGCCGGGGTCTCTGGTAGATGAAGTCGCACTTAGAGCCCGGTTCTGATTAGATTTTCCTATGGGCAATTTTGCATGCAGTTAGAGTTTTTATAGATATCATATTTGCTCAGATCTTTACAGATTTCATAATTGTCTTTTATATAGTTTTTCTAGTTGCTTGTGTACGTTTTCTCTGCTGTTCTATTTTTGTTATGAATGGTTCCTTGGTTGATCTCCTAAAGGAGATCAAAAGGGGGAATTGTAAAAGTGTATCACATTATCATGTTCTCTGCTGCACATACTGTTTTATATAACTGTATAATGGTGCTTTATTTTTCTATGTTTTGCTATACTTAAATGTTTGTTGAGAATAATCAAATGGAATGCTTAAGGGGCCATTCTTCATGTCTGTTGTAAAAGTGCATACTTAAACAGAAGTGCATGCTGGGTACCCGTGACACACAGAGCCTTTCACTGTTAGTGTGACCTTCAACAGACTCGACAGTTTCTAGAGCCCAGATTTATCGCATCCTGTTGAGATAACAACGCATCAAAGACCCAGTCACAAACCCGGAAGGAGGAACCTGCTCTGCAGCCCTTAAAAGCCCCCCGCGAGGGAGACCTCAGACCTTAACTAGCGTGTCTTTTATGCATGTTTGTTGGGTCTCCGTCCTCTGCAGACGACGCAATAAAGCTTCTCATATTCAACTCAAAACCAGTCTTCAGTCGTCTTCTTCCACATTCAACAGACCTAACACCATGTAACCAGCTTTTAATGCAATTATTATTAATTTAAATATCTAAGTTGTCGGAACTTTATTTTAGATAGCAGAACATGGTAATAGCTATCTATATATCTATCTATATCTATATATAAAATTATTTTCACTTGTTCTCCCCTGTTATTCTCAAATTGTGCCAAATTATGCCTGGGATGGTTGGATACACTGGTCCACATTAAGTGCAAGGTGTTACGGGAATGTAAATATGTGTATGAATGTAAAAATAAGAATAATGCAGGTATAAGTTGGGTGTAATTATGATCAGTTAATGTGCTGTGAAGAGAGTCAGATGGTGTGACTCAGCTGTTTGGGTCTGGAATTTTCCATAAGGGGACCTAGTTGCCCATGCGCCCTGGTGACGGGTCAGTGGAATTTTCCAGAATGGAAATTTCCCGAACATATGGAATCTATATTAAGAACCTGTGTCTCTTCCAGAAGATCATCTAAGGGGACTCATCATCAAAGTCCATCATCCACGGTCACACCAGCCCATGCGAGGATGTTCATCATTTGTTTCTGCGGGATTGCAAGCCTTTCCCTGCCAGCACATGCGCCATCTCTAAACTTACCCTGCTGCGGGTGCTTGGTGACTATGGAACCCTTTGTTAATTTGTATGTGGTTGAGCTCTAAGATGTAAGTTATGAATTTTGTCTCATTTTGTTCATATTATTAAATTGTATGTAGTTTATGTCGTGGTCTGTCGTGCTTTGCTGGTTTCACTGGGCAATTTCCGTCCTCTAAATTTACCTATCCATAACACAAGGCCAGACATTTAAAACTAACAGACGGAGAGCTGTGTTGATCCAACATGATGGAGAGGGTAGCGTCACATTCCTGACAGTGCTGCACGAGCATGTAATAAAAGATTTTTTGTAAGTACTGCATTATTTAGTTAAAAACCAATACCCTGTGTGTGTGTATATATATATATATATATATATATATATATATATATATATATATATATATATGGTGTGTGCAGTATTGCATGATTACCATTATGTAAATATGGTAGATTTCTACCCTTTAATATTCATTTCTTCCATGCGTGTCTCAAATATACAGTACTAAAAAAGTTTTATACGATATATTTGTGATAATGTCAAATAACTATGCTGGTATTTATTTATGCTTTCCTGATTGTTAATAGATGTCTGGTGAACACAAGTTTTTCGTGGTGGAGTTCACTGATGAGCAGACAGTGGATGTTGCTCATAAGTCCTGGATTACTCGTGATAATGAGGCAAGTTCTTTTTGTGGCATATTTAAATACTAGTATTGCCTGGCTTTATAATACATAATGGCAACTTACTTGTATACTGTTAAGTGTTGATATGGTAACTTTATACACACGTTTTAATAATGTGCTCATAAAACATTAAATAACTAAATGATCCACTAGTAAATGGTGTAGGGGGAAATCTATGCCATCTTGCAATTTAAATTAATCAAATTATTTTTTTAAATCATATGTCTGAAATCTGATGTATTCTACATGAGTAACTGTAACAAAATATGTACAATTCTAAAGCAATATGACTTTGTACAATACATCTCTCCTCATGTCCCAGAGCAGAATGTTAAGATTGTGTGTGTATACACATATATATATATATATATATACACATATATACACACATATATATACACATATATATACACATACATATATACATATATACACATATATAAACACAAGTATCCGCCCTCACGCTGGTCCCAAGCTCAGATAAATGCAGAGGGTTGTGACAGGAAGGGCATCCAACGTAAAACCAATGCCAGAATACAAAATGCAAACCTTAAAGACAAATTTCATACCGGATTGGTCGAGGCCGCCATCATTGCTGTTAACCAACAGGGTGCTGGTGGAAATTGGACTACTGTTGGTCGAAGGAGGAGAGGTAGGAGGCATGTCCGTAGGCAGAAAGACGAGGAAAAGCATGAGTTTAGGACTGAGAGTAGAGATTTTGAATGTTGGAACTATGACAGGAAAAGGTTGAGAGCTGGTTGACATGATGCAGAGGAGGAAGGTGGACATACTGTGTGTTCAGGAGACCAGGTGGAAAGGTAGCAAAGCTACAAGCTTAGGAGCAGGTTTAAGCTGTTCTATCATGGTGTGGATGGGAAGAGAAATGGAGTCGGCGTCATCTTGAAGGAGGGGTTTGTCAGGAATCTTCTCGAAGTGAAAATAGTGTGAGACAGAGTGATGAGTCTCAAGTTAGAAATTGAAGGCGTGATGTTCAATGTTAGTGCTTATGCCCCACAGACAGGATGTGAGCTAGAAGAGGAGGAGAGATTCTGCAGTGAGTTCGATGAAGTGATGCAGAGTTCCCCCAGAGGTGAAAGAGTGGTCATTGGTGCAGACTTCAATGGACATGTTGGTGCAGGAAACAGAGGGGACGAGGAAGTGATGGGCAGGTTTGGTATCCAAAACAGGAACACAGGACAGATGTTGATCGATTTTGCAAAAAGGATGGAAATGGCTGTGGTGAATACTTCCTTCCAGAAGAGACAGGAGCATAGGGTGGCTTGTAAAAGTGGAGGTAGGGGCACACAGGTAGACTACATCGTTTAGAGAACGTTATTTTGTTTCTTGTGTGTGTGTGTGTGTGTGTGTTGCATGTATTTGTTGTGATAACGATTTAGGCTGGGTACCAGCATAGATTAGTTCAGATGTGTAGAGCTTGGTGCCTGTGGGGCACCAGTCGGGGGTGATGATGCATTAGTTGTTTTGTTTGTTAACCGTAATTATCTCATATGAATATGAAGGACAAGATGGGTTGTGGGGAACATTGATTGGATAATGAGGTTCATGTGACAGTGTGTGTGCTTGATTTATATGGGCTTTTGAAACCGAACCTGATGAGATCATCATTACAGGGTCCTGATTCTGTACACCCTATATAATGAAATCCAAGTCCAGTCTATGCTCTGGAGGAGAATCCCCACAGACTCCTTCTGCTTCTGGATCAAAGCTGTACAAATGCTCGGATTGTGGGAAGAACTCCACAAGAACCGGTTATCTCAAACGTTACCAGGTATCCACTCGGGAGAAAACGTTTACATCACAAGCGAGAAACCAGAGCGAGTGTTAGCAGAAGTCAGATAGAAAGGCCTGTACCGAGTAATGCACAGCGAAGAATCTGTGAACAGTGGACAATTCGCTGTATGATACAGAACATTGGACCAGTTTGTGAAATATTTGCTCAGTGTTCTACAGACTTTAAAACGCAAATGCCTGCAGAATCGAATGGGACTAAAAAACAGGAAACATTAAATCTATTGTGATAAAGGATCAATTCTGGGATTTTGATGACAGTGAGTGCAGCGTCCAGGTGTCAGGTCAGACTATATCATATTATATTGTCATTTCTCATGTGACATAATTGTATCACTTAGTGTATTGTAAAGTTAGGATTGTTTCAGAAATAAATATTATGCTTTGTTTACAAAAAACACTAACTACTTCTTTCATCTCCCTAGACATTCCAGCCAGTATTACGGGATCGAATTTTTGTTGTCTCAGAAACATAAATTGGAGACTGATCACGATTGTGTGGTCCATTGATATTAGATACCATAATATAGATAATATAAAGTGGGGGCTCATCCGGGACTTTTAGACTTGCATACTTTTCAAAATTTATTTGGCATTCACCTACCTTCTATTGTTTACACAGATTTATCTCAGTGTGTTTTTGTTATTGTTTTGACATCTCAACATGGCAGAATTCAAGCCTGAGGCATTTGTTGAGGATCCAAATCCTGATCTACTTGAACATTTGACAAAGGGTCAGTTGCGTTTGGGTCAGTACTTAAACTTAAAACGGCCAAAGGAAAATTGGACTATGCTATTACAAAGTGTGCTGACTGGCAAGGCCAGAAAAATATATACAGAGCTTTCTGTAGAAGCTGCCACTGACTATCACCAGGTCAAACACTTAATCCTGAAAGTTATGAGTTAGTTCCAGAGGCTTACCACCAAAAATTCAGATACTGGGAAAAGAGCAAGGATCAGACCTATGTGGAATTTGCTAGGACAAAAGAGCAGTTATTTGATCGCTGGTGTAGTTCTAAAAGTGTAAAGAAGAACTATGAAAGTTTGCGGGAGTTGATTTTGCTTGAAGAGTTCAAGCGTTGCATTAATATAGATGTTATAATATAGATGTTAATATAGATGTTAAAATGTTTCTTGATGAGAAAAGTCCTGAAACACTGGACATTGCTGGTCAGTTAGCCTATGATTATTCATTGATATATAAAATGTCCTTAATAAGCAAATCAAACAAGTCATTTACAAACAAGAATGTAAATCAGTATGGTCAAAATAAGTTTAAGGCGCAGTCGCCCAGTACTCCAGTCAGTGAAAGTAAGTTCACCGCTATACCTCAGTCCATGTCCACGGTGTCCGAGTCAAATAATGGCTGGTCCCCATTTTCCAGGAAAATCTTTAACTATTGCAGAAAAAAAGGTCATTTGATATCTGATTGCTGGAAACTTGTAAGTAAACCAAAGGGAGAACCTTTTTTTTTCCCCCAGGCTCAAACGTCCTACTTACAGTGTGCCCATCATACCTTGCTTTCATTTTACTTTGGGCAGACTTTAAATTAGACTCTGCAATCTACTACAATCTATTCTTCTACCTGTCTCTCCAATCACATTAGCTGTAGTTGTCCAGTCATCTGGAAGCACTTCCTGACCACCCAAAGCCTGTTTCAACTCCTCCTTGAAGACATGACACACTTCCTTTTTCAGCTTCCACCACTTTGTCTTGTGTTCTGCCTTTGCCTTCTTCACCTTCTTTACCTTCCTGACCATCAGCATGATCCCACACACCATCATCCTATGCTGTTTGGCAACACTCTCACCTGCTACTACGTTGCAGTCACTGACTTCCTTCAAATTACATTGCCTACAAAAGATGTAGTCTACCTGTGTGCTCCTACCTCCGCTTTTATAAGTCCCCCCCTATGCTCCTGTCTCTTCTTGAAGAAAGTATTCACCACAGCCATTTCCATCCTTTTTGCAAAATCTATCAACATCTGTCCTTCTGTGTTCCTGTCCTGGATACCAAACCTGCTCATCACTTCCTCGTCCCCTCTGTTGCCTGCACCAACATGTCCATTGAAGTCTGCACCAATGACCACTCTTTCACCTCTGGGGGTATTCTGCATCACTTCATCTAACTCACTCCAAAATCTCTCCTTGTCTTCGAGCTCACATCCTGCCTGTGGGGCATAAGCACTAACAACATTGAACATCACACCTTCAATTTCTAACTTGAGACTCATCACTCTGTCTGACACTCTTCACTTCTAGAACATTCCTGACAAACCCCTCCTTCAAGATGAATCCTACTCCATTTCTCTTCCCATCCACGCCATGATAGAACAGCTTAAAGCTGCTCCTAAGCTTCTAGCCTTGCTACCTTTTCACCTGGTCTCCTGAACACACAGCATATTCACCTTCCTCCTCTGCATCATGTCAGTCAGCTCTCTAGCTTTTTCTTTCATAGTTCCAACATTCAAAGTCCCTACTTTCAGTCCTAGACTCATGCTCTTCTCTCTCTGCCTACAGACACGCCTCCCGCCTCTCCCTCTTCGACCAACAGTAGTCCAATTTCCACCAGTACCCTGTTGGTTGACGGCACTGATGGCGGTCGTTGTTAACCTGGGCCTCAACCGATCCGGTATGGAGGTAATATTTGTGATTTGCATGTAAAGTTTGGCATTGGTTTTATGTCAGATGCCCTTCCTGCATTTATCCTGGCTGATCGGCGTGAGAGAGAGACACTGGCTGCCCCCCCCCCGCAATAAAACAACATCCATTGCCCATACCCACAAATTGAAGTGTTCTGTTGCACCGTCTCCTTAAATAATTCCGTCTCCTCGAGCCAGTTATCTTTTCTTTCACTGTGTGACCTTAAAGCTCTTTCAACTTTTTTTTCCCTTTTACTCTGGAGTCGCCACAGCAAATCGTTTGATTTGGCAGAGGTTTTTATGTCGGATGCCCTTCCTGTCATAACCCTTTTAGCAAGGGACAGAAACACGCTGACGGCTTTGCAGCCTACTCTTTACAAAAGTCAGCAATGGTTCTTTTACATGCCTCTCACCATAGACAGTGAGAGACATGGCCCGCCTTTGATAACCCAGTTAGCTGCACTGGGGGGGGACAGTGACAACCTTGTGGAGACTGGAACTTGAACCCCCAACCTTTAGATAAGCGATCCAGCGCCCTATACCACTAGACCACCACCTCCCCAAATAGGTATCGATTATCGATCGACATAATTATATCGGCGATATTCCAATTATCAATGATATCCCTACCGGCGAGCTGTCCAGGGTCTACTCTGCCCTCTCCTAGAGTCGGCAGAGATGGGCGCCAGCCTCCCTGCAACTCTGATTAGGATTAAGCGGTTCATGAAACTATTTCAATTTTATATTGTTACTGAAAATTAAGTAAAGGTTGAACATATTGGTGTTAAAATCTGTGAATCAAACAGCAAAGACAGATTAATTTTGAGTTTAAATATTAAATATGTTTTGGTTAACCAGCACAACAGAGCCGTTCTTATTTTCTAATCCAGCTGCTGCCAGGAAACTTCATGTAATTGGTTGGAAAGTCATATTGTTGTGCAACATACACATTGATGGCTCATCACAGGCAACAAAGAGCCTGGAACAAGTGTGAATGAATGTGAATTCCTGTGCACAGCACCAAAGTGATGGAATATGGTTTGGATGGCTGTCCTGAGTCCTGTTTGATGTTCTTGTTGACTCAGCACAGGAAGCTGCATTCACAAAATGATACAAAATTCATCAGCTGGTACGTATTGTTCACTTGCATGGTGGCACATACCAATATATACATACATTTATTTATTTTTATATATATATATATATATGTGGGGCAGTGGTGGTCTGGGAGTATAGGGCGCTGGATCGCTGATCCAAAGATTGGGGGTTCGAGTCCCACTCTCCACAAGGTTGTCTCTGTCCCCTCCAGTGCAGCTAACTGGGTTATCAAAGGCGGGCTATGTTTCTCACCGTCTATGGTGAGAGGCATGTAAAAGAACCATTGCTGAGTTTCGTAAAGAGTAGGCTGCAAAGTCGTCAGCGTGTTTGTCCCTTGCTAAAAGGGTTGTGAGAGTAAGGGCATCCGATGTAAAAACCTCTGCCAAATCAAACGTGCGAATCAAATGATTCGCTGTGGCAACTCCCGAGTAAAAGGGAAAAAGCTGAAAGGAAGACATGTATATATATTTAGATCTTCCTTTCCTTTCGGCTGTTCCCTTCAGGGGGACCACAGCAAATGATCTGCCTCCATCGCACCCTATCCTCTGCATCTTCTACTCTTACTCCAACAAACTTCATGTCCGCCTTCACCACATCCATAAATCTTCTCTTTGGTCTTCCTCTGGGCCTTCTGTCTGGTAGTTCCAACCTCAGCATCCTACTACCAATATACTCACTATCCCTCCTCTGTACATGTCCAAACCATCTCAATCCAGCCTCTCTGACTTTGTCTCCAAAACATCTTACATGTGCTGTTCCTCTGATATACTCATTCCTGATCCTATCCATCCTCGATACTCCCAAAGAGAACCTCAACATTTTCATCTCTGCTACCTCCAGCTCTGCCTCCTGCCTTTTCCCCCGGGCCACTGTTTCTAAACAATACAACATCGCTGGCCTCATCACCATCTTGTACACTTTTCCCTTCTTTCTTGCCAATACTCTCCTATCACACATCGCACTGGACACTTTTCTCCATCCATTCCAACCTGCCTGCACACGCTTCACCTCTTTTCCACACTCTCCATTGCTCTGGATTGTTGAGCCTAAGTACTTAAAATTCTCCACCTTCTTTATCTCTGCTCCCTTTAACCTCACCGTTCTTCTTGGGTTCTTGTCGTTCAAACACATGTATTCTGTTTTACTGAGGCTAACCTTCATTCCTCTCCTTTCCAGGGCATACCTCCACCTCTCTAGATTTTCCTCTACTTGTTCTCTGCTCTCACTAGAGATCACAATGTCATCTGCAACACTCATAGTCCATGAAGATTCTTGTCTAACCTTGTCTGTCAGCCTGTCCATCACCATCGCAAACGAGAAGGGGCTGAGAGTTGACCCTTGATGCAGTCCCACCTCCACCTTGAACTTTTCTGTCACACTGACAGCACACCTCACCACTGTCTTACATCTCTCATACATGTCCTGCCCCACTCTAACATACTTGTCTGCCACTCCAGACTTCCTCAAACAATACCACAGTTCTTCTCTCAGCACCCTGTCATATGCTCTTTCCAGATCCACAAAGGCACAATGCAGCTCCCTCTGACCTTCTCTGTACTTCTCTATTAACAACCTCAAAGCAAACACTGCATCTGTGGTGCTCTTTCTTGGCATGAAACCAAACTGTTGTTCACAAATGCTGACCTCTGCCCTTAGTCTAGCTTCCACTATTCTTCCCCATAACTTCATTGTATGGCTCATCAACTTTATCCCTCTGAAGTTGCCACAACTCTGAACGTCTCCCTTGTTCTTAAAAATGGGCACCAGCACACTTCTCCATTCCTCCGGCATCTGCTCACTTTCTAAGACCTTGTTGAATATTCTTGTCAGAAAATCTACTGCTATTTTCCCTAGACCCTTCCATACCTCCACCCGTATGTCATCAGGACCAACTGCCTTTCCACTCTTCATCCTTTTCAGTGCCCTCCTCACTTCACCCTTACTAATCTTTGCTACTTCCTGGTCCTCAACGGTCACCCCTTCTACTCTTTTTTTTTCCCCCCTCTCATTTTCCTCATTCATCAGCTCTTCAAAGTACTCTTTCCATCTTCCCACACACTTCTGTCATCAGTCAATACATTTCCCTCTCTGTCCTTTATCACTCTAACTTGCTGCACGTCTTTCCCATCTCTATTTCTCTGCTGTGCTAACCTGTATAAATCATTTTTTCCCTCCTTACTGTCCAACCTATCATACACGTCATCATACGCCCTCTGTTTGGCCTTTGACACCGCTACCTTTGCCTTACGCTGTGTCTCCCTGTACTCCTGTTTACTCTCTTCTGTTTTCTCAATGTCCCACTTCTTCTTAGCTAACCTCTTTTTTTGTCCACACTCCTGCACTTCCTCATTCCACCACCAAGTCTCCTTATCTACTTTCCTTCCAGAGGACACACCAAGTACTCTCCTACCTGTGTCCCTGATCACATTTGCAGTGGTTGTCCAATCATCTGGAAGCACTTCATGACTACCCAAAGCCTGTTTCAACTCCTCCTTGAAGACAACACGACACTCTTCCTTTTTCAGCTTCCACCACTTTGTCTTCTGCTCTGCCCTTGCCTTCTTCACCTTCCTCACCATCAGTGTCATCCTGCACACCACCATCCTATGTGGTTTGGCAACACTCTCACCCACTACTACTTTGCAGTCACTGACTTCCTTCAAATTATATCGCCTACACAAGATGTAGTCTACCTGTGTGCTCCTACCTCTGTTTTCTTAAGTCATCCTATGCTCCTGTTTCTTCTGGAAGAAAGTATTCACCACAGCCATTTCCATCCTTTTTGCAAAATCTATCAACATCTGTCTTTCTGTGTTCCTGTTCTGGATACCAAACCTGCTCATCACTTCTTCGTCCCCTCTGTTGCCTGCACCAACATGTCCATTGAAGTCTGCACCAATGACCATTCTTTCATCTCTGGGGGTACTCTGCATCACTTCATCTAACTCACTCCAGACTCTCTCCTTCTCTTCTAGTTTACATCCTGCCTGTGGGGCATAAGCACTAACAACATTGAACATCACGCCTTCAGTTTCCTACTTGAGACTCCTCACTCTGTCTGACACTCTTCACTTCTAGAAAATTCCTGACAAACTCCTCCTCTCCACACCATGATAATGATGGATGGTAATATACACTGTGGATAAAGGAATCATTCGGTCCACAGATGCCTAAAAATGTGAGAGCAAAGTGATTTTCTCTTGCTGTGAACACTCGACTTTGCTCGAGTTGTTTAAAAGGTAAAAGCTTGGAATCAAAAACACGGTCATGTGGGACAATTAAGTACAGGGTGACCCAAAAACTCCCACTATTCAAGGGAAAATTAAAAATAATTATTTTTTTTTTTTTTAAATTATTACTTGCACACATGAAATGTTTATCTTAAAGATAATCCTCCAGATGATGCTACTCATCATATCTCCGCTATTCCAGGTGATTTCTAAGGGCCGCTCTGACTCGAAGGGTCGTGTCTGGTGGAACGGCGACAATCTCCTGCTAAATAGTGACATTCAGGGCTCCAAGGGTTCAGGGTGAATGAGTGTACACTCCTGATTTAAGGAAACACAACAGAACAACAATCACAAGAGTCAAAGTCAACGAGATCACCTGATCCAGAAACATTTCCCCAGCACGTCCAATCATCTTTGAACTCTGTGTTTGTGCACCTGAGCTCCATCAAATTGATTCCACACATCCACTTTTCCAACATTTAAGGTGTTCAAGTTGGGATTGGGCCACTAACGGACCTCAGAACCACCTCATCTACATCACTAAGCTTCATGATTGGAAATAATTTAATTATCTTTAATCTTTCATTCATCAAAAATTTTTATGGGAGGTTTTTTTGTTTGTTTGTTTTTTATTTATTTATTTATTTATTTGTCTCACCCTGTGGAAAATGTTGATTTTTGTTAATGCCTCCAGGTAAATTTGATGTACTTGGTCAATACCACCAGAAAACAAAAATGTAGAATTTCTTGTTATATATTGAACAATAAAAAGAGTAAATGTAATATTGTTTAATGATGAAAGTAAGAAGCCGTGGGGTTCAGAAGCTACTATTGGCCTCTATAGCAGAAATAATGATTTTTGTTGAACTTGTATTATTGTTTTATCTTCAAGCCTCTTTGATATGATTCAGAATTCAAAGTTGAATCGATGACCTCAAACTCCTTCCACGAGGCAGCAAACCGACCTTGTCCGATCCCATTTTCCTCTCCCTGCCATCAGCTCCTTCTTCTGTATATGACTGAGCGAAAACTTGGTCGGTCCAGAGCACATGATTGTCTTTATGTTGATTAGAAAACATCTCTTATAATCCCCATGCGCTTTTGCTCCAATACACTTTTTGTAAAGACTTTTTTGTGGCGCATCTCATCACATTCTGATTTAAGATGCTGCACACATTCACCCCAAATCGTACATGAACGAATTTTGAGGTTCTTTCATTACACTAGATGGGAGCTGCTTGAAATGTTGAGTACCCAGAGGAGAACCCACGCAAACACACGGAGAACATGCAAACTCCACACAGAAATGCCTGAGCTGGGAATCAAACCCATGACCTTCTTGCTGTGAGGGAGATGTTCTAACCACTGCACCATCATGTCCTGTCCCGATTTTAATTTAATGGACTTAAAGTGATCAATCTGTGATCATATTCTCTTCTTCCATGGGACTGAGTTTTGTTGTTTATTTATTTGACTTATTTTTGTTATATTTCACTAATTTTTTCAGTCGAACATTTATTTTGTAGGCACTGTATAAAAGAAGGTTAAATGCTTGCGCAACTTTTATGATGCAAATCAGAAGTATTACCCCCATACCGGATCGGTCGAGGCCCGGGTTAACAACGACCGCCATCAGTGCTGTCAATCAACAGGGTGCTGATTGAAATTGGACTACTGTTGGTCGAAGACGTCGAAGAAGGAGAGGTGGGAGGCGTGTCCATAGGCAGAGAGAGAAGAGGAAAGGCATGAGTCTAGGACTGAGAGTGGGGACTTTGAATGTTGGAACTATGCAGAGAAAAGGTAGAGAGCAGAAGGACAGATGTTGATAGATTTTGCAAAAAGGATGGAAATGGCTGTGGTGAATACTTTCTTCCAGAAGAAACAGGAGCATAGGGTGACTTATAAAAGCGGAGGTAGGAGCACACAGGTAGACTACATCTTGTGTAGGCGATGTAATTTGAAGGAAGTCAGTGACTGCAAAGTAGTAGTGGGTGAGAGTGTTGCCAAACAGCATAGGATGGTGGTGTGCAGGAGGACGCTGATGGTGAGGAAGGTGAAGAAGGCAAAGGCAGAGCAGAAGACAAAGTGGTGGAAGTTGAAAAAGGAAGAGTGTCCTGTGGTCTTCAAAGAGGAGTTGAAATAGGCTTTGGGTGGCCAGGAAGAGCTTCCAAATGACTGGACAACCACAGCAAATGTGATCAGGGACACAGGTAGGAGAGTACTTGGTGTGTCCTCTGGAAGGAAAGTAGAAAAGGAGACTTGGTGGTGGAATGAGGAAGTGCAGGAGTGTGTACAAAGGAAGAGGTTAGCTAAGAAAAAGTGGGACATAGAGAGGACCGAAGAGAGTAAACAGGAGTACAGGGAGACACAGCGTAAGGTGAAAGTAGCAGTGGCTAAGGCCAAACAGAGGGCGTATGATGACTTGTATGATAGGTTGGACAGTAAAGAAGGAGAAAATGTTCTATACAGGTTGGCACAGCAGAGAAATAGAGATGGGAAGGACGTGCAGCAAGTTAGATTGATAAAGGACAGAGAGGGAAATGTATTGACTGATGACAGAAGTGTGCTGGGAAGATGGAAAGAGTACTTTGAAGATCTGATGAATGAGGAAAATGAGAGAGAAAAAAGAGATAAGAGATAAGAGATACAGAGATACAGCTTTATTAATCTCACAATGGAGAAATTCACTGTTACAGGCTCTTGAGGTACCATCAGTAGGGGGTGCAAAAATAGATACAAATACAAGCATACACACGTACATATATATTATATAAGTAAATAAATAAGTAGATACATAAATAGTATAAATTAATAAACAATAAAAGAAAAGAATGGAGCAACTTTATAGACTGGCCTATATTAAAGTGTAATGTATCTGAGGGCAGAGATGGGTTGATATGGTTCACAGTCAGTGGGGTAGATGTGGTTGTGCTCGGGGGTTTTATTGCACATAACCAGTATTTTCACAGACAGTTACAAAGTGGCGTTGTACAGTCTGACAGCGGTGGGAATGAACGACCTGCGGTAGCGCTCCTTCCTGCACTGAGGATGCCTCAGTCGTCCACTGAAGGAGCTACTCAGCTCCTCTACAGTCTGGTGCAGTGGGTGATAGATGTTGAACAGGATGGATGTGAGCTTTGCAACTATCCTCCTCTCACTCACCTCCTCCACAGAGTCCAGTGGGCAGCCGAGGACAGAGCTGGCCCTCCTGACCAGCTTGTTCAGTCTCTTTCTGTCCCGCTCTGTGCTGCCTGGGGCCCAGCAGATGGCAGCGTAGAGGATTGCAGAGGCTACCACAGAGTCATAAAAAGTCCTGAGCAGAGGTTCAGCATACGCCGAAGGACCTGAGTCTCCTCAGAAGATGGAGGCGACTCTGGCCCTTCTTGTACAGGGCGTTGGTGTTGTGGGACCAGTCCAGTTTATTGTTAAGGTGAACACCCAGGTACTTGAAACTGTCCACTGTCTCAATGTCCTGTCCCTGGATGTTCACTAGTAAGTGTGTGTGTGTGTGTGTGTGTTTCAGTGTTTCTCCTGAAGTCGATCACCATCTCCTTCGTCTTCCTGGTGTTCAAGCACAGGTGGTTGCGCTCACACCAGTCCACGAAGTCAATGATGACCGACCGGTACTCCAGCTCGTTCCCCTCAGACACACGGCCCACGATGGCGGAGTCGTCCGAGAACTTCTGGAGGTGGCAGCTGTTTGTGTTATATATGAAGTCCGAGGTATAGATATTGAAAAGGAAGGGTGAGAGGACGGTGCCCTGCGGTGCCCCGTGCTGCAAACTACCACCTTTGACTTACAGCCCGCGCAGCCGCACGCACTGTGGACGGTTGGTAAGGTAGTCGATAATCCAGGCAGCAAGATGCCCGTCCACTCCCACGTCCTCCAGCTTCCCTGCAGACGCCGCTGGCCTGATGGTGTTGAAGGCGCTGGAGAAGTCAAAGAACATGACCCTCACAGCGCTGCCGGCGATCTCCAGGTGGGTTAGTGCCCGCTGCAGAAGGTAGATGACGGCGTCTTCTACTCCGATGTTGGGCCTGTAGGCAAACTGCAGCGGGTCTAGGTGGGGCTCACCATAGAGCGGAGGTGTTCAAGGAGGAGCCTTTCCATGGTCTTAATGAGGTGGGAGGTCAGGGCGACAGGTCTGTAGTGGGCTGGTTCCTTCGCTTGTGCTGTTTTGGGAACCGGAACCACACAGGAGGTCTTCCATAGGACGGAACCTTCTCCAGGCTGAGGCTCAGGTTGTACAGGTAGCATAGTACCACACAGAGCTGGTCTGCGCAGGTCCTCAGCAACCTGGGACTGATGCCATCAGGTCCTTCAGATTTCCTCTGATTTAGTCGCCTCAGCTGTCTCCTCACCTGGTCTGATGTGAGGGAGAGGGGGGGCTGGTGTGGGCTGCAGAGGGAGGGGATGTGTCTGTCGGGCTGTAGCAGTCAAGTGAAGTTGGCCTGGGGAGGGGAGGTGTCAGCTGGTCTGGAGACGTGTGAAGAGGGGAGGGGAACGGGAGGGGTGCAGAGGGGAGGGGGGAGAATCAAACCTGTTGAAGTAACAGTTTAGTTCATCCGCCCAGCGCTGGTCACCATCAGCTGTCCCTCTGACACTCTGCCCAATTCCAGACATGGTCTTTAGTCCTCTCCAGACGTCCCGCACGTTGTTCTGAGCCAGCTTCTCCTCCATCTTCTTCCCATAGTCCTTCTTTGCCCTCCTGATCCTCCACTGGAGCTCACGCTGGACTTTCTTCTGCTCCTCTCTGTCCCCCGAGATGAAAGCCCTCTTTTTCTTGTTCAGGAGGACTTTAAGCTCAGGGGTGACCCATGGGTGGTTGTTGGAGAAGCACCGTACCCTCCGTGTTGGCACAGTGCTGTCCACGCAGAAGTTCATGTAATCAGTGATACAGTGTGTGAGGCCGTCGATGTCATCACCAAAGGAGTCACAGAGCATGCTCCAGTCTGTGGTCTGGAAACAGTCCCTAAGCCTCTCGTTGGTCTCCTCGGTCCACACTTTCACAGACCTCTTCTGTGCAGGTTCCTTTCGCACCCTGGGTGTGTATTGGGGGAGCAGGTAGACCAGGTTGTGGTCTGATCGTCCCAGTGGGGGGAGGGGGGAGGAGCTGTAAGCGTCCTTCACATTTGCATACAGCAAGTCCAGTGTTTTATTTTCTCTTGTGGAGCACTTCACGTATTGCGTGAACGTCGGGAGAGAGGCGGAGAGAGGGGCGTGGTTAAAATCCCCGCTGATCAGAATCATGGCGCGCCGGTGACGAGTCTGTGTCTGATTAATGGCGCTGTGTAGACGCTCACACGCGGCCGCCGCATCAGCCGAGGGCGGAATGTACACGCAAAACACAATCACGTGTGAAAACTCCCTCGGTAGATAATATGGCCGCGCGCTTACCGCTAGCATTTCCAGGTCCCGCGTGCACAGCTGCTCCTTCACGTGCACGTTTGCCGGGTGGCACCATCGTTCATTCACATAGACCGCCACACCCCCTCCTTTCTTCTTACCGCTCTCCGTTACACTCCGATCTGCACGCGCGAGTGTAAATCCGTGAAGAGAAACCACAGAGTCCGGTGTGAGTTCATTCAGCCACGTCTCTGAGAAACACATGAGGCTGCAGTCCCGGTACTGCCTCTGCTGCCGGGTCAGCGCCGCCAGCTCCTCCGTCTTGTTGGCGATCGCGCGGACATTTCCCATGATGACAGAGGGAACACATGTCCTCCGCGTCTTTCGTCCCCCTCTGCAGCCTCTCCTTTTCCTCCGTATTTCCACAGGTACAACGGGCTTTTCCGCGTGAAGGAGGGCGGGGGCGCGCAGGCCGAGGAGGGTCTCATGTGTGTAAGACCTGCGTTGCTCAGAGCCGTCGGTGAATGAGTTTCCTGACGCCGATCCAAAAAGTGAAAATAAAAGTGCAAAGAAAAACAAAAGCATCATGAAAGTATGTTTTCCAGATGCAGGATTGAAGAAAGAAAAAGAAAATTTGAAAAAAGATAAAGAAACACGCCTATATACAATAGAAAAGAGAAAAAAAAGAAAAATAAACTGAAGAGCTCCTGTAACTGGCTGCAGGTCACCCGGCGCCATCTTGCATAGAAGAGGTAACCATTGAGGAGCAGGATGTAGCAAAGATCAGTAAGGGTGAAGTGAAAAGGGAATTGAAGAGGATGAAGAATGGAAAGGCAGTTGGTCCTGATGACATACCGGTGGAGGTATGGAAGTGTCTAGGAGAGGTAGCAGTATATTTTCTGACAAGAACATTCAACAAGGTCCTAGAGAGTGAGCAGATGCCGGAGGAGTGGAGGAGAAGTGTGCTGGTGCCCATTTTTAAGAACAAGGGAGACGTGCAGAGTTGCGGCAACTACAGAGGGATAAACTTGATGAGCCATACGATGAAGTTATGGGAAAGAATAGTTGAAGCAAGACTAAGGGCAGAGGTCAGCATTTGTGAACAACAGTTTGGTTTCAAGCCAAGAAAGAGCACCACAGATGCAATGTTTGCTTTGAGGATGTTAATAGAGAGTACAGAGAAGGTCATCGGGAGCTACATTGTGCCTTTGTTGATCTGGAAAAAGCATATGACAGGGTGCCAAGAGAAGAACTGTGGTATTGTATGATGAAGTCTGGAGTGACAGAGAAGTATGTTAGAGTGGTGCAGGACATGTATGAGAGATGTAAGACAGTGGTGATGTGTGCTGTCGGTGTGACAGGAGAGTTCAAGGTGGAGGTGGGACTGCATCAAGGGTCAGCTCTGAGCCCCTTCTTGTTTGCTATGGTGATGGACAGGCTGACAGACGAGGTGAGACAAGAATCTCCATGGACTATGATGTTTGCAGATGACATTGTGATCTCTAGTGAGAGCAGAGAACAAGTGCAGGAAAATCTAGAGAGGTGGAGGTATGCCCTGGAAAGGAGAGGAATGAAGGTTAGCCTCAGAAAATCAGAATACATGTGTGTGAATGAGAAGGACCCAAGAGGAACGGTGATATTACAGGGAGCAGAGATAATGAAGGTGGAGGATTTTAAGTACTTAGGCTCAACAATCCAGAGCAATGGAGAGTGTGGAAAAGAGGTGAAGAAGCGTGTGCAGGCAGGCTGGAATGGTTGGAGAAAAGT
The DNA here is from genome assembly GCA_024760905.1 of Plotosus lineatus. Lineage (NCBI taxonomy): Eukaryota > Metazoa > Chordata > Actinopteri > Siluriformes > Plotosidae > Plotosus > Plotosus lineatus. Next base: position 5,955,019 of record CM045744.1, read on the forward strand.
GTCCGGTGTGATGTGCGATAGGAGAGTGTCAGCAAGAATGAAGGGAAAAGTGTACAAGACGGTGGTGAGGCCAGCGATGTTGTCTGGCTTAGAAACAGTGGCGCTGAGGAAAAGGCAGGAGGCAGAGCTGGAGGTCGCGGAGATGAAAATGTTGAGGTTCTCTCTGGCAGTAACGAGGATGGATACGATCAGAAATGAGTATATCAGAGGGACAGCCCATGTCAGATGTTTTGGAGACAAAGTCATGGAGGCGAGATTGAGATGGTTTGGACATGTACAGAGGAGGGATAGTGAGTATATTGGCAGTAGGATGCTGAGGTTTGAACTACCAGGTAGAAGGCCTCGAGGAAGACCAAAGAAGAGATTTATGGATGTGGTGAAGGAGGACATGAAGGTCGTTGGAGTCAGAAAAGAAGATGCAGAGGACAGGGTGAGATGGAGGCGGATGATTTGCTGTGGCGACCCCTGAAGGGAGCAGCCGAAAGTAAAAGAAGAAGAAGAGAAGAGGTATTACTGTGCTCAAATGGCCTGCCAACTGTCCTGACCTGAAGCCCATAGAGAATCTGTGGGATATTGTGAAGAGAAAGTTGAGAGACACCAGACCCAACATTATGGATGAGCTTAAGGCCGCTATCGAAGCATCCTGGGCCTCCATAACACCTCAGCAGTGCCCCAGGCTGATTGCCGACATGCCACGCCGCATTGAAGCAGTCATTTCTGCAAAAGGATTCCCGACCAAGTATTGCGTGCATAACTGAACATAATTATTTGAAGGTTGACTTTTTTCCGTATTAAAAACAGTTTCTTTTTTTATTGGTCGGATGAAATATACTAATTTTTTGAGATAGGGATTTTTGGTTTTTCATTACTTTTTGCCAAATTTATCAATATTAAAACAATAAAAGGCTTGAACTACTTCAGTTGTGTGTAATGAATCTAAAATATATGAAAGTCTAATGTTTATCAGTACATTTCAGAAAATAATGAACTTTATATAATGATATAATTATATGCTCAATTTTTTGAGAAGGACTAGTATGTAAAATAAATTCTCTCACTTCGTAATATTGTAATTTATTATCCTCGGTTCTACTCCGAGCTCCTCCAGAACTTTTCAACTCAGAAGTTCTCACAACCGATTGCTCTTGTTCATCATCATCATCATCATCATCATCATCAAAACAAACAATCAAACAAACCCATGTAATTGTCTTTGTTTTGACTTGATCTAATTATTTTTGAATAAAAATAAATAAATAATTGATGAGAGATTTGTGAAAAAAGTTTTCACCTCGACGGCATTTAAAAATATAATGAACTCAAATCAGGATCAGAATGAAAAGGTTAAATATCCACAACCACTTCAATATAAAAACAAAATAGATCAACAAAACACACTCTCGGATTCATTACTCACAGCACGGAGACCCGGTCAAGCGTGACGTCATCAAATAACGTGCCCAGCGTCAAAGAATTTCTTCTGAACATCAGAGTGAAGGACGAACAAAAAGTCGAGACCACGAGCCTCGGAAATAGTGTTGAACTGCCGAACCTTCAGTATCACTCCATTATTCATTCAACTACACCATTTAAAATATCCCATTGTTCTTCACATCACCATTATTATTATTATTATCATTATTATTATTATTATTATTATTATTATTATTATTATTATTATTATTATTATTATTATTACTATTATTATTATTAATAACAATAATAATAATAATAATATCATTATTTATTATTATTATCATTAATATCATCATCATTATTATTATTATTATTATTATTATTATTATTATTATTATTATTATTTGTTTTTGTTACTCGTGTTAATAATTTCATAATTATGATGCTGATAAATATTATCTTACTGAAATTGTAATGTATATTATTTTGTATTATTACTATTATATATGACTATTATTATTGATATTGTCATTATCATCATCATCATCATCATCATTATTACCATTACTATTAAGATTATCATTTTTTATTACTGCCATTATGCATAATATTTTTATAATTATGATGCTGATGAAAGTTTTTGTTAGTAATATTACAAATACTGTATTTTATATTATTACTTTTATTCTTTTAATATTGATAGTATCAGCATTATCATTGTTAGGACGATATTTTCCTATTTTGTTTTTTTATTGTTTCTATCTTGATGTTTGAAGTGATTGTGAATCGCATTGATGTTTACACTGAGTTTGGACTGAATTGAATTCAGCTGATTGGGTCGGATGTGCTGAGTTGATGAAGTTCTGTGATATTTTCATTTCAGAAATTCCATTAAAGTCCCTGAGACGCATACTGTACATAAATACTGTAATCATCAGCAGAGATCATCGCGACCACCTTTACCCAGCATTTCTGACTCTTCTCCTGTAGTTTGTGCTCAGAGCAATGCAACCATTTATTATTTCTTCCTTTTTAAACTGGCTTATTCATCCTATATTCTTCTCCTTCTCTTCTCTTGAATGTTAATATATTGAATCCTTTTCAATTTCAATCTTCGATTCTTCAGCAGGATCTCATTATGTGCTACAAGCAACACAAACTCTTTTCTCATCAGCAAGTTTCCTACAAAAATCCAAATTATTTTATAAACAATAGAATATTGTTGACTTGGGTTTTATTAATATTCTGGTTTATTTTATTGTATTTATGCAATACAATATTTTTTTTACTGATATGTTGTGGAATATTAATCCTCTACTGGTTTGTGTATTCTGAATGTACTTTAAATGACTCAAAATGATTTTACAACCAAAACCTAATAGTATGAAACGCTCATGAAACAAGCTGATGATTTTGTGACGTCATATTGATCTGCATAATTCCACCTGACTTCATTGAGCCAAAAATACTTTTAGCACAATTAACACTCTGTATATTCATTCTGCAGCCTTATCATTTTCCACATTTGCCATGGCCTGCAGTGTGTGTGTGTGTGTGTGTGTGTGTGTGTGTGTGTGTGTGTGTGTGTGTGTGTGTGTGTGTGTGTATGTGTGTGTGTGTGTGTGTGTAGCAATGAACATAAGTCAGTAACATCAGTGTGAAACAAAACTATATTTTAATAGAAATAATTTCTGTGATGACACTGAAAATCCTGTTTGAGTGAACAGCACCGAGCTTTGAATTGATAATCCTCCTCATATTTTTTAGATAATCTGTATTTTGTTGAAGGAAAAAATGATGAATCGTTTTCGGCCTAGATTTGCATTTATTCCATTTCACAGAAATATTCATTTACAATCACAAGATTACATTAACTCGTGTGTTTAAAAAAAAAGATCCCCGCGGGGCGTGGTCACTCACAGAGATTGCCAGCCAATCATGGGCACCTGTGAGCTGATTGGTACAAGGGGCTCCGAGTGAATTTGAGCGCCCCCGAGTGGGCGGCAGTTCGAAAAGAGGCGGGTCGTGAGCGTTGCGTGTGGTGGAGGGGGCGTGTGCATGCTTTCGCCCCGCCCTAGTCGGTGGTGCTCTTGTGATCGGGAAAGCAAAACCTGATGGGCGGGGATTGGACGCGGCAGATTTAGAGAAAAATGCAAAGAAAAACATTTGGGTCTGCGAGCTCACTATTTCAGAACCAAAAATGATCCGAAATCCCTGTTGCGGAGGACGTCCTGGGTTCGAGTCCCAGATTCGGTGACGGGGCTTTGTGTGGAGTGTTCTTCATGTTCTTCTCACCTGCTTGCATGGGCTTCCTCCAGGTCCTCCAGTGTCCTCACACAGTCCAAACATCTGCACATGAGGAGAACTGCTGTTTTACATTTGCTTCTCTCTCTCTGTGTGTGTGTGTGTGTGTGTGTGTGTGTGTGTGTGTGTGTGTGTGTTTGCAGTGGTTTGGAGATGTGTTCTAGGAGGAAGTGATTGTGTAAATGAATGCGTGAGTGAGCGTTGTGGGGGTTAATATAGTATGAATATTAATTAATGTTAAATATTGTTAATATGTAGGGGCAGTGGTGGTCTAGTGGTATAGAGTGCTGGATCGCTGATCCAAAGATTGGGGGTTCGAGTCCCACTCTCCACAAGGTTGCCCCTCCCCCCCCCCCCCCCCCCCAGTGCAGCGAACTGGGTTATCAAAGGCGGGCCATGTCTGTCACTGTCTATGGTGAGAGGTTCATGTAAAAGAACCATTGCTGACTTTCGTAAAGAGTAGCTGCAAAGTCGTCAGCGTGTTTCTGTCCCTTGCTAAAAAGGGTTGTGACAGGAAGGGCATCCGACGTAAAAACCTCTGCCAAATCAAACGTGTGAATCAGATGATTCACTGTGGCGACTCCCGAGTAAAAGGGAAAAAGCCGAACGGAAGACATACATTGTTAAAATGTGTCATTAATAATCAGTTGGTTGATTGATTGATTTAAGTGTTAATGATGCGCGTGTGTGTGTGTGAGTGTGATTTTAAACATAATATTTCTGCAGTGATGCCTGAAAGGTAATATTTTCATAAATGTTTGTAGAAAAGATAAATGATGAAATGTGAAATTTGTAGTGATGAGACACTAAATAAGTGATTGACAGAGAAACCCAGTCGGCCATTCAGAACTGTGAGTGGATCTTTCTGATCAGACCAAAGCTTTCCAGATAGTTCAGTTGACCACCAGACACCAGCAGTGTGCGACGCAGCGTGCGTCACGTGACTATGGCATCAAGCTCACGGCTTCTATTTGTTTGCTCCACTGCTTTAGAATTTTGCACTGAATATGATATTTGGGTTTTTCATATAGAGTTGGCAATGAAATAGTTGGATGGTAAACCGTTCATAAAAACCAAGAAAGAGAACTGCAGGGATTGTTATAAGATTACAGAACTGCTCAGTGGCTTCTCAGCTGAATTGCAGCTTTGGAGGCTGATTGTCCCCCTGAGGGCCCTGCGCGTCTACTCTGGGAAGAAAACAAATATCTACTGAAGGACACCAAGGAAGTTGGTGCTGATATAGATGAACTGAAATCTCGCACAAACCTTCTGGACCGAGCCCGGGACTCCAATGAGGACAGCATAGATACTGCTTCTTCAACTCTTCAGTTCTTGGAAGCAAAACAGACGAGATGTGAAGTGGTCCAGTGTTCTCTATCTCAGGAGATTGATCCACTACGCAGTCGAGCTGTGCGGAATAATATTTATATCAATTTTCAGCAAAATGCTGAGCTATTTAAACCAGATAAAGACAGGGAGGACTGTGTGGTCACATCTAAAGAGGTTCTTCGTAACCGGCTTGGTATTCAGGGGGACATAAAAAAAATCGCATATTATTTTCTGTAATGTACTGATAAAAATTAAACTTTCATATATTTTAGATTGATTGCACACCAACTGAAATATTTCAGGTCTTTTATTGTTTTAATACTGATGATTTTGGCATACAGCTCATAAAAACCCCAAATTCCTAGATCAAAAAATTAGCATATCATGAAAAGGTACTCGAAATGAGCTATTAACCTAATCATCTGAATCAACCAATTAACTCTAAACACCTGCAAAAGATTCCTGAGGCTTTTAAAAACTCCCAGCCTGGTTCCTTATTCAAAACCGCAATCATGGGTAAGACTGCCGACCTGACTGCTGTCCAGAAGGACATCATTGACACCCTCAAGCAAGAGGGTAAGACACAGAAAGAAATCTCTGAGTGAATAGGCTGTTCCCAGAGTGCTCTATCAAGCCACCTCAGTGGGACGTCTGTGGGAAGGAAAAAGTGTGGCAGAAAACGCTGCACAACCAGAAGAGGTGACCGGACCCTAAGGAAGATTGTGGAGAAGGGCTGATTCCAGACTTTGGGGGACCTGTGGAAGCAGTGGACTGGGCTCCAGGTGCCGCATTCCCTGGGTCAAGCCACTTTTGAACCAGAAACAGCGGCAGAAGCACCTGACCTGGACTACAGAGAAGCAGCACTGGACTGTTGCTCAGTGGTCCAAAGTGCTATTTTTGGATGAAAGCAAATTTTGCATGTCATTCGGAAATCAAGCTGCCAGAGTGTGGAGGAAGACTGGGGAGAAGGAAATGCAAAAATTCCTGAAGTCCAGTGCCAAGTACACACAGTCAGTGATGGTCTGGGGTGCCAAGTCAGCTGCTGGTGTTGGTCCACTGTGTTTTATCAAGGGCAGGGTCAATGCAGCTAGCTATCAGGAGATTTTGGAGCACTTCATGCTTCCATCTGCTGAAAAGCTTTATGGAGATGAAGATTTTATTTTTCAGCACGACCTGGCACCTGCCCACAGTGCCAAAACCACTGCTAAATGGTTTACTGATCATGGTATTACTGTGCCCAATTGGCCTGCCAACTGTCCTGACCTGAACCCCATAGAGAATCTGTGGGATATTGTGAAGAGAAAGTTGAGAGACACCAGACCCAACACTGTGGATGAGCTTAAGGCCGCCATCGAAGCATCCTGGGCCTCCATAACACCTCAGCAGTGCCACAGGCTGATTGGCTCCATGCCACGCCGCATTGAAGCAGTCATTTCTGCAAAAGGATTCCCAACCAAGTATTGAGTGCATAACTGAACATAATTATTTGAAGGTTGACTTTTTTGTATTTAAAGCACGTTTTTTATTGGTCAGATGAAATATGCTAATTTTTTGAGATAGGGATTTTTGGTTTTTCTTTACTTTTTTGCCAAAATTATCAATATTAAAACACCAAAAGGCTTGAACCTTTTCAGTTATGTGTAATTAATCTAAAATATATGAAAGTCGAATGTTTATCAGTACAGTACAGAAAATAATGAACTTTATCACAATATGCATAACTGAACATAATTATTTGAAGGTTGACTTTTTTTTGTATTAAAAACACTTTTTTTTTTTTTTTTGGTCGGATGAAATATGCTTATTTTTTGAGATAGGAATTTTGTGTTTTCATGAGCTGTATTCCAAAATCATCAGTATTAAAACAATAAAAGACCTGAAATATTTCAGTTGGTGTGCAGTGAATCTAAAATATATGACAGTTTAATTTTTATCAGTACATTACAGAAAATAACGAACTTTATCACAATATGCTAATTTTTTGAGAAGGACTAGTATATTCAGACAGCGCACACAACAACAGATGGTGGAATCATTGCCGGGATTCCAGACACGAGACACCAGAATCTCATTTTCAACAATTACAACCGATTGAAAGATACAAATGACTTTGTGACACAACAATTGACTCGGGCTCGTAATGAAAGGTGTATGTTCGCACTACTTGATTTGAAGGAGGCCAAATCTGACCAATCTCAGAACGCTGTCCTCTCCCAGAACAAATTTTACATCAACAAAAAATTGCAAACGAGGTTCCTCAACGCAAATGTACCTGAACGCCCACTTGGTACTGATGAGCCATGGACTGTCCAACAAAGTCACGGTCAAAAAATGGTGGGCGTGTCTTCCGGGGATTCTCGGGCCTGATCTCTTGTGAAAAGGACGTTGCTAATCTTATCACTACAAAGCCTGAACTTACCATTTCATCTCATATTATCTTTGCTTCTCGTTCTGACAGCAGAGGTGAGATATACGGAAACTACGATTCAGATCGGGATCAGGGATGTGGACTCAAACTCCTCAAAATGATGCGAGACAATGACATCATCAACTGTATGATGATGCAACACGTACATGTCATCCTGATCATTCTCATCTCGGGAAGAAACCATTTGAGATGATCACTGCAGCCTGTTTCCAAACATATTGTGAGTTCAATTTGGAAGAGACTGAATAGATTACAGATGCTCTTTATATATCTTTTTATCCTCAGTGTAAATTACATTTTGAAATAGTAATATATATCCTTTCGAAAATAATTATATAGGGAGAAAACCCCAGCGGTCTATATATTTATCAGAAAATCTACTACTAATCATACATTTGTGTATTATAATCAGTGTTTTTTTATTTATTTAATGATTATTTTACGGTTTCAATTTGTTGATGTATATAGCATGCTGTTGTATGTATTATGGCTCAGGAAGTGAAATGTCTTTGGTAGATTTTGTGGCCACTGAGAGAGCAAACGGGTGCAGGTCTTGTTTGTAATCAGATGGCATTGACTTTAAACAGGAACCTGGACGGATATCATGTTGGTGACGGTGATGATGATGATGATGATGATGATGATGATGATGATGATGATGATGATGATGATGATGATGGTGGTGGTGGTGATGAAAGTGACCCTCTGCTTAGATTCAACTCTGGAGCTTTTGTGACATTTCTGACACGAGCAGACTTGTCTCTAGTTCAAAATCATTTAAATATGTTTGTATACATTTGAATATCAGAAGTTTCCCTCTAAATATGCAGAATTGAAAATAATGATATCAGAACTCCGTGTATCAGGTGTACATGTGGATTTTATTTTATATGTGAAACATTTTTGACAGATATTAGTGCTGATCTGTTTCCCATTGCTGGAGACCAGTTTGTGTACAATAACAGGATCCGAGGCGGGGTGGCGCTGTCGCCATCTTCATATCTGATAAATTCGACTGTGGAACTTTGGATATGTTGACAGTTAATGATGATGTTGAGTTTGAAACTCTTTTTATTGAAGTATTGAACCCTGTCTGGAATGAGAAACTGGTTCTGGGTGAGATCTACAGAGTGCCGGGGACTAGTGAGTTACAATCTTATTTACGGTATCAATCTATTCTTAATTACTTGTCTGACTATCGTGGGGACAGAATTATTAATTCTTGCTACTGACAGTAACTTCAATTTATTGAATGTGGAAAGTCGTGCAAGAACTCGGGAGTTATTGAATCTTTTCATTTCAATGGGCATCGGACCAACTATGACTATTCCAACTCGTATAACACATCATTCAAGAACCTTAATAGAAAATATCTCTGTAAAATTTCATCACAAACTGAAATTGATCTCTCGCGGTTTAAACTCCGACATCTCTGACCATCTGCCTTGCCGAACTTTAATTGGTAGTAAAACTTATGATAAAGCAGCTTGTTCTATGATCAAATATAGAAAAGTGAAAGACAATACTCTCTCTTGTCCAGCCTCACATGTCCAGGATATTAATTGGGACCACGAGCTTAATGGTCCTGATGTTCACCAAGCCAGTAAATAGTTCTTTGGAACTCGATCCGCTTTATTGGATCTATACACACCAGAAAAACAAATCAAATTTAATTCGCCAAATATTATAAGAGAGTCATGGATGTCAAAGGATTTGATTCATTTATCTAAACAGAAAAATATTCTATATCGCAGAACAATGGGTAAAGCTGAAGGATGTTTAGAATGTAACAGATTTGTTGAATTTATAAATAATTATAAGAAGGATAAAAGACGGGCTAAATCATTGTACTATTCTAACAAACTCGAACAGAATAAAAATGATCTCAAGAAAACCTGGAAACTGTTTAATTCTATTATTGGAAAAAGTAATAATAAACAGTCTATATCTGACACTTTTAATGTTCAAAATGAAGGAATAAATGATAACAGGATAACAGCTGATACTTTTTGTGAATATTTTAGTGATATCGGCCCCAAATCTGCTCGGGATATTCCCAACTCACAAATCACATTTGATGATTATTTACGTCGCAACAATCACGATAGACCTCATTCCTTTCTCATGACACCAACTGATATTTTTGAATTATATCATACAAAAAAAAGTTTGGTTCCTGATGATATAAGTATTTACATTTTGAAATCACTAAAAAGCGCTGTGATTACACCCATTTCTATTATTATCAATAAATCATTGCAATCTGGAATAGAACCTCAAAATATTAAACTTGCAAAGGTCGCCCCCATATATACATCAAAAAGTCGAAGTCTTCTTCTTCTTTTCCTTTCGGCTGTTCCCTTCAGGGGTCGCCACAGCAAATGATCTGCCTCCATCTCTCCCTATCCTCTGCATCTTCTACTCTGACTCCAACGACCTTCATGTCCGCCTTCACCGCATCCATAAATCTTCTCTTTGGTCTTCCTCTGGGCCTTTTGCCTGGTAGTTCCAACCTCAGCATCCTACGACCAATATACTCACTATCCCTCCTCTGTACATGTCCAAACCATCTCAATCTAGCCTCTCTGACTTTGTCTCCAAAACATCTAACATGTGCTGTCCCTCTGATGTACTCATTTCTGATCCTATCCATCCTCGTTACTCCCAAAGAGAACCTCAACATTTTCATCTCTGCTACCTCCAACTCTGACTCCTGTCTTTTCCCCAGGGCCACTGTCTCTAAACCATACAACATTGCTGGCCTCATCACCGTCTTGTACACTTTTCCCTTCATTCTTGCCGATACTCTCCTATCACACATCACACCGGACACTTTTCTCCATCCATTCCAACCTGCCTGCACGCGCTTCTTCACCTCTTTTCCACACTCTCCATTGCTCTGGATTGTTGAGCCTAAGTACTTAAAATCCTCCACCTTCTTTATCTCTGCCCCTGTAACCTCAAAGTTCCTCTTGGGTCCTTGTCGTTCACACACATGTATTCTGTCTTACTAAGACTAACCTTCAATCCCCTCCTTTCCAGGGCATACCTCCACCTCTCTAGATTTTCCTCCACTCGGTCTCTGCTCTCACTACAGATCACTATGTCATCTGCAAACATCATAGTCCATGGAGATTCTTGTCTAACCTCATCTGTTAGCCTGTCCATCACCATAGCAAACAAGAAGGGGCTGAGAGCTGACCCTTGATGCAGTCCCACCTCCACCTTGAACTCTTCTGTCACACCGACAGCACACCTCACCACTGTCTTACATCTCTCATACATGTCCTGCACCACTCTAACATACTTCTCTGCCACTCCAGACTTCCTCATACAATACCACAGTTCTTCTCTCGGCACCCTGTCATATGCTTTCTCCAGATCCACAAAGGCACAATGCAGCTCAGTCTGACCTTCTCTGTACTTCTCTATTAACATCCTTCAATTAACATCAAAAAGTCGAAGTGAAATGAATAATTATAGACCAGTTTCAATATTACCTTCATTCTCGAAAATATTAGAGAAAGTAGTCCATACCAGACTCTATAAATATATGACACATTACAGTCTGTTATCTCCACTTCAATTTGGTTTTCGATCAAATCATTCAACAATTGACGTAATTTCAAAACTCTATGCTGATGTCGCCCAAGCCCTTTCCAATAAATTGCTGTCTGTTGCTGTATTTCTGGACCTCTCCAAGGCTTTTGACACAATTGTTTGTGTCCATCCTCACGGCTGCATTGTCCCCTTTGTGTGTGGATGATGTATTAAATACAACTGTTGAAGTTTGAAGTTGCAAGAATGATCTGTTGATGTTAAACACAACCTTGTTGAGAATGCTGAATTATTATGAATGTTGATCACTGTGTTGATTTGATGATGGAAAACAAGGACACTGAGACACAACAGCACAACTTCATGGACACTTCAGTCCGAGCACTGAAAGTTCTTCTCCCACACAGGACATACTCATGCTCTCTCTACTGCTGCCCAGATGCACCTTCTGTTTACTAGTTTCGCTCCTGGGACATTTTTATAGGGCCGGTGCTGGGCTGGTGGTCAGGTGCTGGATTACTGATCCTAATATCAGCGGTTGTCACTGCTGTCCCCTCAGAGCGTCTGTTGGAAAATGGTTCTAGGACACTTACCCCCGGATGTTCACCCCCCGGACGTTCACGGATTTATAAGATTGTGAACAAACATAATTTCTTGTCCAGCAGAACTCAATTTCCGCTGTGTCCAGCCTAAGCCGAGCTTGTGTGTGTGTACACCTCGTCTCTGTACCGTGTGTGTGTGTGTGTGTGTGTGTGTTTGTGTGTGCGCGTGCCTTGTCTCTGTACTGTGTGTGTGTGTTTGAGAGAGAGAGAGAGTCAGGTTATGGAGTGAATGATTAAATATGAGATTTATTATACGGTTTCTCCAAGTATTTTTGTTGAAATGTCATGAATTCTGTGTGCTATCCTTATCAACATCTTGTTTGTAATTGCATCCACGTTGATGAAAGTGGTCCTTGAAAATGTAACATTTGTCATTGAAAAGTCAGTAAAAAGTGCTTGAGATTGATCAGCCTGGTCTGTATGAACCTGTAAAAGAGGTCTGGACTCTTGTAAAAAATTTCCAGGGGATATGACATGATGAGATTTCTTTTCGGCTTTTTCCCTTTATCAGGGGTCACCACAGCGAATGATTCGGCGTATGTTTTTAGGTCGATGCCCTTCCTGACACAACTCTTTAACAAGGGACAGAAACACGCTGACGGCTTTGCAGCTACTCTTTACGAAAGTCAGCAATGGTTCTTTTACATGAACCTCTCACCATAGACAGTGAGAGACATGGTGACCTTTGATAACCCAGTTAGCTGCACTGGGGGGGACATTGACAACCCTGTGGAGAGTGGGACTCGAACCCCCAACCTTGGGATCAGCGATTCAGCGCCCTTTACCACCAGGCCACCACTGCCCTCGTGACTCTGATGTGATATGATATGTTGAAGAAACCTTGACACTCTGTTGATTACAATATTAAAATAATAAACTTTGATATTCAGTATGTTGATTTCAAATATAAGATATTTATTTAATTCTACTGTGTTTTCAACATCACATACATAATATAGCATGGTGCATGAAAAAAAACAATCCCAATCAATCCCGAGTGGCCTGCACAAGCAAAAAAAAATTCGTCCCTCCCTGGTAAATCTTTTTAAATCGTGTTCTTGCCAACAAATAATTTTTTATCCAGGCCTTAATATACCTGGGAACCGAATCGGAACCTTAAAGATGTGGAATTTTTGTAATTTCTGTGTGAAGCTGAGTCGTGCACTGTGGTGTTTAATAGAAGGAGTTTAATTTCTCTGTTTTTGCTGAGTCTTCTTCTTCTTCTTCTTTTCCTTTCGGCTTTTCCCTTCAGGGGTCGCCACAGCGAATCATCTGCCTCCATCTCACCCTATCCTTTGCATCTTCTTCTCCTACACCAACGACCTTCATGTCCTCCTTCACCACATCCATGAATCGTCTCTTTGGTCTTCCTCTAGGCCTTTTGCCTGGTAGTTCCAGCCTCAGCATCCTATTACCAATATACTCACTATCCCTCCTCTGTACATGTCCAAACCATCTCAATCTAGCCTCTCTGACTTTGTCTCCAAAACGTCTTACATGTGCTGTCCCTCTGACGTGCTCATTCCTAATCCTATCTATCCTCGTTACTCCCAAAGAGAACCTCAACATTTTCATCTCTGCGACCTCCAACTCTGCCTCCTGTCTTTTCCCCAGGGCCACTGTTTCTAACCCATACAACATCGTTGGCCTCAACACCGTCTTGTACACTTTTCCTTTCATTCTTGCCGATACCCTCCTATCACACATCACACCGGACACTTTTCTCCAACCATTCCAACCTGCCTGCACACGCTTCTTGATCTCTTTTCCACACTCTCCATTGCTCTGGATTGTTGAGCCTAAGTACTTAAAATCCTCCACCTTTCTTATCTCTGCTCCCTGTAATCTCACCGTTCCTCTTTGGTCCTTGTCATTCATGCACATGTATTCTGTCTTACTGAGGCTAATCTTCATTCCCCTCCTTTCCAGGGCATACCTCCACCTCTCTAGATTTTCCTGCACTTGTTCTCTGCTCTCACTACAGATCACAATGTCATCTGCAAACATCATAGTCCATGGGGAATCTTGTCTAACCTCGTCTGTCAGCCTGTCCATCACCATAGCAAACAAGAAGGGGCTGAGAGCTGACCCTTGATGCAGTCCCACCTCCACCTTGAACTCTTGTGTCACACCAACAGCACACCTCACCACTGTCTTACATCTCTCATACACACTCATACTGAGTGTGACGTTTAATAAGAAATTCAGTGTAAAGGTGGTGGTATTTACTTCAAACTTGTACTTTTCAACCGTTTGGTCAAAATCTCTGTTACAACAATCTCTTCAGGTATTGGTGAAGTAAAATTACCCTCTTTTTGGAGATCTATGGTCCATAAAACATTCGTGAGAACCATATAACCTTGTCCACCTGATCATCTGATCATCTGAAGAATAGCTCAAATATTCTTCTGAGATTCTGTCAACATATCATCAAATATTAATTAAATATCATCATCACCATCTTCGGCTTAATCCAGGACCGGTTGCGGGGCAGTCGGTGAAGCAATGAGGTCCAGACATTCCTCTCCGCAGCCACTTCCTCCCGCTCTTCCGGGGGACACCAAGGTGTGTTCCCAGACCAGCTGAGAGACATAGACCTCCAGCGTGCTCTGGGTCGATCCGGGGTCTCGTCCCGGTTGGATATTCCTCAACCGCACCACCAGGGTGGCGTTCAGGGGGCATTCTGACCGGATGCTCAAGCCACCTCAACTGGCCCTTCTCAATGTGGAGAAGCAGCGGTTCTACTGAGAACCAAATGCAGTTGTAAGTCAGACGCTACTTATGGGAACCCATTTCCGGTTCGGGACCAGGCTGAGGAACCGCACACATTCCTCATTTGTGTGATGAAAGAGCAGCAAGAGGTCAAGCCCGCTTTGTGTCTTCAAAGAGAGTGAGGTCGCTGTTTCCATCAGTGCAGAGTGTACTGGGCTCCACCTCCACAAATCTCCCCCAGCTCTCTCTTTCTCACACACTCACCACTCACTCTCTCTCTCACACACATGCACTCCCACACTCACATTCATACACACTCACACACACACACACACACACACACACACACACACATACACACACACACTCACATTCATGCACACACAAACACACATACACGCACACACACACACACAACACACACACACACGCACAACACACACACACACACACAAACACACACATACACGCACTCACACACACACTCACATTCATGCACACACAAACACACACACACACACACACACACACCCACACATGCACACACACACACACACACACACACACACACACACACACTCACATTCATGCACACACAAACACACACACACACACACACACACACACACACACACACACACACACACGGACGCACTCACGCACACACACATCATGCACACACAAACACACACACACGTACACATGCACATACTAGTCCTTCTCAAAAAATTAGCATATTGGGATAAAGTTCATTATTTTCTGTAATGTACTGATAAAAAATAAACTTTCATATATTTTAGATTCATTGCAACCCAACTGAAATATTTCAGATCTTTTATTGTTTTAATACTGATGATTTTGGCATACAGCTCATGAAAACACAAAATCCCTATCTCAAAAAATTAGCATATTTCATCCGACCAGTAAAAAAGTGTTTTTAATACAAAAAAAGTCAACCTTCAAATAATTATTTTCAGTTATGCACTCAATACTTGGTCGGGAATCCTTTTGCAGAAATTACTGCTTCATTGCGGCGTGGCATGAAGGCAATCAGCCTGTGGCACTGCTGAGGTGTTACGGAGGCCCAGGATGCCCCGCACACACACACACACACACACACACACACACACACACACACACATGCACATATATGCCCCCCACACACACACACACGCACATTCTGACCAGATGCCCAAGCCACCTCAACTGGCCCTTCTCAATGTGAAGAAGCAGCAGTTCTATTGAGAACCAAATGCAGTCGTAAGTCAGACGCGACTGATGGGAACCCAGTTCCCGTTTGGGACCAGGCGGAGGAACCGCACCCATTCCTCATTTGTGTGATGAAAGAGCAGTAAGAAGTCAAGCCCGCTTTTTGTCTTCAAAGAGAGTGAGGTCGCTGTTTCCATCAGTGCAGAGTGTACTGGGCGCCGCCTCCACAAATCTCCCCCAGCTCTCTCATACTCACTCTCTCTCTCTCTCTCACACACACGTACTCACACACTCACATTCATGCACACACAAACACACACACACACACACACACACACACACACACACACACACACACACACACACACACACACACGTACACATACAAACACACACACGTGCACACGCACATATATGCACACACACACACACAAACACACACACAAACACACACACACACACACACACACACACACACACACACACACACACATGCACGTATATGCCCCCTTCCCCCACACACACATGCACACACACACACACACACACACACACACACACACACACACACACACACACACACACACATACACACAAGGGTTTGCCTCATCTGTTATTCACTCGTTCTGTCCTCTCTTTTCTTTTTCTTCTGACTTTTAATTGATCTCTTTCTTCCAGAGGAGACATGCTACAATTCTTGTGGTTCAAGCCAGAGATTCAAAATTCATGATCGCAGCTTATGTTTTATTTTCACAATGACTTTGTCGTTATGGTGTTTGTGTTTATTCCATGTTTTCCATTAATGATAAAACAAGTGAGCCTTTGCTGGCAGCCAGGTTGATGTTGCATGAGAGTGTAATATGGTGATATAACACAGCTGGTTGTCGATGGGAATATTTAAAAATGTGTGATGATGAGTGAAAAAGTCTGTGAGAGTCTCAAGATGGCGACGTTTTCCTGATTCCTCGCCTATTCCAGATGTGTGGCTGCTAGGATATGCTCTCACCCAGTGGTAGCCGTCAGGGCCTGCAAGGCCTTCTCTGCTGGCCTAAAAAATATCTGAATCAAAAACTGATGTAAATTATATTTTGTCCATGAATACTTATTAAATAATTCCAAATTGTCTGTCAGTTTCCTTTCATTGCTTTTCTGGTTGCGCTGCTTCCAGATGTGTGTTTTCATATTTAAACATTTAACCAATCACATTTCAGCCATTATTTGTTGCCAGGGTCAGAAATCTACCTGGAGACCTTCATAATCAGTTCTGCGGGCCCTGTAGCATAAAATAAGTGTCGGGAAAACTGTTGCTTTAACCAATCAGATTTAGAGTTGGCGACACAGATGCCTTCTCGCAAGCGTACAGAAACATCAGCGTTTTCAAACCCTCTGATTGGATAGTGAGAGAATGGACTAGCCGGAGCTAACAAACTGCATCTGTAGCGAGCTGCACGAGCGAATCTATTGTTGTGTTGATTTAATAGTGGTTTTGTCCCACAATGGCTGAAGGAGGACAAGAAATGGATTTGGTTGCAGATTTACTGTGAGCTATGATGTTGTGAATTCACATCGAGAGAGGCCTCGGTGTTTCTCGATGGTGGTTTGTGGGATCTGGTTTATCTCAACTACTCTGAAAAAATGTTGAATCTTTCTCCAATTATTTCTCTAATTAATTTCTCAAAACACAAACTCCAGTTCTACTCATATTTAACGTTAATGTCATCAGCCGAGCTCATTTTAGTTTAAGTGTGAGAGCATAAATAACGTAGTAAATAAATTCAATGTACTGCAGGGAGGGAGAGGAGTTCATTTCATGACCAATATATTCAGGAACATCAGAATATAGATAAAGATAAATTAAGAATCAAGTGTGACAGTCAACATTTCCATGAGAGCTGGCTTATGGAGTCTCATGCAAAGTGGTTGATGCTGTTTACTGGCATCTTGCATGTTGTTGATGGGAATAAAAAAAAAGGGGTGGGATGGGTAGGGAGGGGTTAATGTCTGGAAGAGGACAGGGATATAATGAGATGTGTGTCCAGTTCTTGAGCAGAAGGTGAGAGGAAGAACTGCAAAAAGACGCCTGAACAAGTTCACAACACTCCCCTGGGAGGATTTACAATCATCAGTGTACTGGTAAAGTTCAGGATTAACATTACAGGTGTGGAGATCAGACTCTCGTCTCATGTTTGTCAGTGAGTTTTTATTTTATTTTTCATATTTTAATGAAATGATTATGGTGGTACATTCTGAATCATATAATAAGAAATAAAACACAGTATACAGAGGGAAAGGTGATTTTAAACTGTTTTCAAGGCAAAAAGAGACTTTATTTCAGTGATGGTACTTTTCTCATGTCAGAGAGTATGCAAAGTAAGTTTGTGTGTGTGTGTGTGTGTGTGTGTGTGTGTGTGTTTATCACATAATCTCCTGTATAATTGTTTGTTGCTATTTTTTCGATCAAAGCCCATTTTTATCAGGTTTTTGTTTTCCTGGTCTGTTCATGTTCATAAATAAAGTTATCTCTCAGATGGAGTTGCATTAAAAAGTTGAGGTGTGACGTTGTGAATTCACATCGAGAGAGGCCTCGGTGATTCTTGACGGTAGTTTGTGGGATCTGGTTTATCTCAACGACTCTGAAAAAATGTTGAATCTTTCTCTATTTATTTCTATAATTAATTTCTCAAAACACAAACTTCAGTTCGACTCATATTTAACTTTAATTTAATCAGCCGAGCTTATTTTAGTTCAAGTGTGAGATAATAAATAACGTAGTAAATAAAGTCGATGTACTGCAGGGAGGGAGAGGAGTTCATTTCATGACCAGTATATTCAGTAACACCAGTACAAAGATAAAGATAAATAATAAATAAAGAATCAAGTGTGACAATCAACATTTCCATGAGAGCTGGTGCTGGTTCTGTAAGAGACCCGGTAGATTCTGTACTTATAAAAGTGCACAAACTGAACCGGATGATGTTCTATTTTTAAAACAAAAAGTCATCATCCCACTGAATATTGAATTAGTTTCATTCATTACTGTTGACTGTGCTTTATGGGATGTTTAATTTCGAAATCTTAAATTTAATTTCATAATTATATGTAAATATAAATGGAGTCATGAGGCGGGGGAGGGGAGGGATGGCACTAACCAGTGTCTCTCCCCCTTATGCCTGTCCCAAGCCCAGAGAAATGCAGAGGGTTGCAACAGGAATGGCATCTGATGTAAAACTTTTGCCAAACTACAAAATGCAAACCGTAAACACAAATCTCATACCGGATCGGTCGAGGCCCGGGTTAACAACGACCGCCATCAGTGCTGTTAGCCAACAGGGTACTGGTGGAAATTGGACTATTGTTGGTCGAAGACGTCGAAGAAGGAGAGGCGGGAGGCGTGTCCGTGGTTTGGTGGTCAGGAAGTGCTTCCAGATGACTGGACAACCACAGCAAATGTGATCAGGGACACAGGTAGGAGAGTACTTGGTGCGTCCTCTGGAAGGAAAGTAGATAAGGAGACTTGGTGGTGGAATGAGGAAGTGCAGGAGTGTGTACAAAGGAAGAGGTTAGCTAAGAAGAAGTGGGACTTTGAGAGGACTGAAGAGAGTAAACAAGGAGTACAGGGAGACACAGCGTAAGGCGAAAGTAGCAGTGGCTAAGGCCAAACAGAGCGCATATGATACAGTAAAGAGGGAGAAAATGATCTATACAGGTTGGCACAGCAGAGAAATAGAGATGAGAAGGACATGCAGTAAGTTAGATTGAGAAAAGACAGAGAGGGAAATGTATTGACTGATGACAGAAGTGTGCTGGGAGGATGGAAAGAGTACTTTGAAAAGCTGATGAAAGAGGAAAATGAGAGAGAGAGAAAAGAGTAGAAGAGGTGACCATTGAGGAGCAAGAAGTAGCAAAGATTAGTAAGGGTGAGGTGAGGAGGGCACTGAAGAGGATGAAGAATGGAAAGGCAGTTGGTCCTGATGATATACCTGTGGAGGTATGGAAGTGTCTAGGAGAGGTAGCGGTAGATTTTCTGACAAGAACATTCACCAAGGTCTTAGAGAGTGAGCAGATGCCGAAGGAATGGAGGAGAAGTGTGCTGGTGCCCATTTTTAAGAACAAGGGAGACGTGCAGAGTTGTGGCAACTACAGAGGGATAATGATCAAGGAAGAGATTTATGGATGTGGAGAAGGAAGACATGAAGGTCGTTAGCATAAGAGAAGAAGATGCAGAGGATAGGGTGAGATGGAGGTGGATGGTTTGCTGTGGTGACCCCTGAAGGGAAAAGCCGAAAGGAAAAGAAAAAGAAAGAAGGAAGAAGATCCATTCTCGTTACTCCTAAAGAGAACCTCAACATTTTCATCTCTGCTACCTCCAGCTCTGCCTCCTGTCTTTTCCTCAGTGCCACTGTTTCTAAACAATACAACATTGCTGGCCTCAACACCGTCTTGTACACTTTTCCTTTCATTCTTGCCGATACCCTCCTATCACACATCACACCGGACACTTTTCTCCAACCATTCCAACCTGCCTGCACACGCTTCTTCACCTCTTTTCCACACTCTCCATTGCTCTGGATTGTTGAGCCTAAGTACTTAAAATCCTCCGCCTTCCTTACCTCTGCTCCCTGTAACCTCAACATTCCTCTTGGGTCCTTCTCATTCACACACATGTATTCTGTCTTACTGAGGCTAACCTTCATTTCCCTCCTTTCCAGGACATATCTCCACCTCTCTAGATTTTCCTGCACTTGTTCTCTGCTCTCACTACAGATCAGAATGTCATATGCAAACATCATAGTCCATGGGAAATCTTGTCTAACTTCGTCTGTCAGCCTGTCCATCAACATTGCAAACAAGAAGGGGCTGAGAGCTGATGCTTGATGCAGTCCTACCTCCACCTTGAACTCTTCGGTCACACTGACAGCATACCTCACCACTTTCTTACATCTCTTATACATGTCCTGCACCACTCTAACATACTTCTCTGCCATTCCAGACTTCCTCATGCAATACCACAATTGCTCTCTCGGCACCTTGTCATATGCTTTCTCCAGATCCACAAAGGCACAATGAATGCAGCTCCGTATGATTTTCTCTGTACTTCTCCATTAACATCCTCAAGGCAGACACTGCATCTGTAGTATTCTTTCTTGGGATGAAACCAAACTATTGTTCACAAATGCTGACCTCTGCCCTTTGTCGAGCTTCCACTTTTCTTTCCCATAACTTGATCGTATGGCTCCTCAACTTTATCCCTCTGTAGTTGCCACAACTCTGCACGTCTCCCTTGTTCCTTGTTCTTAAAAATGGGCACCATCACACTTCTCCTCCATTCCTCTGGCCTCCTCTCCTCTCTTAGACCTTGTTGAATGTTCTTGTTAGAAAATTTACTGCTACCTCTCCTAGACACTTCTATACCTCTACTGGTATGTCATCAGGACCAACTGCCTTTCCATTCTTTATCCTCTTTAATGCCCTCCTCATTTCACCCTTACGCATCTTTGCTACTTCCTGGTCCTTGACGTTCACCTCTTCTACTCTTTTTTGTCTCTCATTTCTTTCATTCATCAGCTCTTCAAAGTACTTTTTCCATCTTCCCAGCACACTTCCGTCATCAGTCAATACATTTCCCTCTCTGTCCTTGATCAATCTGACTTGCTGTACATCCTTCCCATCTCTATTTCTCTGCTGTGCCAAGGCCTTAGTCACTGCTACATTCGCTTTACACTGTGTTTCCCTGTACTCCTATTTACTCTCTTCGGTCCTTTCAATGTCCCACTTCTTCTTAGCTAACCTTATCCTTTGTACACACTCCTGCACTTCCTCATTCCATCACCAAGTCTCCTTATCTACTTTCCTTCCTGAGGACACACCAAGGACTCTCCTACCTGTGTCCCTGATTACATTTGCTGTGGTTGTCCAGTCATCTGGAAGCACTTCCTGACCACCCAAAGCCTGTTTCAACTCCTCCTTGAAGACAACACGACCCTCTTCCTTTTTCAACTTCCACCACTTTGTTTTCTGCTCTGCCTTTATCTTCTTCACCTTCCGCACCATCAGTGTCATCCTGTATACCACCATCCTATGCTGTTTGGCAACACTCTCACCCACGACTACTTTGCAGTCACTGACTTCCTTCAACTTACATCGCCTACACAAGATGTAGTCTACCTCTGCTCCTGCCTCCGCTTCTATAGGTCACCCTATGCTCCTGTTTCTTCTTGAAGAAAGTATTTTCACAGCCATTTCCATCCTTTTTGCAAAATCGATCAACGTCTGTCCTTCTGTGTTTCTGTCCTGGATACCAAACCTGCCCATCACTTCTTCGTCCCCTCTGTTGCCTGCACCAACATGTCCATTGAAGTCTGCACCAATGACCACTCTTTCACCTCTGGGGGTATTCTGCATCACTTCATCTAAGTCACTCCAGAATCTCTCCTTCTGTTTTAGCTCACATCCTCTCTGTGGGGCATAAGCACTAACAACATTTAACATCACACCTTCAATTTCTAACTTGAGACTAATCACTCTGTCTGACACTCTTTTGACTTCTAGAACATTCTTGACAAACTCCTCCTTCAAGATGACTCCGACTCCATTTCTCTTACGATCCACACCATGATGAAACAACTTAAACCCTGCTCCGAAGCTTTTAGCTTTGCTACCTTTCCACCTGGTCTCCTGAACACACAGTATGTCCACCTTCCTCCTCTGCATCATGTCAGCCAGCTTTCTATCTTTTCCTTGCATTGTTCCATCATTCAAAGTCCCTACTCTCAGTCCGAGATTCGTGCCTCTTTTCCCTCTGCCTATGGACAAGCCTCCCACCTCTCCTTCGTTGCTCCCTCAAGTGTGGTATGATGATGTGGCAAACTAAAAATTTTGGACTTGTTAATTATTTATCTTTGTGGAGTACATAAAAAAAAAGACTTGCAAATATGGCAATCTACAAAATGGTAAAGTACAACTTTTTTTGGTCAGGCAGTGTACATGTTCATTTCAGGAAAGCAGACACCCAGAGTCAAGTTGTTTCTATGTTTTGTTTGTTTGTTTTTTGCACTATGCTCGTCACGATCAGGCGACCCTACTACAGCTATGAGAGTGCAGTCGTTTTGGATCTTTAGAACTGAGCAAGCTCAACTCCTATCCTGAGCTCCTATGCTAAAGCAGTTCAATGCAAGCCGCACCCTGGATAACAATGAGCCCAGGCAAAGAGGTGGAAGGGAGTGGCTGACCGACGACCCCGGGGCTTGGTTAGCAGTGTAAGGTTAACCCTCCCAGTCAGATTGTTTACAAATGTCCAGTCTCAGTGATACAACATGGACAAGCTTCATGCTCGAATTGCAACACAGAGGGATCTACAGGACTACTCCATGCTATGTTTCTGTGAAACATGGCTTGAGGACATGAAACCTGACAAGGCGATTACACCAGCCGGCTACATGGCCTTCAGGGAGGACCAGAACATGCTGGATAGTAGCAAGGCCTGCGGAGGAGGAAAGGTGATCCTCGTTAAATAAACCTGGTGTACTGACTGTAACATTATCTCTAAATCTTGCTCTGAGAATGTGGAATATCAAACTTTGAAGTCGCGGCCATTTTGTTTACCCATAGAATTGTTTTTTTCTTTCTTTCTTCCAAACAAAATAATGACCATATTGCAATATAATTCCAATATACAATATGTCTGTTGGGTTTTTATACCCAAGCCTCGTGGCTCATTAGGCAGGTGCTTATCCCCAGGTTCTGTAGCGTGAAGCGAACAGGAGTTAAACTCCTCCTGATGGGATGCTCGTCCATCACAGGTTACCTTCCCAGTATATTTTACTGGTGCCCATTTATTCTGCTGTATGAACAGTGGCACACTTGTGGTTGAGACCTTGCCCAGGGGTCTTAGCACGGTGATTGTCTCAGTGGGATTCGAACTCACAACCTACTGATCACGAGCGCAGCACCCTAACCACTACACCCCCGGCCCCTTATCAAACTTTGAAGTTGCGGTCATTTTGTTGACCCAGACAATTGTTCATTTTTTTTCCAAACAAAATAATGAACATATTGCAATATAATTCTAATTATAATATAATATAATATAATATAATATAATATAGTGTAATATAATATAGTTCAATTTAATTAATTGTTGTTGAATCAACAACAACGTATTGTTGGTTGAAGAAGGACAGGTCAATGAAGGAGAGGCGAGAGGCGTGTCCGTAGGCGGAGAGAGAAAAGGAAAGGCATGAGTCTAGGACTGAGAGTAGGGACTTTAATTGTTGGAACTATGACAGGAAAAGCTAGAGAGCTGGCTGACATGATGCAGAGGAGGAAGGTGGGCATACAGTGTGTTCAGGAGACCAGGTGGAAAGGTAGCAAGGCTAGAAGCTTAAGAGCAAGTTTAAGCTGTTTTTTCATGGTTTGGATGGGAAGAGAAATTGAGTAGGAGTCATCTTGAAGGAGGAGTTTGTCAGGAATGTTCTCGAAGTGAAAAGAGTGTCAGACAGAGTGATGAGTCTCAAGTTAGATATTGAAAGCATGATGTTAAAAAAATAATTAAAATAAAATAAAAATACTCATCCCGGAAGAGGACGTGCACTGATCAGCGTGTTTACATTTCAGGTGAACTCAGGATATTTTGAGTGCTTACTTGTCATGTCTACACGTGCAGCCGCCACATATTTCCACAGTCTCCATTTTTGACTCCATTACTCATGACTCCTTCCAGACTGCAAACATGGAGACTGTGAATTCCACCATGCAGTAACTTTTTCCGTCCACATCAATGATGTCTTCCATTCACATCCACATCTTCCACGTCATTGATCCACATCACCTTCATATTACTTCATATTACTTCCAACTGTTCCTGTTTATTTACATCACGCCTGTTATTTAAGTTCCAGTGTTCCTGTACATATTATATAATAATCACCTTCACGATGATACTAAAGCAAGCCTGACACTCGTACTCATTTTAAATCCTCAATGACACTCATTCATGCGTACCATGGCAGAATGATTTTGTATTTATTTCACCTGTCAGTCAAACAGTTTATGCCAGAGAGGAATAATATATATCTGTATTATTATATATATAATATCTGCTCCCCCAATACACACCCAGGGTGCGAAAGGAACCTGTGCAGAAGAGGTCTGTGAAAGTGTGGACCGAGGAGACCAATGAGAGGCTTAGGGACTGTTTCCAGACCACAGACTGGAGCATGCTCTGTCACTCCTTTGGTGATGACATCGACGGCCTCACACACTGTATCACTGATTACATGAACTTCTGCGTGGACAGCACTGTGCCAACACGGAGGGGACGGTGCTTCTCCAACAATCACCCGTGGGTCACCCCTGAACTTAAAGTCCTCCTGAACCAGAAAAAGAGGGCTTTCATCTCAGGGGATAGAGAGGAGCAGAAGAAGGTCCAGCGTGAGCTCCAGTGGAGGATCAGGAGGGCAAAGAAGGACTATGGGAAGAAGCTGGAGGAGAAGCTGAAGACCATGGAAAGGCTCCTCCTCAGACACCTCCGCTCTATGGTGAGCCCCACCCTAGATCCGCTGCAGTTTGCCTACAGGCCCAACATCGGATTAGAAGACGCCGTCAACTACCTTCTGCAGCAGGCACTCACCCACCTGGAGATCGCTGGCAGCGCTGTGAGGGTCATGTTCTTTGACTTCTCCAGCGCCTTCAACACCATCAGGCCAGCACTTCTGCGGGGAAAGGTGGAGGACGTGGGAATGGACGGGCATCTTGCTGCCTGGATCACTGACTACCTTACTAACCGTCCACAGTACGTGCGGCTACGTGGCTGTAAGTCAAAGGTGGCAGTCTTCAGCACGGGGGCACCGCAGGGCACCGTCCTCTCACCCTTCCTTTTCAGCATTTATACCTCGGACTTTAGCTATAGCACAGACAGCTGCCACCTCCAGAAGTTTTCGGACGACTCTGCCATCGTGGGCCGTGTGTCAGAGGGGAACGAGCTGGAGTACCGGTCGGTCATCGTTGACTTCGTGGACTGGTGTGAGCGCAACCACTTGTGCTTGAACACCAGGAAGACGAAGGACATGGTGGTCGACTTCAGAAGAGGCACACTAACACACACACACACACACACACACACACACACACACACACACAATCACTAGTGAATGTCCAGGGAACGTGCTGGGGTGCTTCAAGTTCCTCAATGTCACTCAGTGGCCAGACAAGTTTGCTCCACATCACGCTAAAAAGGTGACCGCGCTTCTGTTTTATGACACTCCTTGTCACGCCTCACAAGTGTGTGTGTGTGTGTGTGTGTGTGTGTGTGTGTGTGTGTATATATATATATATATATATATATATATATATATATATATATATATATATATATATATATATATATATATATATATATATATATATATATATATATATATATATATATATATATATATATATATATACCAAAGGACAGGACAAAGGCTTTCTATTGAAACTCCATTTTATCACTACAGATCTGTTTGAGGGTGGTGAAACCATCCCTCTCTTCAGGTGATTACTTCTGTAATCACCTGAAGAGAGGATGGTTTCACCACCCCTCTAAACAGATCTGTAGTGATAAATGGAGTTTCAATAGAAAGCCTTTGTCCTGTCCTTTGTTATTTGCTCTACCAAAAGTATTGAGCACTCTCCTACGGAAGGATCTACTCAGAAAATCCTCTATATATATATATATATATATATATATATATATATATATATATATATATATATATATATTTCTATATGTGTGTATGTATGTATATGTATATTATGTATATGTGTGTATGTATGTATGTATGTATATATATATATATATATGTATATGTGTGTATGTATGTATGTATGTATATATATATATATAGGGTAGCTGGATTCATCCACCATTCATTCTTGTAGCCGTCCAGATGATGAACTCTAGAGATGCCGAGAAAATGGCATTAAATCAACAAAGTGTCTTTCTTGCAGGTGCTGCTGCATCACTACTAATCGAAGGCTATGACATTGACATCTGTAAGCAGCTAGAATCCACACCTGATACTACCAGCAAATCAACTAGATCAAAGCAGAGAAAAGCCAGAACTTTGTGGGTGAGGGAATGGTTGACCAGGAGGCAGCAGTTTGGCCATTATGACTGATTGCTTAACCGTTTGTGCTTGGTGTTGAGGAATCCAGTGGTTTGAGTGCTCACCCAAACTTAAAGGTGAGCAGCTTAGAGTAGACTATTATTACCCTTGAGGAAACAGTGAGAAACACAGTTCTGTCCACAACTCACTGCCTGGTCTGCCAACAGTTAATGGTGGACAATGCGTAGAGTATAAGAGGAAACATTGAGCACTCAATGAACACCATGGAGGACACAAGACCACCATTGAGGATACAGGTGTAACACTGCGCGGCATTGATTACCCGTGACGTGGTGGGCATTTACACGTGCCCTCACTGTTTCCTCACAGTTCCCGAAAAGGTACGCAAAAGAGTGCGTGACAAAATTAATGAACATGTTTTATTTTTTGGGTCAGCAATGCACCTCAATGGCACTCATCTCGCTCATAGTTTCCACATTGTTCGTGTGATGGCGCTCACAATTCCCGCGAAGGTACTCACTTTGGCGTACCGTGGAGTACCATGAGTGCATACTAGTGTCAGGCTGGCATAACACTTTACACCGTAAAATTAAGCGGGGAACAATATATTTTTTATCAAACTTTTAGGTGTTTCTCTCTCTCTCTCTCTCTCTCTCTCTCTCTCTCTCTCTCTCTCTCGCCTCCTGTCAGTTTTATGGAAATATTTGGACATTTCTTTTTGAAGCACGCACACACACACACACACACACACACACACACACACACTTCCTGTTTACTGCCACCTCACATTTTGTTGATGAGAATCAAACATAAAAAAAGGGATGGGTAGGGAGGGGTTAATGTATGGAAGAGGACAGGGATATAATGAGATGTGTGTCCAGTTCAGGAGCAGGAGGTGAGAGTCAGAACAGCACAAAGACGCCTGAACAAGTTCACAACACTCCCCTGGGAGGATTTACACTCATCAATGCACCGGTAACGTCCAGGATTAACATTACAGGTGTGGAGATCAGACTCTCATGTTTGTAGTTGAGTTTTTATTTTATTTTTAATATTTTAATGAAATAGTTATAGCAGTGCATTCTGCATCATACAATATGAAATAATACCCTGTGTACAGAGGGAAAGGAGATTTTACATTGTTTTTAAAGCAAAAAAGTGACTTTATTTCAGTGATAGTACTTCTTTCATGTCAGAGAGTATGCAAAGTAAGTGTGTGTGTGTGTGTGTGTGTGTGTGTGTGTGTGTGTGTGTGTGTGTGTGTGTGTTTATTTCTCATAATTTCCTGTATAACTCTGCATGTTGCTTTTTTTTTGGATCAAAGCCCATTTTTTCCCGGTTTTTGTTTCCTGCTCTTTTCATTTTCATAAATAAAGTTATCGCTCAGATCAAAGTGTATTAAAAAGGTGAGGTGTGAGGTTAAGGTATAATATGATTTGTGATGTTATGAATTCACATCGAGGGAGGCCTCGGTGATTCTCGATAGTAGTTTGTGGGATCCGGTTTATCTCAACTACTCTGAAAAAATGTTGAATCTTTCTCTATCTATTTCTCTAATTAATTTCTCAAAACACAAACTTCAGTTCTACTCATATTTAATTTTAATTTAATCAGCAGCACTCATTTTAGTTCAAGTGTGAGATAATAAATAACAGTAAATAAAGTCAATGTACTGCAAGGAGGGAGAGGAGTTCATTTCATGACCAATATATTCAGTAACATCAATATATAGAAAAAGATAAATAAGAAATAAAGAGTGTTTTTTTATTACATAAGATGTGATCAAGTAATGCAGCCGTGTGTGTGTGTGTGTGTGTGTGTGTGTGTGTGTGTGTGTGTTGGGGATAAACCAGTGTCTCTCCCTCACGCCGGTCCCAAGCCTGGATAAATGCAGAGGGTTGCATCAGGAGGGGCATCCGGCATAAAACAAATGTCAAATAAAACATGCGCGTCACAACAAAGAATTTCATACTGGATCGGTCGAGGCCCGGGATAACAACAACCAGGGTGCTGGTGGAAATTAGACTACTGTTGGTCGAAGACTTCGAAGAAGGTGAGGCGACAGGTGTGTCCATAGGCAGAGAGAGAGAAGAGGAAAGGCATGAGTCTAGGACTAAAAGTTGGGACATTGAATGTAGGAACTATAACAGGAAAAAGTAGAGAGCTGGCTGACATGATGCAGAGGAGGAAGGTGGACATACTGTGTGTTCAGGAGACCAGGTGAAAAGGTAGCAAGGCTAGAAGCTTAGGAGCAGGATTTAAGCTGTTTTTTCATGGTGTGGATGGGAAGAGAAATGGAGTCGGAGTCATCTTGAAGGACGAGTTTGTCAGGAATGTTCTAGAAGTGAAAAGAGTGTCAGACAGAGTGATGAGTCTCAAGTTAGAAATTGAAGGCGTGATGTTCAATGTTTTTAGTGCATCTGCCCCACAGGCAGGATGTGAGCGAGAAGAGAAGGAGAGATTCTGGAGTGAGTTAGATGAAGTGATGCAGAGTACCCACAGAGGTGAAAGAGTGGTCATTGGTGCATACTTCAATGGACATGTTAATGCAGGCAACAGAGGGGACGAGGAAGTGAGGGGCAGGTTTGGTATCCAGGACAGGAACACAGAAGGACAGCTGTTGGTAGATTTTGCAAAAAGAATGGAAATGGCTGTGGTAAATGCTTTCTTTCACAAGAGACAGGAGCATAGGGTGACTTATAAAAGCAGAGGTATGAGCACACAGGTAGACTACATCTTGTGTAGGCGATGTAATTTGAAGGAAGTCAGTGACTGCAAAGTAGTAGTGGGTGACAGTGTTGTCACAGCATAGGATGGTGGTGTGCAGGATGATTCTGTTGGTGAGGAAGGTGAAGAAGGCAAAGGCAGAGCAGAAGACAAAATTTAGGAAGCTGAAAAAGTAAGCGTGCCATCTTGTCTTCAAGGAGGAGTTAAAACAGGCTTTGGGTGGTCAGGAAGTGCTTCCAGATGACTGGATAACTACAGCTAATGTGATCAGGGACACAGGTAGGAGAATACTTGGTGTGTCATCTGGAAGGAAAGTAGATAAGGAGACTTGGTGGTTGAAAAAGGCAGTGCAGGAGTGTGCACAAAGAATGAGGTTAGCTAAGAAGAAGTGGGACATTAAGACGACCGACGAGACTAAACAGGAGTACAGGGAGACACAGTGTCAGGGCGTATGATGACTTGTATGATAGGTTGGACAGTAAAGAGAAAGAAAATGATTTATACAGGTTGGCACAGCAGAGAAATAGAGATGGGAAGGACGTGCAGCAAGTTAGAGTGATTAAGGACAGAGAGGGAAATGTATTGACTGATGACAGAAGTGTGCTGGACAGATGGAAAGAGCACTTTGAAGAGCTGATGAATGAGGAAAATAAGAGAGAAAAAAGAGTAGAAGAGGTGACCGTCGAGGACCAGGAAGCAGCAAAGATTAGTTAGGGTGAAGTGGGGAGGGCATTGAAGAGGATGAAGAGTGGAATGGCAGTTGATCCTGATGACATACCGGTGGAGGTGTGGAAGTGTTTAGGAGAGGTAGCAGTAGATTTCCTTACAAGAACATTCAACAAGGTCTTAGAGAGTGAGAGGATGCCAGAGGAATGGAGAAGAAATGTGATGGTGCCCATTTTTAATAATAAGGGAGATGTGCAGTTATGGCAGCTGCAGAGGGATAAAGTTGATGAGCCATGCAATGCAGTTATGGAAAAGAATAGTGGAAGCTAGACGAAGGGCAAAGGTCAGCATTTGTGAACAACAGTTTGCTTTCATGCCACGAAAGAGCACCACAGATGCAGTGTTTGCCTTGAAGATGTTAATAGAAAAGTACAGAGAAGGTCAGAAAGAGCTGCATTGTGCCTTTGTGGATCTGGATCTGGCATAAGACAGAGTGCCGAGAGAGGAACTGTGGTATTGCATGAGGAAGGCTGGAGTGGCAGAGAAGTATGTTAGAGTGGTGCAGGACATGTATAAGAAATATAAGACAGTGGCGAGGTGTGCTGTCGGTGTGACCGACGAATTCAAGGTGGAGGTGGGACTGCATTAAGGGTCAGCTCTGAGCCCCTTCTTGTTTGCTATGGTGATGGACAGGCTGACAGACGAGGTGAGACAAGAATCTCCATGGACTATGATGTTTGCAGATGACATCGTGATCTGTAGTGAGAGCAGAGAACAAGTGGAGGAAAATCTAGAGAGGTGGAGGTATGCTCTGGAAAGGAGAGGAATGAAGGTTAGCCGCAGAAAATCAGAACACATGTGTGTGAATGATAAAGACCCAGGAGGAACGGTGATGTTACAGGGAGCAGAGATAACGAAGGTGGAGGAGTTTAAGTACTTAGGCTCAACAGTCCAGAGCAATGGAGAATGTGGAAAAGAGGTGAAGAAGCATGTGTAGGCAAGCTGGAATGGTTGGAGAAAAGAGTAAAACTGTAGAAATGGAATCTTGAAAAAGATCAAAGAATCTTCATTGGTTAGGGGGGTCTTTAAACAGTTCTTAGTATTATTGGTTTGTTTTTCTTGAAAAGAATTTCACACCAGATTGATTCTCAGCCCCCCTCCCTGAATCACCACTTTATCGTGGTGGAGGGGTTTGCATGACCTAATGATCCTAGGAGCTATGTTGTTGGGGGCATGATGCCCCTGGTAGGGTCACCCAAAGCAAACAGGTCCTGGGTGAAGGTCCAGACAAAGTGCGATTCAGAAGAACCCTATGACGTCTCAGAAAGGTCAAAGGAGGCAGTCGCCCTTGCCCGGACGCGGGTCACCAGGGCTCCTTTCTGGAGCCAGGCCCGGGGGAGGGGCTCGAAGGCGAGTGCCTGGTGGTCGGGCTTCTGCCCATGGAGCCTGGCCAGGCCTAGCCCGAAAAGGAGACATGGATCCACCCTCCCATGGATCCACCACCCGTGGGAGGAGTTTTAGGGGTCGGGTGCAGTGTGAATTGTGTGGCAGTCGAAGGCATGGATTCTGTCGGACCGATCCTCAGCTACTTACTCTGACCCTTGGGACACAGAATGTCACCTCTCTGGCAGGGAAGGAGCCTGATTTGGTGCGTGAGGTGGAGAGATATCGACTAGATATAGTCGGGCTCACCTCAACGCATAGCATGGGCTCTGGAATCATCCATCTCGAGAGAGGCTGGATCTTATTCTATTCTGGGGTTGCTCATGGGGAGAGGTGGCGAGTCGGTGTGGGTATTCTTGTTGCCCCCCCCATCTCGGTGCCCAAATGTTGGGGTTGTCCCCGGTTGATGAAAGGGTAGCTTCCCTCCGTCTTCGGGTGGGGGGACGGGTCCTGACTGTTATTTGTGCTTATTCACCAAATAACAGTTCAAAGTCCCCACTCTTTTTGGAGTCTTTGGGGGGATTATTGGAGAACGCTCTCAGTCAGACAAGGGTGGCATGCACCCTCTATGTTGGGAATGAGGTCCTGCCCCAAGTGAAAGAGTTAAAGTATCTTGGGGTCTTGTTGACGAGTGAGGGAAGGATGGAGTGAGAGATCGACAGACGGATCGCTGCAGCCTCTGCTGTTAAGCGGTGCCTGTACCTGTCCGTCGTGGTGAAGAAGGAGCTGAGCCGCAAGGTGAAGCTCTCAATTTACCAGTTGATCTACGTTCCAACCGTCACCTATGGTCACGAGCTTTGGGTAGTGACCAAAAGAACAAGATCACGGATACAAGCGGATGAAATGAGCTTCCTATGCCAGGTGGCAGGGTTCTCCCTTAGAGATAAGGTGAGAAGCTCAACCATCCGTGGAGAGCTCAGAGTAGATCCGCTGCTCCTCCGCATTGAGAGGGGCCACTCGAGGTGGCTTGGGCATCTGGTCAGAATGCCTCCCGGACACCTCCCTGTGACGCTATCATTAAAGCAGGTATCAGTCGGTAAAAGTGTCATTTTTGTTTTCTGCACTAGTTGTTGGAGTTCACAGTTTTGGTATGATAGACCTTACATTTACAGTGGTACCTCACCTTACGATAGTCTCAGCAAACGAAAAATCCAGGTTACCAAAAACATTTTCCAATTTTTTTTTTGTCTCTGTATACGAAACAAATTCTCCTTACGAAACATGCCAAATGCACCATTCAAACATTAAAATGCGCCACTCAAACATTCAAACAATGCACAAGCTGCTCTCCTACTGACTATCTTCCAACATTCCGCCTCGCTGACCTCCCATTGGCTCAGAGGAAGAACACAGCTCCCTCCCATTGGCTATTATGGCGCTGCATCTCCCATAATGTTTTTTTGTGTAAAGGACAGAGTTACTGTTGTTTCATGAGTTTTTTGAGTCATTGCAACTTCATTTTTTGACTCAGGCTTGACCTTCCATAAACATTTGTAAAATTATAACTCTGCTAAGAAGACATGGTCAACACATGCGCGTGCACGCACACACACACACACACACACACACACACACACACACACACACACGAGTGTGATTTCAAGTGCAAGTGAAAAGAAGAAGCGGGCTCGTGGCATGCGGTTGAGTGATATCACAAAGGAATAAGGCCAAACCTGTCTACCATCGGTACAATATTGAAGCAGAATGAGGTCTTAAAAGGTATGCTTTTATAATTTTTAAAGGGTTTACTGGGTAGTATTGGGGGCCTTTGAACAAGTCACATGTTTTACATGTAAAATTCGGTTCAATTTACGAAAAAAATCAGGTTAAGAAAAAGGCTCTGGAACGGATTAATTTCGTAAGGTGAGGTACCACTCTATTTGCAAAAAGTGCAAACCTTAACATTTAATACATTCTGAGTAGTTTAGTTAATTTTTAACACCATAACCATGGTCATTGTCTTCATTAGTATTTCTGTTATTATTATTACAATCATTACTTTTTGTGTTACCATCATTATTATTGACAAAGATCGAGAGTCGTTTCACTAAAAGCTAAGAAATTAAAAATTGTAACTGTGCATATGATGCATGATCAATTGCTGCAGTTAGTATAGCTTGAGATGATGGTTTCCACGTCTGGGACTGATGTACTAATGCATCGCACCATAAGCCATTTTGGTTTGACTTAATTGGTCTCCTGCAGAATCCACACTTGCGTTTCCATCTTGGACAAGCTCAAGGTCCTGGCCCTGGGTTGGGGTGTCCGTCAGCTGACAAGACCAGCAAAATTAGAGTCAGGTAGATCAGAGAAAGCAGTTGGTTGTAAACAAGGCTAGTTGATCTTCTTAGACTTCCATAACTACATGAAGACGATTGCTTGTTATTAATGCCATTTTGCTTTTGTTTACATCTTTGTTTCCAATTGAAATTATGATGTTTCAGAACATAAAGTTCATTAAATAGCCATAAATACTGCCTGTGGTTGGGCCAAGGTGATGTTATGGCCTTCTGTTTGTCCGATTAACAGAAGGCTGGAATATTCCGAGCCATTATTATAACCAGTGCCAGTAAGATGGTAATTGTCCAGCCTGGTCACCCCCATAATTGATGTTTACGTCTGTGGCTTCTGGGATTGCTGGATTTTTATTCACCTCCAACCCGTTCATCTACGAGAACGGCGTTAGTTAGTCTGGCTGTCTGGCCTAACGCAGTGTGGGGACAACTCATGGCCATCGTCTCCGCCATTGACGTAGATTTGTCCTCCAAAAACCTTCCACCCATGATCCTGGAAACTTCAAAAATGATGCTGCTAAATTTTCAGTTAAAGTTTGCAAATTTTCGAGCGGAAAAACTTTTTAGAAGCGGGACCCCAACCAGGGAGCTCCTCCAGTAGTGAAACAGATATAATGTAGTTTTTAAAAAGTCTAAACCTCTTTGTCATCAGATTAGCAGTTTATGGAGTCTCATTCAAAGTGGGTGATGCTTCCTGTTTACTGGCATCTCGCATGTTGTTTCCGGAAATCAAACAGAAAACAAAGGGCTGGGTAGGAAGGGGTTAATGTACAGAAGAGGACAGGGATATAATGAGATGTGTGTCCAGTTCAGGAGCAGAAGGTGAGAGGAAGAACAGCAGAAAGACGCCTGAACAAGTTCACAACACTCCCCTGGGAGGATTTACACTCATCAGTGTACCGGTAAAGTCCAGGATTAACATTACAGGTGTGGAGACCAGACTCTCATGTTTGGAGTTGAGTTTTTATTTTATTATTCGTATTTTGATGAAATAATTACAGCAGTGCATTCTGAATCATAAAATAAGAAATAATACACAGTATACAGAAGGAAATGTGATTTGAATTGTTTTTAAAGTAAAAAGTGACTTTTTTCAGCGATAGGACTTTTTTCATGTCAGAGGGGAGAGGATGCAAAGTAAATGTGTGTGTGTGTGTGTGTGTGTCTATCAAGTAGTTTTTTGTTTCACTCTGTGTTGCTATTTTTTGGATCAGAGCCCATTTTTATCAGAATTTTGTTTTCCGACTCTTTTCATGTTCACAAATAAAGACACCACTCAATCCTATGTGTATTTAAAAAGTGTAGCATGAGGTATAACACTGAATTCACATCGAGAGAGGACTGGGTGATTCTTGACTGTAGTCTGTGGTGCGTCTCAGGGCAGTGGTGGCCCAGTGGTCAGGTGCTGTATTACTGATCCCAAGGTCATGAGTTCAAGCCCTACTATCAATGGGTTTTCACTGTGGTGCACCTAACTGGGTTATCAAAGGTCAGATATGTCCCTCACTGTCTTTTGTGAGTTGCATGTAAAGGAACCATCACTGACTTTCATCAAGAGTCGCTGTATAGCCGTCAGCGTGGTTCTGCCCTGTGGTGGCCTGGTGAGCCGTCCTGCATGATTATAAACATCCTGTATGAGGATACATTATTGAGTACATACTTTGTCCAGGGTGTACTCTGCCCTTGCCCAGAGTCAGCTGAGATGAGCACCAGCCTCCCCGTGACTCCAATTGGGATTAATATTCCAGAATAAATGCATGATAACTTGTGATCTCATTCATTTCTCAAAACACAAACTTCAATTCTACTCATATTACATTTTATTTAATAATCATAACTAAAAGATCTCATTTTATTTAAAGTGTGAGTAAATAAACAATCAAATGTAAATAAAGTAAATGCACTGCAGTGAGGGAGAGGAGTTCATTTCACTATCAGTATATCCAGTATCACGAGGAATGGGTTTATTTAAGCCACGCCCCCTTTCTGATCTCATCTCTCTGTGGTACAGTACTGGCCGCTCCAGTATATCACACACAGATGATGGATTTTTATTCTTTTTAAACAGAAATGTTTAAGTCGTCGTCTTTAACTGAACACAAGATCAACAAATACGATAATATTTAATAAAGTTAATTCTGGCATCCGGCATCAAAACAACAGGTTGTTTTTCATATGAAGGGGAAAAACCAGTTTGATACAAATTTTATTACTTTTAGAATTAATAATGAAAAAACATCAATATGTAAAATAAAAAAAATAAAAAAACATATTGTTTTACTCCTTTATTAATTTATTTGTCTTTATTTCCAGACATGAGTGATAAATGGGTATTTGCTGTGCTGCTCTTCTCAGGTCAGTGTTGTATGCACTATAAGTTGTGCGAGTTTCGGTTCAAATACAAAGTTTGAACGGCGTTTGTGTATAAATCTGATAAATTCTGTGTCAGTGTTGTATTTGGATCTTGATCCAGTTACAAAAACATGAGATTAGGATTTAAGTTGTGTTTATTTATGACCAATGTCTGTTATTATTATTATTATTATTATTATTATTATTATTATTATTATTATTATTATGTTTTTCCCTGTAATATGTGGTCTCGGGGCAGATATTCCTCATCGCTATCATTTTGTGAATGAGAATAAAACCTGGAGTGAAACTCAGATTTACTGCAGAGAGAAATACACCGATCTCGCCTCCATCAACAACATGGAAGAGATGATGAAGCTGAACCGCACACTGAAGAAGGAACCTGCAGAACAAGCTTGGGTCGGCCTACAGAGAGAGGACTCTGGGAAATGGAAGTGGTCTCTGGGAGAACAAACTTTCTACACAGACGGAGACTCTTACAGGAACTGGGGCAGTGGACAACCAGACAACTACGGGGAAAATGAGTCCTGTGTTGAGATGCTTAAATCCAGTGGATTGTGGAATGATAACAACGTTGATTATTTGATTCCTTTTGTGTGTTATAATGGTCAGAATTTACAGATGTTTATGGTATTTAAATGTAAAAATACCCTGACTGTGAGTGTGTTGTTAGTTTTATTTGAATTTTAAATTGATTTTGTTTGGATTTAAATTAAAGTCATAAATTTGGTTTAATGATGGATATTTATACATGACGTAAAATAAACATCTTTCAGAAAAGAAGACAGGAAGTGATAAGTACATATTTGTTCCTGAGATAAAGACCTGGCGTGACGCTCAGACCTACTGCAGAGAGAACCATATGGACCTGGTCAGTGTGAGGAACCAAACTGAGAATGAGGAGATCTGGACACTGAGTTTAGCTTCATCTGCTGACGGTGTTTGGATCGGTCTATTTTGTGATTCCCGGGAGTGGTCAGATCAAAGTTCTTCCTCTTTCAGATATTGGAGTTCTGATAAACCCAGTAAAGATTGGAACTGCGCTGCAGTTTCCGGATCTGAGAATCACTACTGGAGTGATGTGAAGTGCACTGAAAACCTCCCGTTCATCTGCCATGAGAGTGAGTCTCATTACACTTATTCAACATGAGAGTGAGTCTCATTACACTTATTCAACATGAGAGTGAGTTAAATGATGGAATAAGCGAAATCGCAAAAATATTTCAAATTTCAACACAGAGCAATTAGAACATTGTGTAATTTTAAAACTAAACTAAATTCCATCAGTATTTTCCAGATTTGTTTATTACTGATCTTCTTCTTTTCCTTTCGGCTTTTCCCTTCAGGGGTCGCCACAGCGAATCATCTGCCTCCATCTCACCCTATCCTTTGCATCTTCTTCTCTTACACCAACGACCTTCATGTCCTCCTTCACCACATCCATGAATCGTCGCTTGGGTCTTCCCCTAGGCCTTCTGCCTGGTAGTTCCAGCCTCAGCATCCTATTACCAATATACTCACTATCCCTCCTCTGTACATGTCCAAACCATCTCAATCTAGCCTCTCTGACTTTGTCTCCAAAACGTATTACATGTGCTGTCCCTCTGATGTGCTCATTCCTAATCCTATCCATCCTCGTTACTCCCAAAGAGAACCTCAACATTTTCATCTCTGCTACCTCCAATTCTGACTCTTGTCTTTTCCCCAGGGCCACTGTTTCTAAACCATACAACATTGTTGGCCTCAACACCGTCTTGTACACTTTTCCTTTCATTTTTGCTGATACCCTCCTATCACACATCACACGGACACTTTTCTCCAACCATTCCAACCTGCCTGCACACGCTTCTTGACCTCTTTTCCACACTCTCCATTGCTCTGGATTGTTGAGCCTAAGTACTTAAAATCCTCCACCTTTCTTATCTCTGCTCCCTGTAATCTCACCGTTCCTCTTGGGTCCTTGTCATTCATGCACATGTATTCTGTCTTACTGGGGCTAATCTTCATTCCCCTCCTTTCCAGGGCATACCTCCACCTCTCTAGGTTTTCCTGCACTTGTTCTCTGCTCTCACTACAGATCACAATGTCATCTGAAAACATCATAGTCCATGGGGAATCTTGTCCAACCTCGTCTGTCAGCCTGTCCATCACCATAGCAAACAAGAAGG
Source organism: Plotosus lineatus (assembly GCA_024760905.1). Taxonomy (NCBI): domain Eukaryota; kingdom Metazoa; phylum Chordata; class Actinopteri; order Siluriformes; family Plotosidae; genus Plotosus; species Plotosus lineatus. The sequence continues at coordinate 5,993,356 of CM045744.1, forward strand.
GGCTGAGAGCTGACCCTTGGTGCAGTCCGACCTCCACCTTGAACTCTTCTGTCACACCGACAGCACACCTCACCACTGTCTTACATCTCTCATACATGTCCTGCACCACTGTAACATACTTCTCTGCCACTCCAGACTTCCTCATAGAATACCACAGTTCTTCTCTCGGCACCCTGTCATATGCTTTCTCCAGATCCACAAAGGCACAATGCAGCTCCCTCTGACCTTCTCTGTACTTCTCCATTAACATCCTCAAGGCAAACACTGTATCTGTGGTGCTCTTTCTTGGCATGAAACCAAACTGTTGTTCACAAATGCTGACTTCTGCCCTTAGTCTAGCTTCCACTATTCTTTCCCATAACTTCATCGTATGGCTCATCAACTTTATCCCTCTGTAGTTGCCACAACTCCGCACGTCTCCCTTGTTCTTAAAAATGGGCACCAGCGCACTTCTCCTCCATTCCTCTGGCATCCTCTCACTCTCTAAGACCTTGTTAAATGTTCTTGTCAGAAAATCTACTGCTACCTCTCCTAGACACTTCCATACCTCCACCGGTATGTCATCAGGACCAACTGCCTTTCCATCCTTCATCCTCTTCAATGCCCTCCTCACTTCACCCTTACTAATCTTTGCTACTTCCTGGTCCTCAACAGTAACCTCTTCTACTCTTTTTCTCTCTCATTTTCCTCATTCATCAGCTCTTCAAAGTACTCTTTCCATCTTCCCAGCACACTTCTGTCATCAGTCAATACATTTCCCTCTCTGTCCTTTATCAATCTAACTTGCTGCACGTCCTTCCCATCTCTATTTCTCTGCTGTGCCAACCTATATAAATCATTTTCTCCCTCCTTACTTTCCAACCGAGCATACAAGTCATCAAACGCGCTCTGTTTGGCCTTTGACACTGCTACCTTTGCCTTACGCGGTGTCTTCCTGTACTCCTGTTTACTCTCTTCGGTTTTCTCAATGTCCCACTTCTTCTTAGCTAATCTCTTCCTTTGTACACACTCCTGCACTTCCTCATTCCACCACCAAGTCTCCTTATCTACTTTCCTTCCAGATGACACACCAAGTATTCTCCTACCTGTCTCCCTGATCACATTAGCTGTAGTTGTCCAGTCATCTGGAAGCACTTCCTGACCACCCAAAGCCTGTTTCCAACTCCTCCTTGAAGACAACCCGACACTCTTCCTTTTCAACTTCCACCACTTTGTCTTCTGCTCTGCCTTTGCCTTCTTCACCTTCCTCACCATCAGCATCATCCTGCACACCACCATCCTATGCTGTTTGGCAACACACTCACCCGCTACTACTTTGCAGTCACTGACTTCCTTTAAATTACATCGCCTGCACAAGATGTAGTCTACCTGTGTACTCCTACCTCCACTTTTATAAGTCACCCTATGCTCCTCTCTCTTCTGGAAGAAAGTATTCACCACAGCCATTTCCATCCTTTTTGCAAAATCTACCAACATCTGTCCTTCTGCGTTCCTGTCCTGGATACCAAACCTACCCATCACTTCCTCGTCCCCTCTGTTTCCTTCACCAACATGTCCATTGAAGTCTGCCCCAATGACCACTCTTTCACCTCTGGGGGTACTCTGCATCCCTTCATCTAACTCCCTCCAGAATCTCTCCTTCTCTTCTCGCTCACATCCTGTCTGTGGGGCATAAGCACTAACAACATTGACCATCACACCTTTAATTTCTAACTTGAGACTCATCACTCTGTCTGACACTCTTTTCACTTCTAGAACATTCCTGGCAAACTCCTCCTTCAAGATGACTCCGACTCCATTTCTCTTCCCATCCACACCATGATAAAACAGTTTAAACCCTGCTCCTATGCTTCTAGCCTTGCGACCTTTCCACCTGGTCTCCTGAACACACAGTATGTCCACCTTCCTCCTCTGCATCATGTCAGCCAGCTCTCTACCTTTTCCTGTCATAGTTCCAACATTCAAAGTCCCTACTTTCAGTCCTAGACTCATGCCTCTCCTCTTCTCTCTCTGGCAACGGACACGCCTCCCGCCTCTCCTTCTTCGACGTCTTCGACCAACAGTCGTCCAATTTCCATCAGCACCCTGTTGTTTGACGGCATTGATGGCGGTCGTTGTTAACCCGGGCCTCGACCGATCCGGGATGTCATTCTTTCTTGTGATTCGCATAGTTTATTTGGCATTTGTTTTACGCCGGATGCCCTTCCTGACGCAACCCTCTGCATTTATCCGGGCTTGGGACCGGCGTGAGGGAGAGACACTGGTTTGTGCCCCCCCCTCATGGCTGCATTAGATTTGTTTATTACTGATATTCATTTTAATTATTTTGTACTTGAACATTTTGATTATGTCTTACACAATTTACTCTTCAGAGAGACTGATCTTGATCAAGCAGAGTCTGAGCTGGTGGGAAGTTCTGCATTATTGCAGGAACCATCATCATGATCTGGTCTCTGTGTGAACTGAGGAGATGCAGCTCTGGGTGAAGGAAGCAACTCGAAACGCCTTCACCAAACACGTGTGGCTCGGACTACGTCACGACTGCATCCAGCGTATCTGGTTCTGGGTTTTCGGAACAATGCTTTGCTATGAGGACTGGGCCCCTGGAAATGGAATGTGGAATGAAGACTGCAACCATGAGAAGAGAAGTGGAGCGGTGCAGTCTGGAGGAGGGCAGCAGTGGGTCGACCTGCCCGAGAACCACAAACTCAACTTCATCTGCGCGACCTATGACGGTCAGTCACAGTGCTTTTAGATACAGTTGCTCTCATCAGGTTTTTCTAGATTTACAATTCAAATATTTCTCTTTTATTTATATGATTGATGAAGAAATTCCCGGACAACTTGAAATCTGAAGACTGAAGCTATGGCCTCTCATCTGTATCCAACATCAGCAGATCTAGACTACAGTGTCATATATACCAGTCTATGCATTACTGTTATATTATATCCTCTTTATCCAGATGTTTGATCACACTTTTAATATTTTATTAAGTAAATTGCACTGTGTCCATTAACCATGATCTTTTTATCTATTCCCATTCGTTCAGTTCAGTTAATTTTCTGTAACCGCTTAATCCTAGATCTAGAGTCGCGAGGAGGTTGGCGCCCATCTCAGCCAACTCCGGGCGAGGGCTGAGTACACCCTGGACAGCTCCCCAGGCCATTGCAGGGCAGAAACACGCTGACGGCTTTGCAGTCTACTCTTGTCGAAAGTCAGCAATGGTTCTTTTACATGCCGAACATCAGAGACAGTAAGAGACAAGGCCGGCCTTTGATAACCCACTTAGCTGCACTAAGGGTGTGTGTGTGTGTGTGTGTGTGTGTGTGTGTGTGTTTGTGTGTGTGACAACCTTGTGGAGAGTGAGACTCAAACCCCCAACCTTTGGATGAGCGATCCAGCACCCTAAACCACTACTGCACTGCCCGCTTATTACCATTTGTATATTATAAATATTTTACTTGCTTTTCTTATTAATAGAGGCTTCACAGTTATTTCAGGGAAAATATGGCTGTGTTTAGCTGACATAGATGTTTAAACTACAGTATGTTTATTTTTATCTTGTTTTTGATTCAACGTGTTAAATTTTCCTTTTTATGATGATTTCCCTTCGGCTTTTTTCCTTTATCAGGATTCGCCACAGCGACGTTTGATTTGGTTCATTGGTTTTTACGTCGGATGCCCTTCCTGACACAATCCTTTTAGCGAGGGACAGAAACACACTGACGGCTTGCAGCTCCTCTTTATGAAAGTCAACAATGGTTCTTTTACATGGACCTCTCACCATAGACAGTGAGAGACATTGATAACATAACCCAGTTAGCTGCACTGGGGGGACAGTGACAACCTATTTCTATAAAATAAATACATAAACCATAGACAGTGAGGGACACGGCCTGCCTTTAAAAACCCAGTTAGCTGCACTGAAAAGAAAAATATACTGATAATTTACACTCATACAGAAAGTTTAAAACACTGAGCTTTGCAACCAGTGATGCTGAAATGTATATTATTCATGAAGTTTATGCACGGTACGTGTTTTCCACTTCTGGTTCTGTAAGCCCTGTTGCAGGTTTCAAGATGAGTTTATAAATAAAACTAAGGGCGTAGGCTGGAAGGGGTGTGTGTGCACAGGGTGCACGTGCACCCCCCCACAGCAGGAGTTGAGTTCCTCTGGACAAGAAATCATGTGTATTCACAATCTTATAAATAAACTTAATGACTGTTATTGAAGAGAAAGTCAGAGATAAGTTCAGCATGACTAGAGTCAGGAAGTAAACCGGAAGTTAACGTGTAATGGGCACTGCGCATGTGCAATCCCGAGCTGACCAATCAACAAACATAATATTATCAGGAAGCAATAATAGCTGAGCACTGTCAATCAAACACAGTGTGAGTGTGAGAATAAAGAACAGCTTCTGAATACCACCTCCAGTTCCTACACATGTGTTAGAACACAAACATTGACGCACAGAGAATGAATGGCTAAAATAATCATAAGCCATCCAGCCTGTATCTGCAGCCTAATGGTCTGTACATTTAGAAAATTAATAGTATGTTTTTGTGCTAGAAATATGGATTAATATTTGTTTGTGCCTTTGAATAGATAAATAACTTTAGCTCAATTTGTAAATGTATTTAACACATGTACTTGCACATTTAGCACATTGTACTTCAAAATGCAGCCATGAGGGAGGGGCACAGGGCCAGTGTCTCTCACTCACGCTGGTCCCAGGCCCGGATAAATGCAGAGGGTTGGGTCAGGAAGGGCATCCGGCGTAAAACAAATGCCAAATAAAATATGCAAGTCACAACAAAAAAAATTCATACCAGATTGGTCGAGGCCCGGGTTAACAACGACAACCATCAGTGCTGTTAACCAACAGGGTGCTGGTGGAAATTGGACTACTGTTGGTCGAGGACAAGGCACGAGGTGTGTCCGTAGACAGAGAGAGAGAAGAGGAAAGGCATGAGTCTAGGACTGAAAGTCGGGACTTTGAATGTTGGAACTATGACTGGAAAGGGTAGGAAGCTGGCTGACATGATGAGGAAGAGGAAGGTGGATATACTGTGTGTTCGGGAGACCAGGTGGGAAAGTAGCAAGGCTAGAAGCTTAGGAGCAGGGTTTAAACTGTTTTTTTTCATGGTGTGGATGGGAAGAGAAATGGAGTAGGAGCCATCTTGAAGGAGGAGTTTGTCAGGAATGTTAGTATCAGACAGAGTAATGAGTCTCAAGTTAGAAATTGAAGGAGTGATGTTCAATGTTGTTAGTGTTTATGCTCCACAGGCAGGATGTGAGCCAGAAGAGAAAGAGAGATTCTGGAGTGAGTTAGATGAAGTGATGCAGATGGTGAAAGAGTGGTCATTGGGACAGACTTCAATGGGCATGTTAGTGCAGGAAACCGAGGGGACGAGGAAGTGATGGGCAGGTTTGGTATCCAGGACAAGAACGCAGAAGGGCAGATGGTACATTTTGCAACAAGAATGGAGATAGCTGTGGACATCTGATATCTATATGGACATATCTATATGTCAACTCTGAGCCCCTTCTTGTTTGCTATGGTGATGGACAGGCTTACAGATGAGGCTAGACAAGAATCTCCATGGACTATGATGTTTGCAGATGACATTGTGATCTGTAGTGAGAGCAGAGAACAAGTGCAGGAAAATCTAGAGAGGTGGAAGTTTGCCCTGGAAAGGAGAGGAATGAAGGTTAGCCTCAGTAAAACATAATCCATGTGTGAATGAGAAGGACCCAAGAGAAACGGTGAGGTTACAGGGAGCAGAGATAAAGAAGGTGGAGGATTTTAAGTACTTAAGCTCAACAGTCCAGAACAATGGAGAATGTGGAAAAAAGGAAGAAGCACATGCAGACAGGTTGGAATGGATGGAGAAAAGTATCTGGTGTGATGTGCGATAGGAAGGTATCAGCAAGAATGAAAGGAAAAGTGTTCAAGACAGTGATGAGGCCAGCGATGTTGTATGGTTTAAAAATAGTGGCCCTGGGGAAAAGACAGAAGGCTGAGCTGGAGGTAGCAGAGATGAAAATGTTGAGGTTCTCTTTGGGAGTAATGGTGAGGATCAGGAATGAGTGCATCAGAGGGACAGTACATGTTAGAGGTTTTGGAGACAAAGTCCGAGAGGCTAGATTGAGATGGTTTGGACATGTACAGAGGAGGGATAGTGAGTATATTGGTAGTAGGATGCTGAGGTTGGAACTACCAGGCAGAAGGTCTCGAGGAAGACTAAAGATAAGATTTATGGATGTGGTGAAGGCAGACATGAAGGTAAGTTGGAGTAAGAGCAGAAGATACAGAGGATCGGGTGAGATGGAGGCGGATGGTTTGCTGTGGTGACCCCTGAAGGGAAAAGCAGAAAGGGAAAAAAAAAGAAGAGACATGTAGCTGTCTGTTATTAGTTATAATGACTTGCAGAATGCTGTTGTCAATAATAGCCATTATAGATGTATTTTCGTCCTGATGGATCTGGGGCTGCTGACAGCCCAGTAGAGATATCCTTTTAATTATGTGAATTAGAAAGCTGTTGAAATGTTTTAATCAATGCCAGGTGGAATATTTCAGCAGACGAGAGATGGATTTGTAGTTTGAACAAGAAGTTTGGAGGTTGATATCTTTCTGGGTGGGCTGCAGCAATGGGTTTCAACTGAGTTTGGAGCTCATCAGTGATTTTGTTTTCGGTGTGAAGTGCATTTTAATTACACAATTAAATGAGACTTACCTGTAAATTTGATTGTAATCTACCGACCTATGAAGTACTGAAGGATTACAGCTAGAAATCTCCAAAATTATTTCAAACAAAGAATCACTCTCAGTCCTCCAATAATTCTTCGATCTTCCACTTCCAACGAGGGAATTGCAAGAGAGGCGTTGTTGCTGGCACACCATGTGTTGCCATTGTTCTAGCCCTGTGGGCTGACCGCGACCAGTGGCCGTTTTGGTCAAAATCACAGCTGTCGTTCAAGCGAACCAGTTTGAAGTCTTCGAAAATGATTTTTAAACACTCAGTCCTCAAAGTTCTTCGAACTTCCACTTCTCACGGGCGAAATTTCAAAAACCGTAGCAGAGATAAAACGTATGTTGAACCCTGATATTCTACTCACTCGAACTGATATTTCTGCACATGCGCATCTCACGTAGTCCCGAAAGGATGGAATAGGGAGGTGGAATTTAAATGATACAGCCATGTGTTGATTCTTGGATGAATAAGTAAAAAATATGTATTATTTATATTTCTTAATCACAGGTATTTACATTAATAAAAAAATATCTTGGCCACGCCTTCCTTCTTTCTTATTTGTGAGAAGCCTTCTCGTGTATTCCTGAAAGAGAAACAGAAGGTAAACATGAGGATCGAACAGAACTGTGATGAGGTGTGTAAGGAAGACTCTGGCCCAACTGCCTCGTCTCTAAGCTCGTCTGTATCTCTGTGTCTCGATGACTGAGAGTACTCCGGGAACAGACAATGCCAAACCACACGAGTGAAATCAGTCTGGTTTATTCATCAGCTGCTCAGTGTGCTTCACTGGGCATAAAGCTTTTATACAGTGGCGGTGTGTGCGAAAAAGTGGTTACAGAGTCACATGTTTCTTTGTTCACAGCCTAAAAGTCGTACCGAAAATCACAGTGCATGATAAGAAACCATAAATCACATTCCTGTGTCTCAGAGGCGACATTTACTACTCTGTAAACTTTGACCTCAGGAAGAATGCCGCCTCGTAAAACATCACAACAGCAATAAAAAAGTCCACGGTTATAAACACAGGAATGCTGGCAATTATACAATGGATAAGGATAAGCAAGAATATGACCTTACAGTGACCTTACAATTCCCCTCTTTTATACTTAAATGCAATTCAAGTATAATTCACATGTTGTCATATTGAACTTCAGTTTTCTGCGTTAATAGAATGTATTGCAGATGAGTAAATCAGTCAAATAAAGCATACATTCTGTTTCTCAAACAGCGAAAAATACATGGTCCAATTAGCGAACTGCCAGAAAGTGTTATCATGAGGATGGGCCCAGATCGTTCTGAGGAGCGTCAGGAAGGAAAGACGGTGGAGCGGTGACATCCCTGTTAGCTCTGTTTCTGAAACCCTGTTACATCCAATGGAGCCTCACCCAGGGTAGTATCGGGCCCGATGTCAGACAGTTTGTTTAATACCAATATATACAATAATGGTTTCAGTGTTTTTATATAACTGAACAAACACACATACACACTCATTCACACACAACTTTCATACAGTTGCAGAGTGAGAGACAGTGACATGCTGATTATATGATGTAATACTGCTGAACTCTGGCCAATGGAAAGACACACTTTACAATTATTCAAAAAGACAGTGGTACATCCTACATTTTTTCAAGAACTCTGCACATTTAATTTGAACCTTAAAAGAATGATGTTGTATCTTATATCTCAAATAAAGCTCGCTTTTTAGGTGTTCCAGCATAAAGCTTTGCTTTGTACCTTGCATTTATAAATGAAATATTTGGAAAGTAGGATGAGAAGATCAACTCTCTCATCAGAGAATGTATTTTGTTTTAAGCCGAACAGAATAAACTGAGCACTGAGATCCAGATTCACGGCATGTCGACACTTTTGTTTGAGCCAAAGCATGAACTGATTCCAAAAATCTCCAACCTTATCACATTCCCAAAATAAATGTTGAATAGTTTCTCTTTCCAAACTACAGAAAGTGCACAGGTGACCTTCAGACTTTTTTTATCATGTAGATGAAAGTGTTGGTGATCAATCTCGTGTGCACAATCCTGTACTGGAACCACTGGAGCTTGGTATCCCGAGTCACTTTAAAAGCTCGGAGGAATATTTTGTGCCAGGAGATCTCTTGGTCAGGGAATTGTGTCTCCCATTTCAGTTTAGTTTTCCAGATTTCATGGGTAGAAGTGGGAGTGCAATAGTACAATGTTGAGCCTTTTTTAACTGATAGCAGTTTCCTAACCGACAGTGTTGTATCAATGACACGTCTTTTATCTCTCTTCATTTCAGTGCTTTTTAGATCATCTTTCACTGAAGATACAATACTTATATATCCCATAAACTTTGGTCTGGACTCTGGCGATCTAGGTGTACAAAAGTCATTAAAGTCAATGAAATGACCATTCACATCAATAATATCACCAGTGTGTGTTAAACCAAGGTTCAGCCAACGCTTCCATTTCACAGGTTTGTTTCCAATTCTGATATTGTGCTTATAAAACAGTGGTTCACAGATGAGATCACTAAAAGATGTCATTTCTGTCTTTCTTGAGAATTCCTATCTGAATAGAAAATATTTATCCATTTCAAAATGTTTTCCCCAAAGCCAAACAAGGAAGATATTTTTAAATAAGTGACCACGAGACTGAATCAACATGTTCTTCTCTCCTGCTTGCATGGGCTTCCTCCAGGTCCTCCAGTGTCCTCACACAGTCCAAACATCTGCACATGAGGAGAACTGCTGTTTTACATTTGCTTCTCGGTGTGTGTGTGTCTGTATTTCTTCATTTTTTTGTATTCATAATGATAATAAGGATTTATTATGTTAATAAGGATACAGTGTTATAACACTTTTTAGACAAATAATACTATTTATATTGGGGGGGGCGAATTTTTTTCTTCTCTGGGGGGGGGCAAAGAAAATAACACACACACACACACACACACACACACACACACACACAGTTAATTGATTCAGTTAAATAAGCAGAATTTAAAGAATTTCTGAAATGATTGTGATTAACTGTTAATCAATGCTCATACAAATACGTTTGAAAATGGTGATGCGATGTGGAATTCCCTGTAAAGATCAATTTCATGTCATGTGTAATGCATTCTTCATCCTGTTACTGGCCCACAAGCAGGGTTATTATCCTCAACTAAAACTAAGGACACACCCAATACAAAATCTAATGCTTCTGAGACTAAAAAGTACTACTATTACTAATAATAATTAACTCTGAGGTGGTCGGGTAAGCTGTACAGTGTACCCCTCCCTCGCCACGTCCCGCAACCCTAATGCCAGCTGTTGCCTCTGTTTTACTGACAGGACCTCCACTCGAGACCCAACAGAAATAGGCTTTATTATCAAGTGACTGTAGATCTGACGGGAATGAGCCACGTGACTCCTGCACGGGACGCGTGTCATATTTTTCTGATTTTAGTTTGTTAAGACTGAATCGTATCGTTACACTTTATGTGCATCGACAGGCATTCAGTCAGAAACACAAGCATCACCGCGGAAGCTGTTTACTCGTGTTTGACCTGTACCTGAATCTAATGGTCTGCGGTGACACCTGGCATCTGGTATTATATATATATATATATATATATATATATATATATATATATATATATATATATATAACACGATTCATCATGTTTTCCTTCAACAAAATACAGATTATCTAAAAAATATGAGGAGGATTATCAATTCAAAGCTCGGTGCTGTTCACGCAAACAGGATTTTCAGTGTCATCACAGAAATGATTTTTATTAAAATATAGTTTTGTTTCACACTGGGCAGTGGTGGTCTAGTGGTATAGGGCGCTGGATCGCTGATCCAAAGGTTGGGGGTTCGAGTCCCACTCTCCACAAGGTTATCACTGTCCCCCCCAGTGCAGCTAACTGGGTTATCAAAGGCGGGCCATGTCTGTCACTGTCTATGGTGAGAGGTTCATGTAAAAGAACCATTGCTGACTTTCGTAAAGAGGAGCTGCAAAGTCGTCAGCGTGTTTCTGTCCCTTGCTGAAAAGGGTTGTGACAGGAAGGGCATCCGACGTAAAAACCTCTGCCAAATCAAACATGCGAATCAGATGAAAAGGGAAAAAGCCGAAAGGAAGACAGACAGTTTTGTTTCACACTGATGTTACTGACTTATTCATTGCTCTACACACACACACACACACACACACTGCAGGCCATGGCAAATAAGTAAATATTAAATATTTATATAATATATTTATAATATATATTTATAATAGTAAATATTGTTTATAAAATAATTTGGATTTTTGTAGTAAAACTTCTGATGAGAAAAGAGTTTGTGTTGCTTGTAGCACATAATGAGATCCTGCTGAAGAATCGAAACTTGAAATTGAAAAGGATTCAATATATGAACATTCAAGAGAAGAGAAGGAGAAGAATATAGGATGAATAATCCAGTTTAAAAAGGAAGAAATAATAAATGATTGCATTGCTCTGAGCACAAACTACAGGAGAAGAGTCAGAAATGCTGGGTAAAGGTGGTCGCGATGATCTCTGCTGATGATTACAGTATTTATGTACAGTATGCGTCTCAGGGATTTTAATGGAATTTCTGAAATGAAAATATCACAGAACTTCATCAACTCAGCACATCCGACCCAATTAGCTGAATTCAATTCAGTCCAAACTCAGTGTAAACATCAATGCGATTCACAATCACTTCAAACATCAAGATAGAAACAATAAAAACAACAAAATAGGAAAATATCATCCGAATAATGATAATGCTGCTACTATTAATATTAATCATATTACAATAAAAGTAATAATATAATATACAGTATTTGTAATATTACTAATATAAATATTTTCATCAGCATCATAATTCTAAAAAAATTATATATAATGGAAGTAGTAAAAAAAGATAATCTGAATAGTAATGGTGATAATGATGATGATGATGATGATGATGATGATGATAATGATAATATAAATTATAATAATAGTAATATATAATAGTAATAATACAAAATAATATACATTACAATTTTAGTAATATAAAATTTATCAGCATCAAAATTATGAAATTATTAATAACACGAGTAATAAAAACAAATAATAATCTTAATAATAATAAAAATAATAATAATAATAATGATAAGTATTATTATTATTATTATTATTATTATTACCAATAATAAGATTAACACAATAGTTATAATACAAAATAATAATCATTATAATATCAGTAATATTATATTTTTTTCATCAGCATCTTAAATATGAAAATATGAATCACAGTAGTAACAACAAAAAATAATCTTAATAATAATAATCATCATCATCATCTTCATCATCATCTTCATCATAATAATAGTAGTAATAATCATAATAATAATAATAATAATCATAATAATAATCATAATAATAATAATAATAATAATAATAATAATAATAATAATAATGGTGATGTGAAGAACAATGGGATATTTTAAATGTTGTAGTTGAATGAATAATGGAGTGAAACTGAAGGTTCGGAAGTTCAACACTATTTCCGAGGCTCGTGGTGTCGACTTTTTGTTCGTCCTTCACTCTGATGTTCAGAAGAAATTCTTTTCCGCGGGGCACGTCATCTGGTGACGTCACGCTTGACCGGGTCTCCGTGCTGTGAGTAATGAATCCGAGAGTGTGTTTTGTTGATCTATTTTGTTTTTATATTGAAGTGGTTGTGGATATTTAACCTTTTCATTCTGATCCTGATTTGAGTTCATTATATTTTTAAATGCCGTCGAGGTGAAAACTTTTTTCATAAATCTCTCATCAATTATTTATTTATTTTTATTCAAAAATAATTAGATCAAGTCAAAACAAAGACAATGACATGGGTTCGTTTGATTGTTTGTGTTTATGATGATGATGATGATGATGATGATGATGATGATGATGAACAATCGGTTGTGAGAAGCTCTGAGTTGAGAAGTTTGGGAGGAGCTCGGAGTCGAGGATAATAAATTACAATATTACTAAAGTGAGAGAATTTATTTTACATCGATGGATTTAAAATGTGTTTTAAAAATGTTTATCATTCATTCTTATTCAAAGTTTATTCAATTGTTTCAATTATATGTCACATCACCGAACTGTATTAGTCTGTTGAGGATTGTTTATTGTTTATTCTGATTATTGTGATTATTTTTATTGACATCAATAGGTAAATATTAAAAATGATAAATGATGAAAGTGCATTATAAAAGCCGCAGTGCACTAACTGGGTTATCAAAGGCGGGCCATGTGTGTCACTGTCTCTGGTGAGAGGTTGATGTAAAAGAAGCATCGCTGACTTTCGGAAAGAGAAGCTGCAGAGCCGTCAGCGTGTTTCTGTCCTGCGCTAAAGGGTTGTGTCAGGAACGGCATCCGACGGAAAAAAAAAAAAACTCTGCCAAATCACATGTGCGAATCAAATGATTCACTGTGGCGACTCGAGAAAAGGGAAAAGCTGAAAAGAGAAGAAGAAGATACTGTATTATAAAAACATGATGAATATTAAAAACATATTTACCATTCGTTATAAGTTTTCGTTATAGACAGGGGGACTTGCTGCTTGGGTAACAGCCTGTCCTCATTACTCCCTACCCAGGCTCTGTGCCCTGGGGAGTATCACCAGTCGGGATACTGGCCAGAGCGCAGCCATAGGCCTTCGGGACTGACGGAGGCCTACGCATATTATGTAATGGTGACATTATTCGCCTCACAGCAACCAAATCCTGGGTTCGAGTCCCGGGCTCAGGCGTCCCTATGGTTTCTATGGTATCTTCCTATGGGTTTTCATGTTGCATGGTGAGACTGGAGCTTCCCCCCCATCAAGAACACGAAAACTGCAGTCAGACAGAGCAGACAGAGCTTTGGATCGGAATAATAGATTGGTGTCTGCAGAAAGCTACAGAAATGATATCTCGAGAACTTTTGATATTCCTCCAGAGCACCATTGGATCAGCATCGGAGGCAATTATGGGTCCATCAACCGCATCGGCCTTGATGGCGAAGACGCGACGGTGCCGTCAAGATGTGGTGTTGTTTATTCTGAACACTTGAGAGAAAGAGACTTGTATCTGTCCAAGCACAGGCATTTGAAGCTGCTGAAGAAGACTGCGGTGCCATCTGTTTTTTTCTTGAAAACCTGAGCGAGAAACCTTTAAGGAACTTTAATGAATTTGCACAATATTATATATCAGTGTGAGTCAAAACATACATTTACACTGGATCTTTAATAATGTCTATAAAGTATTATTATACTTATACAGTCACTCAGTTCTTGATTTTGTTTCACTGCTAATCTATATACAGGCTTTCTCATGAATTTGTGGAATTCCTCTACCAGGGGCCAAAACTTAAAGGGTTTGATAAGATTTGATATATTATGTTCAAATGTTGTATACAGGTATATTGTGGTCGATTTCCAGTTTACCATCGGTTCATATCAGTATCAATAGATATTTTATAGTGTGTTCTTATATTCTGAGGAACCGGTCCAGACCAGCGAGTCAGAGAATGCGTGTGACCTTCCAAATGATTTGTTTCCTGAAATGACTCAGCATTTTACAGAAACTACAAAAGGTATTGACACACACTGGTCTGCAATGATCAAATTGATTTGTGAACAATTCATCAAGGTTGGTAGATTTCACACGATCAATCTCACCGACCTCAGTCTCACAGGGGACAGTGTCAGACCCCAGGTGAACAAAATTGTGTTGTTTAAACACGAACAGGACTAAAGGCAGAATGCTGGTCTCTTAACTCATCTGTCACCTTTTATACAAGTAGGGAGGATCACTTTAGTTTAATGTTTAATGTTAACATGACAAGCATGTGTGTAACTGCTCTGTTATTGTGTATACTGTATCTGTAATCAATAAAACGTATGATGTTGCTGCTGCTCATTTATATGATATAATATTACATGTGTAGTTTAACTGTAAGTGTTTGTGGTTATAAGTGTGTAGCGCCGTTTTGTTACAAAAAGTGTGGGGGAAATTCCTTGTAATTTGTGGAATATATCAGTTGAAATCCCTGATACACTAGACTAAGATAAGAGAGGTGGGCGTGTCAGTGACGTTTATGACGTGGGGAATATTATTAAGGTGTGAACCGCCTATTATGTGTTGATGTATCTTCCAAACCAACCTGGACATGCTGCAAATGTTTACATTATATTCATGTCTCTAGGGATCCAAAACATCCCAAATATTTACATTTATCGCATCGTTTTCCATATCGACGTGGGTCTGATTACCAGCTTTCTGCCCGAACCGGAAGTCAGAGCCTCCTGACCACGGCGGGATACAAAATATATGCAGAGCGCGCGGTGTCGTGTTTGTTGCACGTGATTGTATTAAACGCGGTGTTGTTCCCTATAGTCGTGTCCTTGACGCGACGTGTGAAAATACAGACCTGCCATACCTGATCTAGTGCACTTTTATGGTGAGACACATTTTGGGATGGAACCCGGATGTCACGTGACCTTTCTGGAGCCCACATGAACAACATTTTAAGTGAGTAATGAGAGTATTCCGAACAAGAACAATGGAAGTTCTGTATTTGAATAAATGATGGATTAAAATGGGTGATTGTCGGGTCAGATTTCGGAGAATCGGGATTGCAGCTTAATGTACTGTCCCGAAATCGGGATTCGGGTTGAAACATTGGAATCGGGAGAAGACCGCGGAAATCGGGAGAGTTGGCAGCTCTGAACAAAACATGGTGTTTCTGGATAATTATTCTTGTAGAATTTCAGTGTGCCGTTCAAACCCAAACAGCAATAACACACTGCGCGTCCATGTGGCTGTGAGCAGACCAATCCAACTGATTCTGGTTGTTTCCCAACAGAAGCTGTTTTGGGGAACATGGTGTTCGGTCGGAATCCACAGTGAGCTGAAGCTCAGATTGCTTTTTGCTTGAATGTCGTCGCGTGAAAGTTCCGCCCACTTCAACTCTGAACCCGCCTCTGGCTTCTCATCCATCATTCTTCTGAAAGTCATGGACCGGACTTTACATCTTCACTTCTCGCTCGTCACTTCCGGCCTGGATGCAGCTTCAGCCTCTTCGGATCACAGACAGAATGCGGGTGTGAAAAATCTATGAACGGCCTAAACACACATCCATTGCTTGTTGCTCTGTCCCAGCCAGCACACCCATGTGGGACCCACGTGGGTAAAAGCCGGGCCAGCTGGGCGGATCTGGGCTCGGGCTCAGCATGGGTTTCAAAACGGATTCCTGCTGGGTCCCTTGTGGGCCACCGTGAATCTCACGAAAGCACGTGACCGATACGGCGCCATTTTCAAAGTGATTTGTTGAGGGAAAGAAGCAGGTGGAAATACAAAGTTCTGGATTACTCCAACTTCCATTTATTTGGGAACGAAATCGGTGAGTTTTTTTTTTATATCACATGATACGTATTTATTCTGTAGAATGGTTTGAATGGAATACACTTTTTTTGCATTTATGTCATGATAAAATTCAAGTCGCTGGCTAAAACCTAAACAGCCGAGCAGCACAATCCCATCAACCCGCCAGGAAATATTCCAACAGCAGTACATTATGCGGAATAATAACAGGATTACGGGCAGGTCTGTAGGATTGGCCTAGAATTTATTATTCACATGAAGCATGTTCCGCACAGAACACATTGTAGTGAGTCTCCCATCTATAGTAGGCCCAGCTAGCACAGAGACATGGGGCCCAGCTAGCACAGAGACATGGGGCCCAGCTGGGGGCCTTATGGGCCAAAATATGGGGCCCAGCTGGGGCCCTTATGGGCCAAAATATGGGGCCCAGCTGGGGCCCTTATGGGCCAAAATATGGGGCCCAGCTGGGCCCCAGAAGATTTTGTCCATGGGTTCTATGTGGGCCCCATCTGGGCTTGCCCATGTTGGCTTGAATATGGGTCCCACGCAGGCAGCAACTGGTCGAGCCAATATGGGCCCCACACGGGTGACACATGGCCTAAAATATGGGTCCCACACTGGCGACATATGGGCTTGCCCATCTGGGTCCCTTGTTATTACCTTGTACTGTAAGGTAATAGCTCCAACATTCCTGAGCTTTAATTCTAATAAATTATAAATGCTTCAATGTATTAATTATTTAAAATCAAGTTATACTTTCGGACTGGGTACAAAGTCCCCGGTGACCGTTTTGTGTGCTTTGTATTATTACCTTTTCGTGGGGCAATTGTGTTTTTGGTATTACAGAATAAATGTTATAAAATGGTAGATCGAGCCTTTTTATTTGATTGTTTTACTTTGTTGGTTATGAATTAGCACACTTGATAATTGAAAGTAGTGCCATTTGAAATGGTGAGAATTTCATGGAGCATTTAAACAGAGGATCTGGACTAACAAGCTTCAAGCAAGACCCGTACTTTATTGTGTTTCTTTCAGAAGAGCTCAGGAATGTTGGAGCCATTACATTGCTGGATCCATGTTTTCGTCCATCTGGGCAAGCCCATTTTTTACCCATATGGGACCCATGTTTTAGCCCATCTGGCCAAGCCCATGTGTCACCCGTGTGGGACCCATGTTTTATCCCATCTGGGCTCGCCCAGTTGCTGCCCACGTATTTTGGCCCAGCTGGGCCCCATGTCTCTGTGCTGACTGGGGTGCGCTGTTCACCTTGATCCTTCTAACTCAAAAAGAAAGGAGATCTATACATATACAGCTGCTACCCAACTTACGAACGAGATGCGTTCCGAATGGCCGTTTGTCAGATTAATTTGTTCATAAATCGTTACAGGGCGTTCTTTAGAGGGAACATAAGTTTAAACCATGTATAAGTAATCTATATAAGTTTGTACTGCATACAACCCCCCCCCCAGAGTGTTGCTATAACAAATGACGGAGTGGGCAGAGCAGAGTGATACACTGCACAGAATAGGCACGTAGAATAGGCGCTCACTCTCCTCTGCACACTCTGTCGTTTTACGAATGTTCGTAAGCACGGTAACGTCTGTTTATAAGATATTCAATATCACTGAGGAAAATGTGTTCGGTCACCACCACATCGGAAATTATGGCTGCTTTGTGTTGTTAATGAAAAGGTTTTGGTATCTCATAAATAAATAAGGAAATAAGTTTTTTATCATGATGTCGAGTCTAGAAATGAATGATGCAGATTTAATGAACTGATGCTCAGCCTGGATGGAAATTTTCTCCTTTTTCCCTTCGTTTTATTCACTGCAGCATTGCTGCACTTTCCAAACAGTTGATGGCAATAATGCACAAAGGTTTTATTAGGAAGGATGGAAGGAAGAAGAACAGAAGCGACGCGACACCAACCGGGTTTGGGGAAGATACATGTTTTTATCTTTAAAGGGTACCTGTAGTGAAAGCGCTCATATCCCTAATTTGATTTATTGTGTATAGCTAGTGACAATACACCTATAAGGCGTTTATTATATTCTCTCACAAACCAGCTTTGAGCGATTTAAGGGCTTCACTAACGTCAAGCTTCAGAGCACAGGAGTTTTATAATGGTGCATTTGCCGTGATGTCATATCTTTGAGTCAAGCCTCGACCGGAACTGCGAGATTGCAATGTAAACGTAAGGCGATATACCTGACATATACAACACAAGCTCACAGAAACCTGGAAAACAGACATTATAGTCGTTTTTTAAACAATGGACGAAGACAATTTTGTAGAAGGATTAGAAGGTTATTTATATGAACCACTGAAACAAGACTCCACTTTTAGTGAAATTGGACCAGGAATGTGATGACTCGGAGGACGATATTGGAGAGTCAGCAGAAGCTCTTACACGGAAAATTGTATCAAACAACCAGCAAATATTTGGTGCTCTTGTGGAAAATGTGTGCGTCAAAAAACCGATCAGGAGTGCTATTGTTGTAAAGAACAAAGTTATGTAAAGTTATGTGGCCCATAAGCCAGCATTGGAAATGGCTTTCATTAATGCCACGATCTCCTGTCATGATCGGGGTCCAGCACCAGAAGGTGAATTGTAAAACAGATCAGTGTATTTAAATATTATTGGGTTCTGATTATTCATTTTTATCAACAATTTCCACTGTATATTGTTACTGTATTTTTGTATACAAAGAGTTGTGGTTATATGTATGCCTATACTACACTCTGTGTACGGGACTCATTGGGTGTTTCAGATAAACAGGGTTTCACCAAATATCGCCATATATATATATATATATATATATATATATATATATATATATATATATATATATAAAACCAATGGCAAACTTGATCATGCAAATCAAAAATATTACGGCCATACCGGATCGGTCGAGGCCCGGGTTAACAACGACCGCCGTCAGTGTTGTTAACCATCGGTGTACTGGTGTATACTGGGCTACCATTGGTCGAAGAAGGAGAGGCGGGAGGTGCGTCCGTAGGCAGAGAGAAGAGGAAAAGCATGAGTCTCGGACTGAGAGTAGGGACTTTGAATGTTGGAGCTATGACACGAAAAGGTAGAGCGCTGGCTGACATGATGCAGAGGAGGAAGGTGGACATACTGTGTGTTCAGGAGACCAGATGGAAAGGTAGCAAGGCTACAAGCTTAGGAGCGGGATTTAAGCTGTTTTTTCATGGTGTGGATGGGAAGAAAAATGGAGTCGGAGTCATCTTGAAGGAGGGGTTTGTCAGGAATGTTCTAGAAGTTAAAAGAGGGTCAGGCAGAGTGATGAGTCTCAAGTTAGAAATTGAAGGCGTGATGTTCAATGTTATTAGTGCTTATGGCCCACAGGCAGGATGTGAGCTAGAAGAGAAGGAGAGATTCTGGAGTGAGTTAGATGAAGTGATGCAGAGTACCCCCAGAGGTGAAAGAATGGTCATCGGTGCAGACTTCAATGGACATGTTGGTGCAGGCAACAGAGGGGACGAGGAAGTGATGGGCAGGAATGTATCCAGGAGAGGAACACAGAAGGACAGATGTTGATCGATTTTGAAAAAAGGATGGAAATGGCTGTGGTGAATACTTTTCTTCAAGAAGAGACAGGAGCATAGGGTGACATGAAAGCGGAGGTAGGAGCACACAGGTAGACAACATCTTGTGTAGACGATGCAGTTTGAAGGAAGTCAGTGACTGCAAAGTAGTAGTGGGCGAGAGTGGTGGAAGTTGAAAAAGCTTAGTGTCGGGTTGTCTTCAAGGAGGAGTTGAAACAGGCTTTGGGTGGTCAGGAAGTGCTTCCAGATGACTGGACAACCACAGCTAATGTGATCAGGGAGATAGGTAGGAGAATACTTGGTGTGTCATCTAGAAGGAGAGTAGATAAGGAGACTTGGTGGTGGAATGAGGAAGTGCAGGAGTGTGTACAAGGGAAGAGGTTAGCTAAGAAGATGTGGGACATTGAGAAGACCGAAGAGAGTAAACACGAGTACAGGGAGACACAGCGTAAGGCAAAGGTAGCAGTGTCAAAGGCCAAACAGAGGGCGTATGATGACTTGTATGCTCGGTTGGAAAGTAAAGAGGGAGAAAATGATTTATACAGGTTAGCACAGCAGAGAAATAGAGATAGGAAGGACGTGCAGCAAGTTAGAGTGATTAAGGACAGAGAAGGAAATGTATTGACTGATGACAGAAGTGTGCTGGGAGGATGGAAAGAGAAGTTTGAAGAGCTGATGAATGAGGAAAACGAGAGAGAGAAAAAAGAGTCGAAGCAGAGGTGACGGTTAAGGACCAGGAAGTAGCAAAGATTAGTAAGGTTGAAGTGAGGAGGGCATTGAAGAGGATGAAGAATGGAAAGGCAGTTGGTCCTAATGACATACCGGAGGAGGTATGGAAGTGTCTCGGAGAGGTCGCAGTAGATTTCCTGACAAGAACATTCAACAAGGTCTTAGAGAGTGAGAGGATGCCAGAGAAATGGAGAAGAAATGTGCTGGTGCCCATTTTTAAGAACAAGGGAGATGTGCAGAGTTGTGGCAACTACAGAGGGATAAAGTTGTTGAGCCATATGATGAAGTTATGGGAAAGAATAGTGGAAGCTAGACTAAGGGCACAGGTCAGCATTTGTGAACAACAGTTTGGTTTCATGCCAAGAAAAAAACACCACAGATGCAGTGTTTGCCTTGAGGATGTTAATAGAGAAGTACAGAGAAGGTCAGAAGGAGCTGCAGTGTGCCTTTGTGGATCTGGAGAAAGCATATGACAGGGTGCCGAGAGAGGAACTGTGGTATTGCATGAGGAAGTCTGGAGTGGCAGAGAAGTATGTTAGAGTGGTGCAGGACATGTATGTGAGATGTAAGACAGTAGTGAGGTGTGCTGTCGGTGTGATAGAAGAGTTCAAGGTGGAGGTGGGACTGCATCAAGGGTCAGCTCTGAGCCCCTTGTTTGCTATGGTGATGGACAGGCTGACAGACGAGGTTAGACAAGAATCTCCATGGACTATGATGTTTGCAGATGACATTGTGATCTGCAGTGAGAGCAGAGAGCAAGTGCAGGAAAGTCTAGAGAGGTGGAGGTATGCCCTGGAAAGGAGGGGAATGAAGATTAGCCTCAGTAAGACAGAATACATGTGTATGAATGACAAGGACCCAAGAGGAACGGTGAGGTTCCAGGGAGCAGAGATAAGGAAGGTGGAGGATTTTAAGTACTGAGGCTCAACAATCCAGAGCAATGGAGAGTGTGGAAAAGAGGTGAAGAAGCGTGTGCAGGCAGGCTGGAATGGTTGGAGAAAAGTGTCCGTTGTGATGTGTGATAGGAAGGTATCGGCAAGAATGAAAGGAAAAGTGTACAAGACGGTGTTGAGGCCAGCGATGTTGTATGGTTTAGAAACAGTGGCCCTGGGGAAAAGACAGGAGGCAGAGCTGGAGGTAGCAGAGATGAAAATGTTGAGGTTATCTTTGGGAGTAACGAGGATGGATAGGATCAGGATTGAGCACATCAGAGGGACAGCACATGTAAGACGTTTTGGTGACAAAGTCAGAGAGGCTAGATTGAGATGGTTTGGACATGTACAGAGGAGGGATAGTGAGTATATTGGTCGGAGGATTCTGAGGTTGGAATTACCAGGCAGAAGGCATAGAGGAAGACCAAAGAGACGATTGATGGACGTGGTGAAGAATGACATTAAGGCAGTTGGTGTAAGGGAAGAAGGTGCAGAGGATCGGGTGAGTTGGAGGCAGATGATTCGCTGTGGTGACCCCTGAAGGGAAAAGCCGAAAGGAAAAGAAGAAGAAGATATACAGTAAAACCTCCGCTGACGAACGCTTAAGCTCACGAACTTTTCGCCTCAAGAACATTAAATTCGCGAGCATATAGTCTGCTGACGAATTAGTTTTCAGCTGACGAACCAAACCACGCGGTCGAACAGCGCCACAGTGGCGGCCACGAGAAGCTGACGCACGCTCACGGCGTCCCAGTTCGTCACCCCCTTTCTTTGAGTGCGGACATGCGTTGTGTTTGATAGACATTTTGGACCATATTGAGTGTACTTTTGCTATTATGGGACCGAAAAAGACCCCACCACAGGCTAGTGTTAAGCCTAAGAAGACATTAAAGAAAATTACGATCGAGCAGAAGAAGGAGATCATTGAAAAACACGAACGAGGTGTGCGTTTGTGTGATTTAGCACTGTGTGACTATGGTGACTCTCCTTCCAAACAGTAACTCCCTCCCTCCCTCCTCCCCCCACTCCATTCCATCAAGCCATCAACTACCATCACAAAGGTAAATAAAACGACTTTATTATACAGTACAGTTTATTTCTTTAATTACAATACAATGGCACATTTATTATACATAAAATAAGGTATATTTTTGTGTAGTTTTAAGGCTTATTAAGTAGAAAATTGTTTTATGGGGACCTGGGAACGGATTATTCTCATTTTAATGGTTTCTTATGGGAAATAAATGTTCGGAAAACGAACTTTTCGCCTTACGCACACTTTCTGGGAACCAATTATGTTTGTGAGCTGAGGTATCACTGTGTATATATATATATATATATATATATATATATATATATATATATATATATATATATATATATGACTCTTTGAGGATTAGATTTTAAAATACAGTATGTCTTTTTTTTTTTTTTTGACTCTATTAGTCAAAAAGGTTCCCGACCCCTGATCTAAACTGTACAGTCAACACTGTTACTGCGGAGAACCGTTTATAGCTTTTTTTTTTTTTAATGCAGCCTCGGTTTCTGTTCAGAGTTTTAAAGGCATAACCGAACCGAATTTTTGGGAACCGATCCATCTCTATTATCTTAATAACTGCTAATTATGACCTTCATTCGGTCACTTATTAAACCATTAAATGTACAAAGATGTGTAACATGTTATGCCTAGTTTAAAAGTTGAATCATGGTTTTGTATTTCTATTCTTTTCAGTTCCTGTTTGGGAACACTACAGCTGAGGACAGGCTTAAAAAATTCTTTGTTGGCAATAACGTGATTTTTAAAGACATGAGGGAGGATTTTTTTTTTCTTTGCCTGTGCAGAGAAATTTTTTCATACATCATACTATATTATGTATGTGATGTAGTAAACACAGTAGAATAAAATAAATATCTTATTTGAAATCAACATACTGAATATTAAAGTTTATTCTTTTAATTTTGTAATCAACAGAGTATCAAGGTTTCTTCAACATATCAACTTTAATATTGCCGTCAACAACTAAGAAATCCCTTCGTCACGCTCTGCGCTGTTGCTGGTGGTTTATAATTAAATTGTATTTGTTCGAAAATATAGCAAATGTGTTGCTCAATTTGAAACTCAATAATTAATTTATCATTTTCATATTGGCACCTTTAATAGTGACAGAGAATGGGTTTTTTGCCTCATCATTGTCCCCTTCTATTATGCTTTCCACCTTTATTGTTAAGACAGTACTGTCCAATGAGAATCGCTGTTTCACCGAACTGGTGAAATTGACTGAATACAAGGTGCGGTTAATACTGATTTTTGTCACTTCTTAGTATGGTGTATGATAGGGGACATGTGCGTATATTTTTATTTTTTCTGTGAATCTGTGAATGCTCAGGCAGGGTTTTTATGAACAATTTTGGCCCAACCGGCTGTGTTACTGCCAACAAAGATATTTTTAAGGCTGCCCTGATCATCCTCCTCCATCTCACTCTGTACTTTCTCATTTTATCCCCAAACACTCCTCCCTCTGGTGTCCCTCAAGCGTATTAATTTCTAATTCTGTCCATTGTTGTGCCTTCTGAAAGATAAAAATCATAGCATCTTCATCTCTGTTCTTGCGTCTCGATCTCAGCTCCTTATCCTGTCTTTCTCAGCCTTATTGTCTCCAAACCGTGCAGCATTGCTCGCCTCATTATGGTCCTATAAACCCTTCCCTATTTGTTACAGATGCTGTACTGTCACAAATCACGCGTCCAGCTTCTCCTCCCATTCCACTCTGCCTTCAGTCTCTTCACTTCTCTACCGTGCTCTCTTACTTTCAATAGTCACCCAAGTTTTTAAATGTTCACAAATATTTTTCTAATTCTCCCCATAGATCAAACTCAGGATGTCTGCAGAAGATTCCAGTAGCTGTGAAAAGACTTCATGTCCACATGAAACTATCACCTGCTCTTCACAAATGAAGGAAGGTCTTCACACTTGCTCAGTTTGTGGCAAAAGTTTTACTGAAGAAGGGCGATTTCCAAAAACATCAGCACATTCACACAGGAGAGAAGCCACATCAGTGCTCAGATTGTGGAAGATGTTTTGCTCAAAGAGGCCACCTCCGAACACACCAGCGCATTCACACAGGAGAGAAGCCGTATCACTGCTCAGATTGTGGAAAACGTTTTCTCAAAAAGCGCCCTCCAAATCCACCGGCGCATTCACACAGGAGAGAAGCCGTATCACTGCTCAGATTGTGGAAAGAGTTTTTCTATTCAGGGCTCTTTCCGAACACACCAGCGCATTCACACGGGAGAGAAGCCGTATCACTGCTCAGACTGTGGAAAGCGTTTTCGTCATAGATCTTTCCGAACACACCAGCGCATTCACACGGAGAGAAGCCGTATCAATGCTCAGATTGTGGAAAGCGTTTTTCTTTTTGGAGTTCTTGTCAAAGACACCAGCGCATTCACACGGGAGAGAAACCCTATCACTGCTCACAGTGTGGAAAGAGTTTTTCAAGTCAGAGCTCTTTCCGAACACACCAGCGCATTCACACGGGAGAGAAGCCGTATCACTGCTCAGATTGTGGAAAACGTTTTTCTCAAAAAAGCGACCTCCAAATACACCAGCGCATTCACACAGGAGAGAAGCCGTATCACTGCTCAGATTGTGGAAAGAGTTTTTCTAGTCAGGGCTCTTTCCGAACACACCAGCGCATTCACACAGGAGAGAAGCCGTATCACTGCTCAGATTGTGGAAAACGTTTTTCTCGTCAGAGCTCTTTCCGAACACACCAGCGTATTCACACGGGAGAGACGCCATATCACTGCTCAGATTGTGGAAAGTGCTTTTCTTTTTGGAGTTCTTTTCAAAAACACCGGCGCATTCACACAGGAGAGAAACCCTATCACTGCTCACAGTGTGGAAAGAGTTTTTCTAGTCAGAGCTATTTGCGAGCACACCAGCGCATTCACACGGGAGAGAAACCCTATCACTGCCCAGATTGTGGACAACGTTTTACTCATAAAGGCGACCTCCAAATACACCAGCGCATTCACACAGGAGAGAAGCCGTATCACTGGTCAGAGTGTGGAAAAATTTTACTCAAAAGGCACCCTCCAAATACACCAGCGCATTCACACAGGAGTGAAGCCATATTTCTGCTCACAGTGTGGAAAGAGTTTTTCTAGTCAGAGCTATTTGCGAGCACACCAGCGCATTCACACGGGAGAGAAGCCGTATCACTGCTCAGATTGTGGAAAACGCTTTTCTCATAAAGGCAACCTCCAAATACACCAGCGCATTCACACAGGAGTGAAGCCGTATCACTGCTCACAGTGTGGAAACAGCTTCACTAAAGAAAGTTCTCTTCGTAACCACCATCGTGTTCATGCCGAACAGAAACCGCATCTCTGCTGAGAGTGAGCTTGGTAATTTGGGGATTTTATTCCCATGAAGAAGTTTCCGACCTAAGACAAGTAATACTGGGCTGAGGAGTGGATGTAGAGAGAACCTGCATTACATTACAGTGAGGTCATGCCCTCATCAATATGTTATCCAGCTCTGCTTTTGAAATCTGGAGCCAGTCCCAGTTGACTTTGAACAGTAGGTGCAGTTCCTCCTCAAAAGTTTTCCAGTCTGCTGCAAGGATGTCATTGCCTCCAGGATTTTTTTTTCCCAGAGAGTAATGTAAAAGGAAGAAAAAAAAAAAAAAGCGAATTTTCCGATGTGCGTTTATGTGCTGTGCGTCTTTTAAAATTGAACAAAAACTGAATTGTGACTCGGGATAACAGATGTCCTATTACTAAGCACAGATCACCTCGTTGTTGGGTTTCTGATACCTTTTAATGAAATGTCGTATTTGTTTCAACATCTGCACTCCAATTTGTTCCAGTGGCAGCTTGACTTACATAATCTGTTTCAAGGGTAGCTCGTAATTCAAAATGTTTATTTAATAAAACAAATTCCCTTAGGAAATGACAGAAAACCAATTAATCCGTTCCAACCCCCTCCCAAACTCATAACCTCCCACAAACATGTATATTTGACCAAATATAGTAAAGATATACACGTAAACACAAATATTTCATAATAATGATAGATGCACATTAACATTCATAATAATTAAAAAGAAACAATAATACAAGAATAAACAATAAGTGGGGCGTGCCCTCCTAGGGTGCAGTAGAATGCCGGGGTTGTGAATGATCCTGGTGAGCATGCTTTTTTTCCATACTGTACTAGAATTAAGTGTAACTGCGCATCCTCTACAATAGGCAATAGGTGACAGTGGCGCTTTCACTGTGTTCCATATGGTGTAGGGAAAGCACCGAGCAAACTATATGAAGTGCAGTAAACACTTCTTATAGTCGTGTGTAAGTCGTGTGTGTGTGTGGGGGGGTGTTGTTCAATTTTTTTTTTTCTTCTTCTTCTTATAGGGGTCATTACAAAAAAATTGTTGAGAAGCACTGCAAAAGGTGTTCTCAAAGTGTGAAGCAATACACGCAGAAGAATACAAGCCTAATCGGCCCGGAAAAGCCAATTCCCCAGCAGAGCTCATAAATCAAAATTTTTCTCCTTGGATGGGGCGGATTTGTTGTGGGACCCTATCTCGTCTCATGGAAAATTTGTTATAATCGACACTCGTAAGTAAGCCTTGAAAATTCTGGCGAGCGAATTGTTCGGTCGGCAGACCGGTCGGCACTTTATTAAAACACCCGAACGACAATCCGGTCGCGTAGGAAGTTAATATCAGAGTTCACAACAAACAAACTTCGACAACTCTGGACACTCATTTTCTAGTAAAATAAAAATAAAAAAAAAAAAACGTGTGGACGTTCTCCAGGAAAGATAAAACCTCTAATAAAACTTCAAAAGTTTGCACATATAAAGCATACGGTCCTTGTTGTGTCATCATGAACGGAACGTTTAGTTTCAGCAGAAGCCGGAGTTCATTTTTGTACGGAACCGGAAGTATTAATAAAAGCGAGTGGTCTTGAAACCGAAGTTGTGTGTGTGAGTCTTCACGTGTTAGGGCAGTTATAGAACCCATATTAAGAGCAAACAGAGGGTTTACAGTCCTAGCATGTTGTAAACTGGTAATGCCACAAATGGCCGGCTTGCCGTAAATCGTCTCCGACTCTACTAACCTCGTAAGTTTGCCTTAGTAACTGATGATGATGGTGATGTCACCATGGAGGACTCTTGAATGTTCATACAAGCAGAACAGATAGTCATTATAGTTTAGTTACTTTTAATCTCTCACCATGGTAGTATTTTTATAATACTCCATTATGACAGTGTCCAAAAATACTTAAATTTTAAATTGATTACACAGTCATCACAGGTTGGTGCTATAGTTGTTAAAATGTTTTTGGGTTTTTATTGTATTAGATTAAGGTGCTATTTCTATTTTTGTTGTACGCGAGTTTTTCTTGGATCAATTTGATCTGCATTGTTTGCAATAGCAAGTTGAATTGGACATTGCGATATTATATTTTGTATTAGCAGTATTATATTTTATATCTAGTGAGTAGTCGATATGCAGAATGCTATCAGGAATAGACTGACTTGGATTGTATTAATATTTGCGTTTTTTGCTTTCAATATTATTAAATTTAAAGTTCTTTAAATAAGTCAAATTCAGTAAAATTGTTCTATTTTATGTATGACATTGAATTTGTCATTTTTAACTTCATTAAAGATTTTTCATAGTTGCCAACTTATCACTATTTTGTTCCTCATTTCCAGTTACATGTAATAGTGGTCTTTCTCTGTGAAAAATCCAAATGTTCAATTCTTTTAGAACTTGAAATTTCAGGCAACCATTTTGCATAACCGATGGGTTACGCAAATTATTATAGGTGAACGAACTATAGGTTACCAGAACCATTTACCCGTGAACAAAAATAGGTTGTGCAAACTTTTGAAAAATTCGAGGCCTACGTAAGTCAAGGTACCACTGTACTTTGAAATGTTACATAATATCATGGAGAAAGCAGGCAGGTCACGTGTTGGAATATACTGGTCCTTCTGAAAAAATTAGCAGATTGTGATGTTCATTATTTTCTGTAATGTACTGATAAAAATTAAACGTTCATATGTTTTAGATTCATTGTACACCAACTGAAATATTTCAGGTCTTTTATTGTTTTAATACTGATGATTTTGGCATACAGCTCATGAAAACCCAAAATTCCTATCTCAAAAAATTAGCATATCATGAAAAGGTACTCTAAACGAGCTATTAACCTAATCATCTGAATCAACCAATTCAGTCTAAACACCTGCAAAAGATTCCTGAGGCTTTTAAAAACTCCCAGCCTGGTTCATCACTCAAAAACCGCAATCATGGGTAAGACTGCCGACCTGACTGCTGTCCAGAAGGCCATCATTGACACCCTCAAGCAAGAGGGTAAGACACAGAAAGAAATCTCTGAGCGAATAGGCTGTTCCCAGAGTGCTGTATCAAGGCACCTCAGTGGAACGTCTGTGGGAAGGAAAAGTATGGCAGAAAATGCTGCACAACCAGAAGAGGTGACCGGACCCTGAGGAAGATTGTGAAGAAGGGCCGATTCCAGACCTTGGGGTACCTGTGGAAGCAGTGGACTGAGTCTGGAGTAGAAACTTCCAGCGCCACCGTGCACAGTCGTGTGCAGGAAATGGGCTACAGGTGCCGCATTCCCCGGGTCAAGCCACTTTTGAATGAGAAACAGCAGCAGAAGAAGGTACTTTATTTCGGACGAAAGCAAATTTTGCATGTCATTTGGAAATCAAGGTGCCAGAGTCTGGAGGAAGACTGGGGAGAAGGAAATGCCAAAATGCCTGAAGTCCAGTGTAAAGTACCCACAGTCAGTGATGGTCTGTGGTGCCATGTCAGCTGCTGGTGTTGGTCCACTGTGTTTTATCAAGGGCAGGGTCAATGCAGCTAGCTATCAGGAGATATTGGAGCACTTCATGCTTCCATCTGCTGAAAAGCTTTATGGAGATGAATATTTTAATTTTTCAGCATGACCTGGCACCTGCTCACAGTGCCAAACCACTGGTAAATGGTTTACTGACCATGGTATTACTGTGCTCAATTGGCCTGCCAAGTCTCCTGACCTGAACCCCATAGAGAATCTGTGGGATCTTGTGAAGAGAAAGTTGAGACACCAGACCCAACACTGTGGAAGAGCTTAAGGCCACTATCGAAGCATCCTGGGCCTCCATAACAACACAGCAGTGCCACAGGCAAAGGGATTCCTGACCAAGTATTGAGTACAGAACTGAACATATTTATTTGAAGGTTGGCTTTTTTGTATTTAAAAACACTTTTTTTTTTTTTTTAAATAAATTGGTCGGATGGAATATGCAAACTTTTTGAGGTAGGAATTTTTGTTTTTCTTTTTGCCAAAATTATCAATATTAAAACAATAAAATGCTTGAACTACTTCAGTTGTGTGTAATGAATCTAAAATATATGAAAGTCTAATGTTTATCAGTACATTACAGAAAATAATGAACTTTATCACAATATGCTAATTTTTGAGAAGGACCAGTACAGGGTGTTCAAGAAAGGTTTAAAAGTCTCAAATATCATAATCACCATGTTGTTCATAATCAAAATATAAACTTGTCATCACGACAGGTTTGAACTTGCAGCATTACAGCGAGTTAATCTCTGTGAGGCCAATAACAGATAAAAACATATGGAGCAAAGAATTCAGTGATGACCTGGAACCCAGCTATTTCATTCTTCCAAAGAATTGATTTCCCTGCATTCATTTTCTCTCTTTTTAATTATTAAGGTACAAAGAATTTGGGAATTGGGAACAAAAACCATTTACTGGAACATGTGAAATCATGCGAGGTCCTCTACATCTGTTTATCTGGGTTGTGTGGTTTGTTTGTACATCTTTTCCTTTCGGCTTTTCCCTTCAGGGGTCGCCACAGCGAATCTTATATGACACAGCGAATCATCTGCCTCCATCTCACCCTATCCTTTGCATCTTCTTCTCTTAGACCAGCTACCTTCATGTCCTGCTTCACCACATCCATGAATCGTCTCTTTGGTCTTCCTCTAGGCCTTCTACCTGGAAGTTCCAACCTCAGCATCCTACGACCAATATACTCATGATCCCTCCTCTGCACATGTCCAAACCATCTCAATCTAGCTTCTCTGACTTTGTCTCCAAAACGTCTCACATGTGCTGTCCCTCTGATGTGCTCATTCCTGATCCCATCAGTCCTTGTTACTCCCAAAGAGAACCTCAACATTTTCATCTCTGCTAGCTCCAGCTCTGCCTCCTGTCTTTTCTCCAGGGCCACTGTTTCTAAACCATACAACATCGCTGGCCTCAACACCGTCTTGTACACTTTTCCTTTCATTCTTGCCTTCCTAGCAAACATTACACTGGACACTTTCCTCCAACCATTCCAACCTGCCTGCACACGCTTCTTCACCTCTTTTCCACACTCTCCACTTCTCTGGATTGTTGAGCCTAAGTACTTAAAATCCTCCACCTTCCTTATCTCTGCTCCCTGGAACCTCACCGTTCCTCTTGGGTCCTTCTCATTCATACACATGTATTCTGTCTTACTGAGGCTAACCTTCATTCCCCTCCTTTCCAGGGCATACCTCCACCTCTCTAGACTTTCTTGCACTTGCTCTCTGCTCTCACTGCAGATCACAATGTCATCTGTGTAGTCCATGGAGATTCTTGTCTAACCTCGTCTGTCAGCCTGTCCATCACCATAGCAAACAAGAAGGGGCTCAGAGCTGACCCTTGATGCAGTCCCACCTCCACCTTCTTCTGTCACACCGTCAGCATACCTCACCACTGTCTTACATCTCTTATACATGTCCTGCACCACTCTAACATACTTCTCTGCCACTCCAGACTTCCTCATGCAATACCACAGTTCCTCTCTCGGCACCCTGTCATATGCTTTCTCCAGATCCACAAAGGCACAATGCAGCTCCTTCTGACCTTCTCTGAACTTCTCTATTAACATCCTCAAGGCAAACACTGCATCTGTGGTGTTCTTTCTTGGCATGAAACCAAACTGTTGTTCACAAATGCTGACCTCTGCCCTTAGTCTAGCTTCCACTCTTCTTTCCCATGACTTCATCGTATGGCTCATCAACTTTATCCCCCTCTAGTTGCCACAACTCTGGATGTCTCCCTTGTTCTTAAAAATGGGAACAAGCACACTTCTTCCCCATTCTTCTGGCATCCTCTCACTCCCGAAGACCTTGTTGAATGTTCTTGTCAGGAAATCTACTGCTACCTCTCCTAGACACTTCCATACCTCCACTGGTATGTCATCAGGGCCAACTGCCATTCCATTCTTCATCCTCTTCAATGCTCTCATCACTTCTCCCTTACTAATCTTTGCTGCTTCCTGGTCCTCAACGGTCACCTCTTCTACTCTTTTTTTTCTCTCTCATTTTCCTCATTCATCAGCTCTTCAAAGTACTCTTTCCATCTTCCCAGCACACTTATGTCATCAGTCAATACATTTCCTTCTCTGTCCTTAGTTACTCTGACTTGCTGCACATCCTTCTCATCTCTATTTCTCTGCTGTGCCAACCTGTATAAATCATTTTCTCCCTCTTTACTTTCCAACCGAGCATACAAGTCATCATACGCCCTCTGTTTGGCCTTTGACACAGTTACCTTCGCCTCACGCTGTGTCTCCCTGTACTCCTGTTTACTCTCTTCAGTTTTCTCAATGTCCCACTTCTTCTTAGCTAACCTCTTCCTTTGTACACACCCCTGCACTTCCTCATTCCACCACCAAGTCTCCTTATCTACCTTCCTTCCAGATGACACACCAAGTCCTCTCTTACATGTCTCCCTGATCACATTTGCTGTAGTTGTCCAGTCATCTGGAAGCACTTCCTGACGACCCAAAGCCTGTTTCAACTCCTCCTTGAAGACAACTCGACACGCTTCCTTTTTCAGCTTCCACCACTTTGTCTTCTGCTCTGCTTTTGCCTTCTTCACCTTCCTCACCATCAGCGTCATCCTGCACACCACCATCCTCTGCTGTTTGGCAACACTCTCACCCGCTACTACTTTGCAGTCACTGACTTCCTTCAAATTACATCGCCTGCACAAGATGTAGTCTACTTGTGTGCTCCCCCCTCCGCTTTCATAAGTCACCCTATGCTCCTGTCTCTTCTGGAAGAAAGTATTTACCACAGCCATTTCCATCCTTTTTGCAAAATCTACCAACATGTGTTCCTGTCCTGGATACCAAATCTGCCCATCACTTCCTTGTCCCCTCTGTTTCCTGCACCAACATGTCCATTGAAATCTGCACCAATGACCACTCTTTCACCTCTGGGGTACTTTGCATTACTTCATCTAACTCACTCCAGAATCTCTCCTTCTCTTCGCGCTCACATCCTGCCTGTGGGGAATAAGCACTAACAACATTGACCATCACGCCTTCAATTTCTAACTTGAGACTCATTACTCTGTCTGACACTCACTTCTAGAACATTCCTGGCAAACTCCTCCTTCAAGATGACTCCTACTCCATTTCTCTTCCCATCCACACCATGAAAAAACAGCTTAAACCCTGATCCTAAGCTTCTAGCCTTGCTACCTTTCCACCTGGTCTCCTGAACTCACAGTATGTCCACCTTCCTCCTCTGCATCATGTCAGCCAGCTCTCTACCTTTTCCTGTCATAGTTCCAACATTCAAAGTCCCTACTTTCAGTCCTAGACTCATGCCTTTCCTCTTCTCTCTCTGTCTACGGACACGCCTCCCGCCTCTCCTTCTTCGACGTCTTCAACCAACAGTACTCCAATTTCCACCAGCACCCTGTTGGTTGACAGCACTGATGGCGGTCGTTGTTAACCCAGGCCTCGATCGATCCGGCATGACATTATTTGTAGTGACTTGCATGTTTTATTTGGCATTTGTTTTACGCCGGATGCCCTTCCTGACGCAACCCTCTGCATTTATCCAGGCTTGGGACCGGCGTGAGGGGAGACACTGGTTTGTGCCCCCCCACGGCTGCATTGTGTTGTTTGTTTGTACAAAATCACAATACAAGTTAAACCGTTTTTTTAAAACCTACATTTTGTTATGCCAAATCTGCTTGAAACTTAGGGACAAAATAATATTGTTATATTATAGAGTTATCCAATTGTATTAATTTTTTACATTAACAAGAGTGAACATATTTTAAGTTCTTGTTTCCTGCAAACAAAATTCACGGTCTTGCGTCCCTTCCTTATACTGAATTCTATTACCATGAAATATTAAGACTCTCCGAGGCACTGCAAATATGTCCACATCTCAATGTTTCATGTACTTTTAATGAAGCTTGGTGGGTACAGTCCAGACCAGGAATCGGCAGCCTTTGCCATTCAAAGAGCCATTTGGACCCATTTTCCTGAATCGGTAAAGAAAACACTGGGCGCCACAAATCCTTTTTAACATTTAAAATCAAATAACACTGCATATAATGCCCCCCCCCCGCCTTTTTTCCTGTATTTTAATATAAAAAATGACATGTTGCACTAATTTGAACGACTGTAGAGACAATTAAATTACAATTCTGCTTGCAACAAAAACATTTACATAAAAAAAAAAAAGACGTTGAAAAAAGGTTATTTTCGTCCTCTGTATATGAAACAACTTCCTGTTACGAAAAGCACCAAACGCGCCATTCAAACAATGTGAGTTGCTCTCTCATTAGCTGTCTCCCAACATATCGCTCCGCTGGCCTCCCATTGGCCAGGAGGGAGCTGAATCTCCATAATACTGCACCCATAAAGCTTGTTTGTCACACGCATAAAGGAGAGCTGTACTGTTGGTTCATGAGTTTTGAGAGTGCTCATTGCAGCTTATTTTTCATTTTTAAAGTTGTTTAATTCAGTAAATGTTTAATAAATGTGGCGCTCCGTCGAATGTGGGCAAACACGTCTCATCCGGACCTCCGATCCCTCAAGGAAACAGGTGACTGTTGAGCAGTAAACAAGTGTTCAAAGCACACATGCCTGCTTGACGGATCGAAGGTCCCCACAAGCTGCGTTGCACCCCAAAAGCTCTGGTGTCGGCCGCAACGCCTCCCGCACTTGGCGGAGCACGTCACTAATATTTAATATTGTTTGGTCTGGTTAATTAATCCATCCATCCATTTTCTGTAACCGCTTCATCCTAATTAGGGTCGTGGGGAGGCTGGTCCCCATCCCAGCCAACTCAGCGCGAGTGCAGAGTACACCCTGGACAGCTCGCCAGGCCATCGCAGGGCGGAAACACGCTGACGGCTTTGCAGCCGACTCTTGTCGAAAGTTAGCAATGGTTCTTTGACATGCCTCACACCACAGACAATGAGAGACATGGCCGGCCTTTGATAACCCAGTTAGCTGCACTGGGGCAGTGACAACCTTGTGGACAGTGCGACTCGAACCCCCAACCTTTGGATCGGCAATCCGGCGCCTTATACCACTAGACCACCACTGCCCTCTGGTTAATTAAAACATTGGTTAATAAAAAATGTTTAATATTATTTGGTTTGGTTAATAAAAAAAAATGATTAATAAATGTTCTGAATCTCCATATTAGTGTACCCATGCCCATGTGACGATACTTTGTTGCTCTGCACCAAATTGGGTGGCCATTGGCCTCTAGTGGAGTGCTACAAACAAGCATCTCCAGATCACTTTGATTTGTATGAGACTTGGTGGGTAAAATCAAGGGCTGATACAATTTTATGATGCTTAAAGTAGGTCTGGTCTATAACAATTACAATGTTTAGCATTCACTAGTTAGAGCCAAGTGAACAGACTCAAATTTGTTGAGTAGACAGACAATGCTTCATACAACCCCTAGCAAAAGTTATGGAATCATCAGTCTCGGAGGATGTTCATACAGTTGTTTAATTTTGCAGGGAAAAACGATCACAGACACGACACAAAACTAAAGTAATTTCAAATGGCAACTTCCTGGCTTTAAGAAACACTAAAAGGAATCAAGAAAAAAATGTGATAGTCAGTAACAGTTACTTTTTTAGACCAAGTGGGAGGAAAAATTATGGAATCAACCTGTCAAATTTCCATTCCCAAAAACTAACACGTGCGTCAGATTAGCAGGCATGTGATTCTTCCGTGAAATATCGGAATTCCGATTTTTTTTTTTTTTTCATTGGCCCAGTTAAAAAAAAAAAATGAGCCGAATATGTCAAAATAACCTTTTCTGCTTTTATTCCGTTCCGAGGTTTGCATAAAATGACCTCTTGAGACCTTACTTATAACCTTACTTAAGACCATGACGTGATGACCTTACTGCTGATTTGCTGATGATTGGCTGATGTTGAAACATGTATATAGACATACAGACCACTTCCAATATGTTAAGCGATTGAAAGGATGTCGCAAATCGAGAGAAAAGATTCTGCTCGAATCAAAGAAATAGATAAAGGCATGAAAAACAAGTTTAGGTGGGAATGGATGGAAAAAGAAACCGTAGCATTCGTAGGTAAAAAGGTGACAAATTTGTTCGGTGACGACTTCTGCAAAATCGATCGACCTGGGAAGGCGTTGTGTACGTGGTGTAACGACACTATCGACTACAGTGGAAGGGCTTATGAGGCGCTTTGACAGCCACGAAAAGCAAGAAAAGTGTAAAAACTGGAATTAAGAAAAACAAATTATTCAATTGCCGGAAGATTCCAGAACCCTACGGACTTAACCCTTTGTTTGTCGTTCGACCAGAAACTTCTGTGCAAAGAAAAGACCCAGTGAAACAACCAGTACCTGTTGCCGATCGAGGAGTTTTTCACGTGTTTACTCCGTGAACTGAATCAAATGAGCCAACTCTACGGTCACTGAATCATTTTTCTGCTGTTTAGAATGAATAAATTATTGCCACATTAACTCACCAGTTTTTCGTAATCAACTTATGTAAATAGGCATTGTTATTCAGTGTTTCTAAACAGCAGCGGAGTGTGTGCTGGTGTAAATAGACCATTAATATTGGAAATGTAAAACTATGAATCTGAGACTCGACCGAAATACCTCAGCATCCAGGACAACAAACTTTCTAAGGCGGCCTCCAGAAGGACAGTTCAGGCTGCACATAAGGAAACAAGAAAGTGCCATGCTAAAGCACTAAAGACAAAGAAACATTCATTCAAAAATCTTATGTCATATATAGCATATATGTCATGTGTCTAGTTTGTTTCCAGATTGTGTTTAAAGACAATGACTGTTGATAATAGTGTTGTGAGGCAGGACATATCTATATAAGAGTGACTATTTGATTTGTGACTTCTTCTTCTTTTACTTTCGGCTGCTCCCTTCAGAGGTCGCCACAGCAAATCATCCGCCTCCATCTCACCCTGATTTGTGACTGTGACACTTTTATTAGTGTTGGAATCCCCCATGATAAACCCACAAGTTGAGGTACAGTATGCATGAGATACAGTATGCATATGTAGATTAGAAATTAAACTTTCTAGAGCTCTTTCAGTGTCATGAAATAGCCTTTTTTCCCTTCTGAAATGCTTAAAACCTAGGAGCTGCTTGGGGAAGTCTCCTTTGCCCCCTACCAGGGTTTCACCCTGGACCCGACTGCGCCCCAGACTTCTGGCTGATTTTCAGATATTTTGGTGATGGTCAAATCCCATGCCTGGATTAGATCTGCTTGTTAGTCTGCAGCTAAACAGGAGTGATCACACCATGGAGAGCTGTTGCACCAAGTGGACTGACATGAATCATGGCTCCAACATGAGATATGTCAACTGAAACATAGGAGAGGATTATCAAACTTCTTAAAGAAGGTAAATCATCACGCAATGTTGCAAAAAGAATGTTGGTTGTTCACAGTAAGCAGTGTCTAAAATCTGGACCAAGTACAAACAGCATAGGCAGGTTGTTGAAGGCAAGCATACTGGGAGACCAAGGAAGACATCAAAGTGTCAACACAGAAAACTTAAAGCAATGTTTGAAAACAGAAAATGTATAGCAAAACAAATGGGACAAAACTGGAGTCAATGTCTGTGACTGAACTGTAAGAAAGGAAATGGGATTTACATTACAGAAAAGCATGTTTTCTTCAGGCGGTCATCTTCATAAATCTAATTGAAATGGCACTAAACAAAAGTTCCAGCATCATCACCTTGCCCAATGCAGATTTGCGATTCATCACTGAATACGTATGAGTTTCATCCAGTCATCCACAGTCCACGATTGCCAGGGGTTGTAGACCTCACACACCAAACATTGAACATGTGCTCTACCAGACCATTAAAGGGGACTTTCACAGACTGGGTTTCACCCTGCTAGCAGTTCGGTGCTAACAAGGACACTGATCATGGTCAACCATTCAGAGACAAGTGAGTGCGGTCAAATTTACATAGACAGACAATACTTCATATACCTCACATACCAGAAACTAGCAATGTGTACCTCAAGGTGAGGCTGTGATCAAAGTAAGTGTATTTGAGGCTGTGACTCCCATATTATACTTTGAACTTGTAAATTTCAAGCAAGATGGAAAATACATTTTCTTTTACTGAATTGTCTTTATTTTTATTTGTATTTTTTTTTTTCAATCCTGGGTTTCTGCATTTACTTGTAATTAATTTGAGGGATATTAATTTTTTTTGGAGTATTGCTTACTGACTTTGGGGATATTAAAATCCAAACAAAAAACCCAATTAATTCTGAAACGGTCCTGCCTTTAATTGTGACAGAACTTGTGCAGGGTTTCTTACAAATGCATCGTTTCATTCAGGTGATCCACCAGTGCTATGAGAATGGCATGACGCACCAGTGAACATTTGGAACAGAGTGAGAGAAAAACTGATTTTCATTATTTAAGTTTTCACACACCCAGCCAGTAGAAACAAGGGCGTAGGCTGGTCTGACCGTGGGGCGGTGCACATCTTGGTTGACCGGAACTCGAGTCCCAGGGGCTATTGACCTAAGCCTTAAAGGAGTGAAGAGAAACACAAGAACAAATTGAACACCAGACTGTTTTAATTATATACATAATTTGGGTCATAATTAAAATTGACGTAGAGGTCTTATAAATGATGTTATAAATCAGTTTACAGTTATAATGTGCATTACAAAAATAACAGTTAGTTAAAGTCACCAGTTTTCCTCTCGCCTGTTATGATCATGCACAACTGATTTGTGGGTTCTTTACCGACCTTTTCTGCCATTCGAACTGCTTGATTGTAGATCTTGGTAAACTCTTCCTCAACCTGATGTCTTTCCTCTGGAAAGTGTTCTTTAATTCCTGGACCATTTCATGCCCTTGTATAATGTCCACAGAGGACCCTTGTAGCTTGACTGTAAGACCTGACAGGTGTGAAAGGTACTGATACATGGTTATGAATGTAACAACGAAATCAAAGCTGGTGATTCCTGTGAGAACTTGCCGAGCATCTCTCTTGGTTTGGGTTGACCAGTACATTCCATTAAACCCTTAGTGCAATTCCTCGGACTCCTGCAGATGCATGCTGTATCCTATGATCTCAAGAGCATCCACAATAAATGAGAAACTCTAGGAGAAATTCTGGGAGTCGTTGTGGTACTCTGCCCATCTTATTCTGCACAAGTCTATCAGGCGTTTCCTTTTTACTGAGGCATCATGATCGGTTTTGAGACTGACCATGGTTTTTGAAAATGATACATTTTTATCGAAATACAATTTTTTGCATAAACTATTAAAACAAGAATTCAGCTATCACTTGTGAAATCGACTAAAACTCACTAAAAATGTCTTTTTTTTTTTTTTTCCATTTTTCTGGCGAGTACCCCCATAAAACTAGATTAAAAACAGTAGCAAACTTACTGGTTTTCATTGTATTTATTCACCGAGTTCAGTACAAGACACACTATAATCCAAACACCAGAAGAACGGTCGTGAAGTCGTCTCTCCATTTTGGATTCTGTTTTGATATTAAAATACCGTTTCAGTGAATAAAATAAAGGTTATGAAGATGATATGCTCGTAAACAATGCAGGCTAGTTTCTAAGGAAGATCTGAAACGAGCACACTGATTGGTCAGCTCAGGCTTGCACATGCACAGTGCTCATCACACGTCAACTTTTCCGGTTTACTTCCTGCTTCTGGTTTACTGCATGTGGAACTTTTCTCCGACTTTCTCTTCAATAACAGTCATTCATCTTATTTATAAGATTGTGAATACACATAATTTCTTGGCCAGCAGAAATCAACTCCTGCTGTGTGTGTGTGTGGGGGGGGGTTTACACGTCCCCCCCCCTTGGTAGAAATGAGGTCATTTCTTTTGAAGGTTCAAAGAGGCACTTTTATCTGTATGCTCCACTTCATTTCAAGACCTGTCCCTTTTTATTTTTTGACCAGAAACATTAGTTTTACAATGAATTAATGAATCAATCAATCAATCACTGTAATGTAGGACAGTGGTCCCCAACCTTTTTATCACCGTTGACCAGTCAACGCTTGACAATTTTACCAGGGGTGGGGCATAGATTGTTTATATTGTACAGACGCCACTCAACTTATGAATGAGATATGTTCCGAACAGCTGTTCATTAGATTAATTTGTTTGTAAGTAGTTACAGGGCATTCTTTAGAGAGTAATGTATACTAGTTTGTACTGTATATAATCTCCCTCTCTCTCTCTCTCTCTCTTTCCATGGGAATCCAGCAGTTCCTCGAAGTCCTCCTCCAGATGAAGGTTGAGCTTCTCACTTAGCCCGACAAGACTGATAAGGATGTGTTTAGTCTCCTCTTGCTTGTCGAAGCCCTTGAATTTGTTGACAATCTGAGGGCATAGCGACCTCCACACTGCATTATGGTTGACCTCGGCAACCTCACTCCATGCAGCATCAGTGTTTTTGATGCAGTTTCGGATGTTGTAGGACTTCCAGTAGTCATACAAGGACATCTCAGGGTCGGTATCTGCTGCCTCGAAAGCCTTCCTGTAGGTCCGTCGGGTGTCATACTTCTTGAAGTTGGAGATGATGCCCTGGTCCATCTGCTGCAGAAGTGAAGTTGTATTTAGCGGCAGGTATACAACTTGAACATCCGGATGAAAATCATCCAAGTGGGGGGGGGTGGCCAGGGGCATTGTCTAACGCCAGCAGGATCTTGAACAGAAGGCCATTTTCCCGGCAATACATCACCACT
Organism: Plotosus lineatus; assembly: GCA_024760905.1. Taxonomy (NCBI): domain Eukaryota; kingdom Metazoa; phylum Chordata; class Actinopteri; order Siluriformes; family Plotosidae; genus Plotosus; species Plotosus lineatus. The sequence continues at coordinate 6,033,833 of CM045744.1, forward strand.
TCAGGGATGAAATGGCTGAGAAACCATTCCTCAAATATGGCGAGCGTCTCCCATGCCTTCGCATTGGCCATCCAAATAACAAGGAGAGAGCTCTTCATCACGTTCTTCAGGGCTCACTGGTTAGCTGCCTGGTAGATGAGCAGTTGCTTCAGCTTGAAGGTTCCGTCAGCATTCTCGCCAAGCATTAGGGTTCACCGATCTTTAGCCACTTTAAATCCAGGCACGGTCTTCTCTTCACGGCCAACGTCGGTGTTTTCTGGCATTTTTTTTCCAGAAAAGACCTGTTTGGTCTACATTAAAGATCTGCTTTGGAGAATAATCCTCCTTTTTAATGATTTCTTTGAGCACTTGGGGGAAGCATTCGGCAGCTGCTTTGTTTGCTGATGCTGCCTCTCCGGTCACAGCTATGTGATGAAAATGTACCCTCTTCTTAAAATGGGCAAACCAGCTATGGCCTGCAGAAAAAGTTTCTTTGGTAACACTTTCCCCTGCCTTCACCTCAAGGTCTTCGAAGATCGATCTGGCTTTCTCTTGAATCAGCATAAAGCTCAAAGGAACACACTGATGCTGATTTTCGAGCTAAACGCTCAGGAGTTGCTCCATGTTTTTGATGAGTTTCCCTCTCTTCTGGATGATGATTTTCTTGATGATTTTTTTTGATAAAACAGAAGACAGTTCAGAACACTGCTAGAGACTAGGTTTGAACACTTGGGTAACAAACGACACAGTGGGCAGAGGAGAGTGACGCACTACACAAAATAGGCACACAGAATAGGCAGGCAATACAAAATCTAACTTACACTCTGTTCACTGTTTGCGCAAATACCTCTGCACAGCCCCGTTCATATGTCCCGATGTTCATAAAACGAATGTTCGTTAGTAAGGTCATCATCATCGGGTCTCATGCCGGGACGGCGTGGAGAGAACACGAGACCCAAGCTGACGCCAAATTTTTTGATTGGAGGCGAGGACTGGAGTGTCTTCTGGTCTCACTCCAAGACTGAAAAGGTCTTCATTCACCACATCTTCCCAGCAAAGCCATGGACGGCCAAGGAAATGTCTTCATCCGAAGCTGAGAGGATTCAGCTGAAACAAAGACTTTGTTGGGATGTGGGGCCCTTTCAGAAGATGGCCACACCAGGATAGGCGGCGTTGGCAGATAACTCTTGTGAGTGGCACGGTGTTCGTGCATATCCGGAGAGCTTAATTACTGACTAATTCATTCCAGCGAATCATCTCTAGGCGACGGAGTGCACAGGTATCAAAGGAATTCAGTTTTCTCGCCTGCGCAACTGAGAAGGTCCAGGTTTCTGAGCCATACAAAAGCACTGGCAGGACTGCAGCATTGTATATTATCAACGTTGTTTCGCAGGAGACAGCTTGTGATTGTAGGCTCTTGAGGACACTTGTTGCCTTTCCGATACGTCGATAGATGTCTTTGCTGCAGCTTCCATCAGTTGATATCACAGAACCCAAATATTCTTGCTCTGAAGTAATAACTACGTCTACTCCATTGACAGTGACCGAGGTTGGTGGGTTACCATTGCCGACGGCCATAATTTGGGTCTTACTCCAATTGACTTGAAGCACAAGCTTTGCTGCTTCCTTCTGACAGACCCTGAGGTCTAGCCTCAGCTGTTCCAAAGAAGGTGAGACTATGGTAACATTGTCTGCGTATTCTAGGTCTTGAAGCTGGTAATCACCAAATGCAATACCCAGGATTCTTCTCACAACACAGTTCATCCATTGGTTAACTGCATAGTTGAATGAATCCGGTGTGGCGGCACAACCCTGACGCACACCACTGTGATGCCGAAACCAGTCATTACCTTGTTTCCCTATTCGCACCATGCTTTCACTATGGTGATAAACATCAAAGAATACATTCGCTAACTTTGCATGGAGCCCTGACAAGTCTAGGCATTTGCAGAGTGATGATCGATGGACAGAGTCGAACGCTGCCTTCAGATCAATAAATCCTATATAAGCCGTAGTGCTGGGCTTGAATTCATTCACTTTTTGGATAACGTTCCTCATCGCAAAAATATGCTCCGTTGTAGATCTATTTTCTCTGAATCCGGCTTGGTTAAGACATCTGGTGCAACAGAGGGCAGGTTGCGCACGAGACAGGAGGATGGATGCATATAGCTTCTGCACAGTTGGAAGGAGTGTGGTCCCATGATAGTTGTCACATGTTAATTTGTCTCCTTTTCTCTTCCAGAAGGGCAAGCATTCCTGGGGGATTTCCTCCTTCATATATATCATATTGAAAAGGTGTGTAAGATGTGTAATCAAACCTTTACCACTGCTTGCTAAAATTTCAGCTGGGATTCCATCGATACCAGCGGATCTGCCTCTTTTCAACTTTGTGAGGGCTACTTTTACTTCTTTCTGTGTGATCTGTTCTCTTAAGCACTTTGGAATACCAGTGGGTGCTTGTGAGTCTTGCAACAGGGGATCAATCAATTGCTCTGGCTTATTGAGTAGAGATTCAAAATGGTCTTTTCATCAGTGCATGCAGTTGCGAGGTTCCATTAAGACTTCTCCATTGTGATCTTTGATTTGGATATTTGAATCTTGCGGTTTCGCGTGCATTTTTCAAAGGAATTTGAAGATTTCGACTTGGTTATGCTGTAATGCTTCCCACTCAAGTTCAGTGGCCCGTTCTTCAAAGAATTTTTCTTTGTCACATTCTATAACATGATTCCTGGCAATATTTAGCTGCCGATATTCGTTGATTCGGTTGTAAAGCCGAGCTTGCTGTCGCGTCTCAATTATATTGAGGGTGGCTTGGGAGATCCAATGATGATGTGTCTCTCTAGTTGCTTTTCCAAGGACCTGTTCTGCAGCTTGTAAGATCGTTGCTTTATATGCTCAAACTCCTGGTTCACATCAAGACTTTCCACTACATCAACATGGAGGGTCCCTTCACTACCAAGAACAGCAAAGTGAATGTTCACTTCAACCTGGTAGAGGTGTTCAACTCCCGGATCTTTGAGTTTTGAAAGGTTGAACTTTGATGTACTTCTCAACTTCTGTTCAGCTCTGAGCATTAGTCTCATAGACATCATAAGAAGACAATGATCTGTATTTCCAAGTTGAGCACTCCGATAAACCCAGCAACACGTGACACTGGAAGTCGAACTGAGAGTGGTATTGGCGTCCGTTAACACTACAGTGATATCTTGTCTGGAAACCTGGACCACTAAACTTGACAGTATGTCATAATAGCAGTCCTTGTCATGATCAGGTGTGACGTTGGTAGGAGCATATGCGGCAATAAACGTAAGTTTACCTCTCAGGTGCTTAAATCGAGCAGTAAGAATTTGTTTATTTACCGGATTCCAACTAATCAAAGCTCTCTGAGATGCAGGCGTGAGGGCGAGGACAACACTAGCTTTTCCAATTCTAGGGCCGTTCTGGGCGGTGGAAGTTACACCTGACCATCGGAATCGGTGATCATTAACGACAGTTTCTCCTGATCCATTCCATCTACATTCGCAAAGTCCCAGCATATAAAGTTGCAGGCGGTTCATTTCTCTGATCAAAAGCTCCGGATGCCCTGAGCGTTGTAGTGTGAGAACGTTCCAAACTCTGATATTCAGATTAGTCCGCATATCCAAATAATTGTTGGTCCTTTGACATTTCCAGGTCGAATGCACTGATTAACAATTTGGTTCGTATCTCTTGTTCTGTTCATAACAAGTGGGAGGTTCACTTGGCCGGGTTGTTAGCCCTGCGCAAGCTCGATAGCATGGTGGTTGAACCACCTGAGGCGAGCCATCATGCCAATTGACTAACATTAGCGCCGGTGTAATACCCACCCCCCACCGCCTTGAACAAAAAATGACTTTTTTCTCCCATTTCTGTTTATTCCAATAAGATCAGTATGTATCTTTTCAACCATTATATAAAGGTTTAAATGATACTGATTGAAAAAAAAAAAAAAAAAAAAAACACTGGCAGGTTCACAAAATCACACTGAAATTCAGAAAACTATATAACAAAACTCTCTGATCTCTTTTTCAAGTAAGGGCCGGTTCAACATTTTCAACATTTTTCCAAGCATACAGAGAGTACGCTTTTTTGACACACTACCCCTAAAGCATACAGATAAATGTTGATGATCACTCCGCAGGATTTCTAAATAAGATAAACAAATCAATGGTCAATCCTCTTTTATAAAATAAATCAATGTATTTCCTTGATCAATACTTCTTTTACACACCGGTCAAATAATAGTAATCAATAAAAATATTTATCTAAAATATATTTTAAAGAATTCTTTTTATGACCCTGTGTCATGGATGTAGTGTTTGCATGGGACCCAAGGATGCAGGAGACCAAAGGAAGGGTCAACGATTTATTTAACATGACCTCTTTTCTAGTGAATTTCAGTGCTTGAAGAAGCGTGTGCAGGCAGGGTGGAATGGTTGGAGAAAAGTGTCCGTGTGATGTGTGATAGGAGGGTATCGGCAAGAATGAAAGGAAAAGTGTACAAGACGGTGGTATTGCCAGCGATGTTGTATGGTTTAGAAACAGTGGCCCTGGGAAAAAGACACGAGGCAGAGCTGGAGGTAGCAGAGATGAAAATGTTGAGGTTCTCTTTGGGAGTAACGAGGATGGATAGAATCAGGAATGAGCACATCAGAGGGAAGCACATGTAAGACGTTTTGGAGACAAAGTCAGAGAGGCTAGATTGAGATGGTTTGGACATGTACAGAGGAGGGATAGTGAGTATATTGGTAGTAGGATGCTGAGGTTGGAACTACCAGGCAGATGGCCTAGAGGAAGACCAAAGAGACGATTCATGGATGTAGTGAAGCAGGACATGAAAGTAGCTGGAATAAGAGAAGAAGATGCAAAGGATAGGGTGAGATGGAGGCAGATGATATAATATCATTTGTTGATTGTATTTTGCGAGCAAGAAACTGACAAAGATTTTCTGCCACATTTGGTTTCAAAACCTCGTTTCTCCAGCTGTTGTATACGTCACTATATATCCCAGCTTGTGAGGGGGCACGAGCCGGTGTTCGTCCTCACGCCGGTCCCCAGCCCGGATAAATGCAGAGGGTTGAGTCAGGAAGGGCATCCGCCGTAAAACTTCTGCCAGCTTTTCACACGCAAATCATAAAAACGAATTTCATACCGGATCGGTCGAGGCCTGGGTTAACAACGACCGCCATCAGTGCTGTTAACCGACAGGGTGCTGGCGGAATCCGGCCTACTGATGGCCGAAGAAGGAGAGGCGGGTCCGTAGGCAGAGAGAGAAGAGGAAAGGCTCGAGTCTAGGACTGAGACTAGCGACTCTGAATGTTGGAACAAAAACTGGGTTTTTTTGGATGAAAAAAGTTAATTGAAAAGATCTTATTGAAGTGAATAGATATAGTATAATTCTGGTAAATAAAAAGTTACATGATCGTCACTTATTAAATTATGGAAATAGAAATGAAGACTTGTCCTCTTCTCTGGCTTTATTATCTAAATATTTTTTTTATAGATTTTTAAAGCTGGACTTGATTGAACATTGGGAGGCGGACTGTTCCAGTCTTTTCTACCCTGAATATAAAAAGCATTGCAAAGTGCATTTATAACATTTGGAAGATAAAAACCATACATAATATTTCTTGTATTATGACTATGAATATTAACTCGTCTTTTAAAATTGTTATATAAATATTTAGTTTCAGTATTTTAAAAAATTTATACATTAAATTTAATCTTAATTGAGTTTGGTGATATTTTACATTCCGCCATCCAAGCTCTTGTAATTGATTTTAAGCTCCTGGCATTCTCGGCCCATTTTAGATATAAACCTGATATATCTTTATTCTGTACAATGTGTAAGTTATTTTTAAAGGTTTAGGTGGAGCACTGTACCAGGCTATTGATGATATTCCATATCACACATATGTTATCTGTACTGGATATCAACTTACATTCGCTTATCAGAATCAGTTTTTTCTAAAAATGACTCCAGTTATCTTATTTCATTTTTATTTTACCTCTTCTGAGCTCGTTCAGCCAACAGGAAATGAAGTGCAAAAGGCTAAAAAAAAAAATCCTCGACACAGGCACAATGTTCCTGTTGAAGACAGGAAGTGGAAATGGACGGGACAAACACAGTACAGTATTTGTTCTTTTCATGAGGATTGGATTGGCTCAGCTCCCAAAGGACGCTCGCATCCCCAAACCCCTCCTGTAACCTCCCCTCCACGCCTGTAACCTTTCTACATGGGAGACTTCAAGTCATGGCGAGCCTTTGATGACCTCTTTGCTGCACTGTGTGTGTTGGGGGGGGGGGGGGGTGAAACCTTACCAATAGGCCACGATTGCCTTGATGGCCGAGTGTTTTGGGTACTTTACATACAAAAGAAAGTTTATGCACTCTTCTTCTTCTTCTTCTTCTTCTGTGCTGAGAAGGGGCAGTGGTGGTCTAGTGGTATAGGGCGCTGGATCACTGTTCCAAAGGTTGGGGGTTCGAGTCCCACTCTTCACAAGGTTGTCACTGTCCCCCCTAGTGCAGCTAACTGGGTTATCAAAGGCCGGCCATGTCTCTGACTGTCTATGGTGAGAGGCATGTAAAAGAACCATTGCTGACTTTCGTAAAGAGTAGGCTGAAAAGCCGTCAGCGTGTTTCTGTCCCTTGCTAAAAAGGGTTGTGACAGGAAAGGCATCCGACGTAAAAACCTCTGCCAAATCAAACATTCGAACCAGATCGCTGTGGCGACTCCTGAGTAAAAGGGAAAAAGCCGAAAGGAAGACAGACAGACTTCTTCTGTGCTGACAAGTGTCTCTGGGTGTTTGTCATTACAGCAAATTCAACATCTCTCAGAATTCTCACAGCTTACTGCTTTAACCAAAGTTTAAAAGATATTTCCAGATGTTGAGAGCAGCTCTTCAATCCCCAATCTTGGGATCGGTGATCCAGTGTCTTACCTCCAGGTCACCCCTTTCCTGTCTATGGATTGAGGCATTTAAAAGGATACCAATAATGCAAATAATAATAACAACAATAATTGTTGTAATAATACTTTTTATTGCACATAATCAGATATCAGATACTAATATGGTATATATTGGTTTCAAAATATTTTGAGCAAGTCCAAAAACCACACACACACAGAAACTTGTCTGGGCATAAAACACACATCATGTATTTATTGTGCACAATGGACGAATCAGTCTCTCAAACGTTTGTCTCTTTCAGCAAACTGTCAATCCACTCCAGGTCAAGTCCTTCTCCCTGATAGGACTTCCCAGCTAACACGGTTACATTGTAACAATGTGGCTACAACGCTGCAATGAAACTTGGTGACGTTGTGATAATAAATAAAACGTTTGTGTGTGTAGGTGTGTTGGACGACAATGGTTTGGCGAGTTGTTCAGAGTTGTACCCTAATTCCGCTCAGTGTCACCAGGTTTTAAAGTCATTGCTGCCAAAAGCAAGAAGTACATGACAGGGTCATGAGCCAAGGCTTCACAAAGTTCACATTCAAAGCTGTGAAAGAGAATCAGTGGGATATAGAGATATAGTGATGGCCAATGTGTTGATCAATATGAAATAGATGGGCACAAGCCTCCCCAGGACTCTAATAGAGATTAGGGAAGGCCAAGCTGTTGGGATTTCTAGGTCCAAGCCAAGTGGCCCGTCAGGCCGGTGCTTATTCCCGGGTTCCATAGCATGACCTGCCAGGAGTTCAACTCCTCCTGGATGGGACGCAGGTTTCCTCGCAGTAGGGTAATTATTTAAATTTTCATTTGTAGACATACTTTTCGTCAAGATGGTTCTATATTAATGTTCGAGGTACCACCATAGAAATAATCTTAAACTCCATTGCATTCAAATACAATATTGTCATGTACCATTTTGCATATTAAATAATATTGTAATTAATCTAGTTTTTGCAGCGAATAGAAGCCAATAACAAGATAAGCGGAGACGACAACCAAGCAAAGAGAATGAGGAGCGCGTTAACAAACTCCCTTTCTGCTTTGGTCTCCAAGACAAGGCCGTGGTCAGGACATGTTTATATACCACTGCCCCAGCATACCGATGGCAGTTCTTCAGCAGCCAAGGAAAATCGGGTTCAAGGAGGACCAGCTTCTTTAATGACATGCCGAACATTTACAAAGCCGTCTCGACAGCCGCTGCAAGTCGTTCAAATCTGGACAAGGACACGATTCTTAGTGCAATTTCAGATGTTGTGTGGAGCTGCCAGACAAGAGTCGAATCTAAAAAACACCTCGAACAACATCCTGAATTGGTTCCACAACAGGAAAGCAAATCTCAGTCTCAGTTGAGTGAGAGTGAAGCTGCTGACTGTGAAAACTACATGTGGTTCCTCACCAATTCAGAGAGAGACAACACTCCTGCATCCTCAGCACACAAAATGACCCTGAAACGGCCATGTCGGAATACCTGCTATGTGCTTGCCAACAATACCAACAGTGAAGAATCTCCCGAACCTGATGAATCTCACATTGATTTCTTTCTTCCTTTCAGCTTTTTTCCTTTTTCCTCGGGAGTCGACACAGTGAATCATCTGATTTGCACATTTGATTCATAGGGTTTTTTTTTTTTTTTTTATGTCGGATGCCCTTCCTGTCACAACCCTTTAGCGCGGGACAGAAACACACTGACGGCTTTGCAGCTCCTCTGTACGAAAGTCAGCAATGGTTCTTTTACATCAACCTCTCACCATAGACAGTGACAGACATGGCCCGCCTTTGATAACCCAGTCAGTGCATTGGGGGGGACAACCCTGTGGGGACTCGAACCCACAACCTTAGGATCAGCGATCCTGCACCATATTCACTAGACCAGCAGTGCCCTGAATCTGAGATTGATGAAACCTATAAATAGAATTAGTGTCTTGTATATTAACGTTGCCATCAAATGTACAGCTAATGTAAGCTTGGAGACTAAGAAATGTAAAATTGATAAGCATGCTATAATCAGTACTGTTTAAAATCTTCATCAAAGTGTCAGTCAAAAATTTACCACAATATTATTAAAGTTATAAATGTAAACTGTTCATACAATTTTCTCCTTTGTGCTCAAATAGTATCCCAGTGTTTTCCGTAGTAATCTCACATTTATTTCCAGCATTTGATAGTTTTCCTGAAGGCCAGCAGATCAGGTGCATTTCTTATTGAGCTCGAGCAATTCCAGCTTCTTTGCTGTGATGCAGGCATAACATTGCAGGGGAAATTTAGTACTTTTGTAAAATGTGAAAAACTGAAACTTTGGGGTTTTTGTTTGGTTTTTTTGGTTTGTATAAAAGTTGAATAAATATTAAGTTCTACTAATGTCTTTCATCATTTATTTACTGATATAATTCACCAGAAGAAAGATGGCAAAGAGATTTATGGAGTGCAACTAGCAACAGTATGAACAGCACCAATAACACACACACACACACACACTCCAAGCCCTGCCACATAAAAGTACTGTATGCATACAAACATTGTACACACACACAGTAAGTCAACCAATAAATTAATTTTCTGAAATATTTAATCCTAATTAAAGTTGCACGGAGGCTGGAGTGCATCTCAGCCAACTCTCGGTGGGGTCAGCTTGGACCACTCGTAGGCCATGGCAGGACAGAAACACGCTGACAGCGATGCAACCTCCTCTTTACAAAGTCAGCAATGGTTCTTTTACATGCTTTTCATTACAGCCAGTGAGAGACACAGCTGGCCTTTGATCATCCTGGTAGGTGCACTGGGGGTAAACAAACAAACAAACAAATAGTGTACTGTAAATAAAAGTGATCAATAATAGATAGCATCAGTCAGTTAATATGTTTTGGAGTTTAAGTTTGGAATTGGTAAAAGACATTAAATATGAACGTGCATGCATCACAGGCTTCTGGCCCTCGGCGCGCCCCGGTCTCGGGGAATCGATCATTTTACTGCCTTGAAATAAGTCCCCTGCTGGCCAGGAACAGACGCCTGTGTGGAATCAGCAGATTCATTCATTGGCAAATTCTGAATTCTGAAGTGAAGGAGTAAATAATATTCAAAGGGAATTTTCCAATAAAAGTCCTGATGAGTTTTATTACTCTTATTTTTATTCAGAATTTTTATCTTGGGAATTTTCTTTTTCTTGAATTTATTTATTTATTTATCGGGACAAAGGTGTATGTGCCACAACGTGTAGGCACCGAGATGGGGGCAACAAGATGCCCACACTGGCTCACCGCCTCTGTCCACGAGCAACTCCAAGATGGGTGGTCCCCGAGCCCAAGCCATGCATTGACCTGAGTCTGACTATACAGGGTGTCCCCCCAAAACATGTATACACCTTTTAGCAGCTGATCACTCAATTGTTTTTTTTTTTTTTTCAGATTAAACCAAATTATGGCAGCAACAATAGAATGATGTTTGTAAGTTCCTTTACATGTTGGAAATTAAATGAATGACAATGAACACCTAGTTTACAATTATTTAAAGTGTGTATACATTTTTTTGGGACACCCTGTATATAGTTGGTATCTCTGAACCTCACACACACCACCTCAGGCTCCTTCCCCACCGGAGAGGTGACATTCCATGTCCCAAGAGTCCGAGTCAGTAGCCGAGGATCGGTCCAACAGAACCCATGCCTTTGCTGCCAACTGACTCGCAATGCACCTCACCCCGATTGCCTCTCCCACAGGTGGTGGGTCCATGGGAGGACAGACCCATGCCTCCTTTTCGGCTGGGCCGGCCGGGCTCCATGGGCAGAAGCCCGACCATCAAGCTCTCACCTTTGATCCCATGCCTGGCTCCAAAGAGGGACCCCGTTGACCTGTGTCCAGGCAAGGGAAACTGACCTTGCTTCTCCCTACAGGTCTTTTAGTCTGCGCTTACTCTGCACCGTCGCCTAGGACCTGTTTTCCTTGGGTGACCCGACCAGGGGTATTATGCACAAAGACAAGATACTCCGATGATCCTGCTAGAAGACCTCGGTGTCGCCAACTCTAAATCTGATTGGTTAAAGCGACAGTTTTCCCGACACTTATTTTATGCTGCAGGGCCCGCAGAACCGATTGTGAAGGTCTCCGGGTAGATTTCTGACCCTGGCAACAAATAATGGATGAAATGTGATTGATTAAATGCTTAAATATGAAAACACACATCTGGAAGCAGCGCAACCAGAAAAGCAATGAAAAGAAGCTGACAGACAATTTGGAATTATTTAATAAGTATTCATGGACAAAATATAATTAACATTAGTCTGTGATTCAGATATTTTTTGACCCTTGTAGGCCCTGACGACCCACCACTGGATTTCAGGCATCCTTCACATTGTCTGGCATACCTCAGCAGGGAAATGGACATTTTCCGTTCATAGTGTCACTGACGACATTGGACGGTTTAACGAAATGTGAGTATCACATGACTGGATGTGCTGATGTCAATGCATATTATATATTACACCACTAGATTGGGAACAATAAAAGTGCACGGAGACGGAAAAAACTTGCTTTGTTGAACTACATGATGCATTTCAATAGAATATTTTATTCATGCAATTTTAATGATTTTCATGTCAGATTGAAATATGGAAAAGAAAAGAATGCAACATGTACTGGAGGAAAACTGATTTAACAAAAAAGTGATGAGAAAATTTGTAAAATTTACCTGGAAAAATTGTTCAGTAAAACTTTTTGACATTCGTCACTTTGAAGACCTTCATGTTGACGGACATGAGAATGTGCGGGTTCTGTACACCGTCGTACTCCCGCAGCCGCTCCGGAGCCAATTACCGCTGGCCCATTTCGGGCAAAGCCAAGGCCTAAACATTAATCATCTCAAACTGTGCAATTTATTCAGTGAGGGAAAATAAGCGCCATGACTGAAAGTTCTTGTGTTCTCTTTTTCACACTTCAGTGCCAGGAAGCCCGCACCGGGAAAGTTCAGAGGCTCGTGGAAAAGAGAGGCGAATGGACGACCGTCCGGCGCCGAGGACGTCGTGAAGACGTGGACGCCCGGTCCCGAGTTCACCGTCGAGACGGACCGGATAACATTCGGTGTGTGTCTCACCAGAAATGGACAGGACCGGTGATCGAGGACTTCGGTTGTGAAAAGGGGGCGGGGTCAGAATACCTTTATTTTTCTTTTCAGATTCTGCTCCCTGCTCTCAATGTCAAAGTGCAGAAAGATTTACTTCAAACGCTGCCAAATTGTAATCAGCAACTTTTGAGTGTCTTTTTTTACTCTGGCTCAAAATGCCATGTTCTCTTGTATCCAGGTGTAGTCGCAGCCATGACATTTTCTAAAGGCGACATAGTCTGTGATCACCAGGGAAAGGTGATCGCCGCTGCTGAGGGTCGTGCGGAAATGAATGACCCCGACATCCAGCCGGCCGACCTTTTCTTCTTCAAATGAGTGGAAGGATCTCTGTGTCGATGCCGAGTCTTCCTCATGCAAGTGTCACCCGGGTAAGGACACATTTGGACGGAGGATCCTTCCTCAAAAAGAGCGAATTTAAAGCCATTGCACTGCGTGCTCAGGGACAATGGTGAGCACAACGATGTGATCTTGTCCAAAGCCATAAAGGACATTCCTGGAGAGGATGAACTGCTTTTTGACTATGGGATCAATAGAAAGTCCTTTCAGGGAGAACGCCTTGACCTGGAGTGGCTTCACAGTTTGCTGAAAGAGACAAACGGTTGAGAGACTGATTACGTCCATTGTGCACAATAAATACTTGTGTGTTTTATGCCCAGACAAGTCTCCAGCGCAGTGTGCGTGTGTTTTCATGGACTTGCTCAAAATATTTTGAAACCAATATATACTATATTAGTATCTGATATCTGATGATGTGCAATAAACAGTATATGTTGTTGTTGTTATTATTATTTGCATTATTGGTCTCCTTTTACATGCCTCAATCCACAGACAGAAAAGGGGTGACCTGGAGGTAAGACACTGGATCACTGATCCCAAGGTTGGGGTTGAAGAGCTGCTCTCAACATCTTGAAACATCAGAACAGTCCAATATCATTCAGAAACCTTCATCTTCTGTCAGCTTCAGACCCTTATCAGACCCGATCTCTTGTTCTCAAACATTTCAAACACAAATAATGACAAAAAAAAAAGCACTTTCCCATATTTTTTTATATACAGGGTATAAAAGACTGGAAGAGTGCGCCTCCGAATGTTCAATGAAGTCCAACTTTAAATATCTTCAAAAAATTGTGAAAATATTTAGATAATAAAGCCAGAGAAGAGGATGAGTCGTCATTTCTATTTCCATAATTTAATAAGTGACGATCATGTAACTTTTTATTTATCAGTATTATACTATAGCTATTGACTTAAATAAGGACTTTTTGTCATAATCTGTGCTGGCTGGAGACACTAACTCTTCCTTAATCCATTGCAGGCGCTGATGAGGGGTGTGGCGGTTGCCGGTAGAGGAGTTTCCGAGCTGAGCGCACCTGGTCCTAATCAGCAATCAGCGGCAGCCAGCGAGAAATGGGAGCGGCATGCGACCCTCCACTGTCAGAAGATTGATTTTAGTGACTCTGGTCCTTGTCGTTCTCGCTGGTCCCTGGTCCGTGCTTCGGCTCGACCAGTTCTCTCTATTCTGCATGTTCTAGTGAATTCCGGTGCTGAAGGTTTAATAAATCATTGAACCGTCCTTCGGTCTCCTGCATCCTTGGGTTCAACGCAAACACTCCCGCCACCACACTTTTCAATTAACCGTTTCCCCACAAAACAGTTTTTGTTCCAGAGTCGCTCCTCTCAGTGCTACTAGACTCGAGCCTTTCCTTTCCTCTCTCTCTGCCTACGGACACGCCCCCCGCCTTCTTCGGCCATCAGTAGGCCGGTTTCCGCCAGCACCCTGTCGGTTAACAGCACTGATGGCGGTCGTTGTTAGCCCGGACCTCGACCGTTCCGGTATGAAATTCGTTTTTATGATTTGCATGTGCAAAGTTGGCAGAAGTTTTACGGCGGATGCCCTTCCTGACTCAACCCTGTGCATTTATCCGGGCTGGGGACCGGCATGAGGACGAACACCGGCTCGTGCCCCCTCACAAGCTGGGATATATAGTGACGTATACAACAGGTGGAGAAACGAGGTTTTAAAACCAAACTGGGGGACAAAATCTCTGTCAGTTTCTTGCTCGCAAAATACGATCAATAAATGATCATTGCTGAGTGCGAAATACAAAACATATAAATCTGTCCCTCAACATGGACACATTCGCTCCCATCATGGCAAAGGTCAAATATCAACATCGGTCTCGGACAGCCACTAAATAAGAGTCCCGGAACGGACTAAATATTCCAACCTTCAGTTTCAACACAAAATATAACAAAAGACGTAAAAATGTTCGCTCAATCAACACCTCGATATGAAACACCTGTGAGGTGGAGGGATTATCTTGGTGCAGTACAAGTGCTCACTAACACACATTTATACAGATTTGTGAGAGAACTAGGCCTTTTGTGTACAGAGAAGTTTTAGATTTTAAGTTCAGCTCACCAAAAATGGGAACAAAACAAAAGTGTTGCATTTATGTTTTAGATAGATAGATAGATTGATAGATAAACACTTTTATAATTTTGTACTTTACACCTTTACTCTTGTGTAAAATCCTGTAGCTTTTACAGCTTTGGGAGACCTTTGTCTTTCTTATTGTAAGGTAAGATTAAGAGGTTTCACCCAAATCTTCATTAAGCCCCTCCCACAAATTTTATTGGTTTGATGGGCACATCTTCATACCATATTGTCAAGCTGCTCTCACTGCAGGTGAGTTGGTGTCAAAAATGATGACATCTCCATCCACTCCTTCAGTATTCACAGAATCCCAAGCGATTAATTCTTCTCCAGATAGTTATTGCATAGTTTGGGTCATTGTCCTATAGTAGGAAGAAAATGGCTCCAATCAAGTGCTGTCCACAGGGTATGACACGGTGTTGCAAAAGCCTTTCTTGTTCGAGGTCTCTTTCACCATGTAAAAATTATTCACTTTACATCCACCAGATGGCATAAAGCAGTCTTTCAGCATTTTTATCTTTTATTCTGTCTTGTGTTTTTATCCCAAACACCTCAAACTTTGATTAAAAATGTTAGGGCATTTCCCCTCAGTCTTTCTCATCAGCTTTCCTAACTTGCTGAAGTAAAACATCCCCAAAGCCTGATGCTACCACCACAGGATGTTGTGTTGGAGATGTGCTGTGTTATTTTCTGCCATACACTGCATTTTGTATTTAGGTCAAAAAGTTAAATTATCATTCTCAGTCTTCATTTGGTGGCAGAGCTAGCTTGGTAGTTAAAATGCTGCCTTACTGATCCAAAGGTCAGAGTTTCAAGTCCCACTATCAGCAAGTTGTCACTGCAGCCATCGTGGACAACTGAAGATGCTGCCGTGAGACTCAAGACCCTATATATCACCAGCCATCACCCACATTCACCTACCATCCCTAATCCTCACTACAACCAGCCTACCATCCTCTCGCTTGATCAAGACTGAGCTAAGCTATGTAACCGTGGTCCATACAGCACTTGTGTAATTGGTGCATTCTCTTTCTCATCCTGTCATAATGACTTCCTTTACATACCTTGGTTCATTTCAAACCTTTCGGGAACTTGCACTTGTCCAGCACATAAATTTATAAACACTTCCTTCTATCGGCCTTGTGAGGGTGTATCCGGTATGGGTGCTTCTTGATAACTGAAGTGTTTTCAACATCCACATCATGATGGATGATGGCACATCAGGGAAAAATGCCTTGAATTATAGTGTAAAGGCAGCCTCAACATTTTCATCTCTGCTACCTCCAGCTCTGCCTCCTGTCTTTTCCTCAGTGCCACTGTTTCTAAACCATACAACATCCCTGGCCTCAACACCATCTTATACACTTTTCCTTTCATTTTTGCCGATACTCTCCTATCGCACATCACACCAGACACTTTTCCTCAACCATTTCAACCTGCCACACGCTTCTTCACCTCTTTTCCACACTCTCCATTGCTCTGGATTGTTGAGCCTCAGTACTTTAAATCCTCCACCTTCTTTATCTCTGCCCTCTGTAACTTCACAGTTCCTCTTGGGTCCTTGTCATTCACACACATGTATTCTGTTTTACTGTGGCTAACCTTCATTCCTCTCCTTTCCAGTGCATACCTCCACCTCTCTAGATTTTCCTCCACTTGTTCTCTGCTCTCACTAAAGATCACAAAGTCATCTGCAAACATCATAGTCCATGGAGATTCTTGTCTAACCTAGTCTGTGAGCCGGTCCATCACCATCACAAAGAAGAAGGGGCTCAGAGCTGACCCTTGATGCAGTCCCACCTCTACCTTGAATTCATCGGTCATGCCAACAGCACACCTCACCACTGTCTTACATCTCTCATACATGTCCTGCACCACTCTAACATACTTCTCTGCCACTCCAGACTTCCTTGCGCAATACCACAGTTCTTCTCTTGGCACCCAGTCATATGCTTTTTCCAGATCCACAAAGGCACAATGCAGTTCCCTCTGACCGTCTCTGTACTTCTCTATTAACATCCTCAAAGCAAACACTGCATCTGTGGTGCTCTTTCTTGGCATGAAACCAAACTGTTGTTCACAAATGTTGACATCTGCCCTTAGTCTAGCTTCCAGTATTCTTTCCCAGGTTTTTGTTTCAACCAAGCAGGAGCACACCTGAGGTGGCGCATTTAATCAACTGATCTCAGTCTTCAGGCAGCTGATTGGTCAATCCGTGTGTTCTGTGCAGAGACTGACCAATCAACTGCCTGAACACTCAGTTGCTGTTTGGTTGAAACTAAAACCTACAGCCACATGGCCCTTTGTGGCACGAGTTTGACACCCCTGGTTTAAGACTTAAAGCAAGGTGATGTCACCAAGATAGTCCCACTTCAGAATTGAAACAGTAATGTCCAATCTAGTCTTTCTTTTTCTTTGATTTTGATGATCAGTGATTGGTGGAAACAGGTGGAAGGTGTGGCTGTTGTTTGGTTGAAGTGAAAACCTGCACCTACATCGGCCCTTTGTGGATAAGATTGCCCACCCCTGGTCTAAACACACTTGGAGGGAAAGCGCGACCCACCTATCTGCTATCCGCATGAGTTCTGTCTGATAGTGATCCAATTATAATTGATCATTCTTAAAGGTTATTAATGAAATTCTCTGCAGTAGTTGATGTAAAAGTACACTTAACCCTTCGCCTGATGGTGATGACATCGTCACACAAGAATTAAGAGCCTAAAAATTTAATTTATATCACTACGGGCATCTGGCGAATGACTGTGATGAATGTGGTACGTTATCTGTTGAAGCAGAGTATTGTGAAGTATTACGTCATCTTTTCCCACGCTTTTTTCAGTTAGCCTCGAGACATTGTGAGTGGGTGACGTCCGTGAGTCATCGTTCAAACTCTCAGTACTAAAAGCACAATGGATTAAATACCAGGTGAGATTCATGCACATAAAAATGGTCATTGAAGAATAATGATCGTTTTTAATTTTACCACATTTAATATGAATGATATTTCCGTCACATCAGGTGTATGAACAAGCTTGGCTGTCAACAGTGATTACTTACAACATAATTTACAAATAGTAGAATTCATGAAAAATATTGTTTTTATACCAGTGTGCTTATAATTTTTATGGAAACTCAATATGAGCATCAATTATAAACATTATTGTTTTCTGTGAGGAATATCTTGGTGTTATTTATCGATTCAAAGTGAATCATCATGAGGTGAAGTCTGACCCAATTTCATCATTTATAAAACCTAATCGTTGAGTCAATTTGACTGGTGAATGTCTCTCATTATTCAATTTCACCAGCGGTATATCAATCGCCCCCAGAACTTTTTATGGCAGGAAAAATATGTGTGTCGAAATTGCTGAGCTGGCCACTTGTGATGATAGTGACGAATCTGAGACAGAAATGGATTATGATGACGAGGTAGCTGATCCCAACTTCATCCCTGATGATGTGACTATGGAAAAGGAAATAGATCGAGATGAAGAGATCCTCCAAATGATGTCATTGAGCTTGATGGAGATTCGTCCGTTATCATCGATGAACACGCCCTAATGCCAACTGCAGATGATTCTAGTGCAAGCAGAGCAACAAAACGAAATCTCACTCGACACTGGTCAGTCCTTCAAAATGAAAATCCTTCAGTACGGTGCCTTTCCTTGGTCCTTGATCCACCTTGATCTAGTGAAATTCTCTCTTCGGTAGTGGAATATTTAACTGTCAGACCATCAAGATTACCTGGATTATCAAAGGATATGAAATGTCAAAAGGCAATAATGAAAAAAAGGACTAGGTGCAATTGAAGCTGCTAAAATATAGAATGAGAACTCAGAAGCAGTATACATATGTAAAATGGTTCAACAATAGAGTCGTGAACATGTTATTATCTACGTTACGCAAAAAGCTGACCCCGTTACCATGCGGAATTTATCTCTGACATTCTCTTCAATAACAGTCATTAAGTTTATTTCTAATATTGTGAGTACACACAATTTCTTGAAAAGGAGAATGAAATGTCATCTGTGATGTCTAGCAGCATTCGTATAGATGTTAAATATGACACGAGAATTGGGCTTTGAAGATGCTGGAATGCTTGGCGTTATTTCACCAGTGAGTATTTTTCTCTGCATGCAAAATTCGATTGTGGAATTTTTTGATTATTTGATTTGTGTGTAATCTTGTCTGGACTGGACATGCTGGATCATGGGTTGTTTAGTTTTGTACGAAAATTGGTCAAGACCTGAAAAATACTTAAATGTTTCATTCCTTTTACAGATGAACAAACTGATTATGATGATGATGATGCCAGCTGTATTGATGAAGATTTTGATTTTGATGTTGATGAAGAGGCATCTGTTAATAAAAGTGTGCATGAGTTGTGTTGGTGATGAGGATGTTCTCCTTTCTGCTGAGCAGGATAAAGATTAATATGATAATGATGAGAACATAGGCGGCTTAGGGGTCATTCAACATTTTTAACAGTTTTTCAACAAAACGTGCGCTGGGGAGGGGGTAAGATGTCTGTGTATGCTTTTATATATTTATATATGTCGATCAACATATGTATCGACCCTCATTTTCCCCGGTAGGGGCCGGCTTCTTCTTTGTCGAAAAGAAAGACAAGACCCTGCATCGATGACACGGGCCTGAACCAGATCACCGTGAAAAATAAGTACCCGCTCCCCCTAATCGATTCAGCCTTCACCCCTCTCCACGATGCCACCATCTTTCCTAAGCTGGACCTGAGAAATGCCTACCACTTAGTCCGAATTCGGGAGGGGTACGAGTGGAAGACGGCCTTCAACACACCACTGTGGCACTTCGAAGACCTGGTCATGCCGTTCGGACTAACCAATGCCTCGGCGGTCTTCCAAGCTCTGGTTAACGACGTGCTTAGGGACATGCTAAACCACTTTGAATACGTATACCGAGACGACATTCTGAGCTTCTCTAGGGACCAAGACGAACATCTCCGCCACGTGAGGATGGTACTAAAGAGGCTCCTGGAGAACAGGTTGTTCATGAAGGCAGAAAAGTGTGAGTTCCATGTCCCCTCAGTCTCGTTCCTGGGGTTCATCGTGGAGAAGGGGCAGATATGACCGGACCCGGTGAAAGTGAAGGCAGTGGCTGGGTGGCCGACTCCAGGGACACGGAAACAGCTGCAAAAGTTCCTGGGGTTCGCAAACTTCTACCGTCGGTTCGTGCGGGACTAAAGCTGCCTAGCAGCCCCCCACACACACACACACACACACAGTTGACATCACCCAAGACCCCGTTCCAGTGGTCCCCAAGTGCCCAGGGGCGTTTGACAATCTGAAGGCGAAATTTGTCCACGCCCCCGACGGCTCCACCCCTCCCCTCGCTGCAGTTCGTGGTGGAAGTCGACGCCTCGGACTCAGGGGTGGGGGCGGGCCTCTCCCAACAGTCCCCCACAGACCAGAAGCTCCACTCATGCGCCTTCTCCCGTCGCCTGGCACCCCTTGAAGGGGGTACCTCATGGTCTGTGCTGGCTGACGAACTTTCTCTGCCTTAATTCATTGCAGGCGCTGGTGAGGCGTGGCAGTTGCCGATAGAGGAGTTTCAGCCGGGCGCATCTGGTCCTAATCTGCAATCAGCGACAGCCAGCGATAAAAGGAGCGGCATGCTCCCTCCGCTGTCAGAAGATTGGTTCCAGTGACTCTGTTCCTCGGCGTTTCTCTCTGATCCCTGGTTCGTGCTCCGTGCTCGACCAGTTCTCTCTATCTGGCGCCGTCGTCTTCTTCTTCTTTTCCTTTCGGCTTTTCCCTTCAGGGGTCGCCACAGCGAATCATCTGCCTCCATCTCACCCGATCCTTTGCATCTTCTCTTATTCCAGCTACTTTCATGTCCTGCTTCACTACATCCGTGAATCGTCTCTTTGGTCTTCCTCTAGGCCTTCTGCCTGGTAGTTCCAGCCTCAGCATCCTACTACCAATATACTCACTATCCCTCCTCTGTACATGCCCAAACCATCTCAATCTCGCCTCTCTGACTTTGTCTCCAAAACGTCTTACATGTGCTTCCCTCTGATGTGCTCATTCCTGATTCTATCCATCCTCATTACTCCCAAAGAGAACCTCAACATTTTCATCTCTGCTACCTCCAGCTCTACCTCCTGTCTTTTCCCCCAAGGCCATTGTTTCTAAACCATACAACATCGCTGGCCTTACCACCGTCTTGTACACTTTCCTTTCATTCTTGTCGATACCCTCCTATCACACATCACACCTAACACTTTTCTCCAACCATTCCAACCTGCCTGCAACACGCTTCTTCACCTCTTTTCTAGTGAATTTCAGTGCTTGATGTTAAATAAATCATTAAACCTTCCTTTGGTCTCCTGCATCCTTGGGTCCCATGCAAACACTCCACCCACGACACAGGGGTCATAAAAAAAGAATTCTTTAAAATATATTTTAGATAAATATTTTTATTGATTACTATTATTTGACCGGTGTATAAAAGAAGTATTGATCAAGGAAATACATTGATTTATTTTATAAAAGAAGTTTGACCATTGTTTTGTTTATCTTATTTAAAAATCCTGCGGAGAGATCATCAACATTTATCTGTACGCTTTTTTTTTTTTTTTTTTGGGGGGGGGGTCAAAAAAGCGTACTCTCTGTATGCTTGGAAAAATGTTGAAAAATGTTGAACCGGCCCTTACTTGAAAAAGAGATCAGAGAGTTTTGTTATATAGTTTTCTGAATTTCAGTGTGATTGTTTGAACCTGCCAGTGTTTTTTTTTTTTTTTTTTTCAATCAGTATCATTTAAACCTTTATATAATGGTTGAAAAGATACATACTGATCTTATTGGAATAAACAGAAAGGGGGAGTAATTTTTGTTCGGGGCGGTGGGGTATTACACCGCGCTAATGTTAGTCAATTGGCATGATGGCTCGCCTCAGGTGGTTCAACCACCATGCTATCTAGCTTGCGCAGGGCTAACAACCCGGCCAAGTGAACCCCACACTTGTTATGAACAGAACAAGAGATACAAACCAAATTGTTAATCAGTGCATTCGACCTGGAAATGTCAAAGGACCAACGATTATTTGGATATGCGGACTAATCTGAATATCAGAGTTTGGAACGTTCTCATACTACAACGCTCAGGGCATCCGGAGCTTTTGATCAGAGAAATGAACCGCCTGCAACTTTATATGCTGGGACTTTGCGAATGTAGATTGAATGGATCAGGAGAAACCGTCGTTAATGATCACCGATTCCGATGGTCAGGTGTAACTTCCACCGCCCAGAACGGCCCTAGAATTGGAAAAGCTAGTGTTGTCCTCGCCCTCACACCTGCATCTCAGAGAGCTTTGATTAGTTGGAATCCGGTAAATAAACAAATTCTTACTGCTCGATTTAAGCACCTGAGAGGTAAACTTACGTTTATTGCCGCATATGCTCCTACCAACGTCACACCTGATCATGACAAGGACTGCTATTATGACATACTGTCAAGTTTAGTGGTCCAAGTTTCCAGACAAGATATCACTGTAGTGTTAACGGACGCCAATACCACTCTCAGTTCGACTTCCAGTGTCACGTGTTGCTGGGTTTATCGGAGTGCTCAACTTGGAAATACAGATCATTGTCTTCTTATGATGTCTATGAGACTAATGCTCAGAGCTGAACAGAAGTTGAGAAGTACATCAAAGTTCAACCTGTCAAAACTCAAAGATCCGGGAGTTGAACACCTCTACCAGGTTGAAGTGAACATTCGCTTTGCTGTTCTTGGTAGCAAAGGGACCCTCCATGTTGATGTAGTGGAAAGTCTTGATGCGAACCAGGAGTTTGAGCATATAAAGCAACGATCTTACAAGCTGCAGAACAGGTCCTTGGAAAAGCAACTCGAGAGGCACATCATCCTTGGATCTCCAAAGCCACCCTCAATATAATTGAGACGCGACGGCAAGCTCGGCTTTACAACCGAATCAACGAATATCGGCAGCTAAATATTGCCAGGAATCATGTTATAGAATGTGACAAAGAAAAATTCTTTGAAGAACGGGCCACTGAACTTGAGCGGGCAGCATTACAGCATAACCAAGTCGAAATCTTCAAATTCCTTTGAAAAATGCACGCGAAACCGCAAGATTCAAATATCCAAATCAAAGATCACAATGGAGAAGTCTTAATGGAACCTCGCAACTGCATGCACTGATGAAAAGACCATTTTGAATCTCTACTCAATAAGCCAGAGCAATTGATTGATCCCCTGTTGCAAGACTCACAAGCACCCACTGGTATTCCAGAGTGCTTAATAGAACAGATCACACAGAAAGAAGTAAAAGTAGCCCTCACAAAGTTGAAAAGAGGCAGATCCGCTGGTATCGATGGAATCCCAGCTGAAATTTTAGCAAGCAGTGGTAAAGGTTTGATTACACATCTTATACACCTTTTCAATATGATATATATGAAGGAGGAAATCCCCCAGGAATGGCTTATCTTGTCCTTCTGGAAGAGAAAAAAAGAGACAAATTAACATGTGACAACTATCACGGGACCACACTCCTTCCAACTGTGCAGAAGCTATATGCATCCATCCTCCTGTCTCGTGCGCAACCTGCCCTCTGTTGCACCAGATGTCTTAACCAAGCCGGATTCAGAGAAAATAGATCTACAACGGAGCATATTTTTGCGATGAGGAACGTTATCCAAAAAGTGAATGAATTCAAGCCCAGCACTATGGCTTATATAGGATTTATTGATCTGAAGGCAGCGTTCGACTCTGTCCATCGATCATCACTCTGGAAATGCCTAGACTTGTCAGGGCTCCCTGGAAAGTTAGCGAATGTGTTCTTTGATCTTTATCACCATAGTGAAAGCATGGTGCGAATAGGGAAACAAGGCAATGACTGGTTTCGGCATCTCGGTGGTGTGCGTCAGGGTTGTGCCGCCACACGGATTTATTCAACTATGCAGTTGACCAATGGATGAACTGTGTTGTGAGAAGAATCCTGGGTATTGCATTTGGTGATTACCAGCTTCAAGACCTAGAATACGCAGACAATGTTACCATAGTCTCACCTTCTTTGGAACAGCTGAGGCTAGACCTCAGGGTCTGTCAGAAGGAAGCAGCAAAGCTTGGGCTTCAAGTCAATTGGAGTAAGACCCAAATTATGGCCGTCGGCAATGGTAACCCACCAACCTCGGTCACTGTCAATGGAGTAGATGTAGTTCTTACTTCAGAGCAAGAATATTTGGGTTCTGTGATATCAACTGATGGAAGCTGCAGCAAAGACATCAATCGACGTATCGGAAAGGCAACAAGTGTCCTCAAGAGCCTACAATCACAAGCTGTCTCCTGCGAAACAACGTTGATAATATACAATGCTGCAGTCCTGCCAGTGCTTTTGTATGGCTCAGAAACCTGGACATTTTCAGTTGCGCAGGCGAGAAAACTGAATTCCTTTGATACCCATGCACTCCGTTGCCTAGAGATGATTCGCTGGAATGAATTAGTCAGTAATTAAGTTCTCCGGATATGCACGAACACCGTGTCACTCACAAGAGTTATCTGCCAACACCGCCTATCCTGGTGTGGCCATCTTCTGAAAAGGGCCCCACATCCCAGCAAAGTCTTTGTTTCAGCTGAATCCTCTCAGCTTCGGATGGAGACATTTCCTTGGCCGTCCATGGCTTTACTGGGAAGATGTGGTGAATGAAGACCTTTTCAGTCTTGGAGTGAGACCAGAAGACACTCCAGTCCTCGCCTCCAATCAAAAAATTTGGCGTCAGCTTGGGTCTCGTGTTCTCTCCACGCCGTCCCGGCATGAGACCCGATGATGATGACCCTACTAACGAACATTCGTTTTACAAACATCGGGACATACGAACGGGGCTGTGCAGAGGTATTTGCACAAACAGTGAACAGAGTGTAAGTTAGATTTTGTATTGCCTGCCTATTCTGTGTAGTGCGTCACTCTCCTCTGCCCACTGTGTCGTTTGTTACCCAAGTGTTCAAACCTAGTCTCTAGCAGTGTTCTGAACTGTCTTCTGTTTTATCAAAAAAAAATCATCAAGAAAATCATCAAGAAGAGAGGGAAACTCATCAAAAACATAGAGCAACTCCTGAGCGTTTAGCTCGAAAATCAGCGTCAACAGTGTGTTCCTTTGAGCTTTATGCTGATTCAAGAGAAAGTCAGATCGATCTTCGAAGGCCTTGAGGTGAAGGCAGGGGAAAGTGTTACCGAAGAAACTTTTTCTGCCAGCCATTGCTGGTTTGCCCATTTTAAGAAGAGGGTACATTTTCATCACGTAGCTGTGACCGGAGAGGCAGCATCAGCAAACAAAGCAGCTGCCAAATGCTTCCCCCAAGTGCTCAAAGAAATCATTAAAAAGGAGGATTATTCTCCAAAGCAGATCTTTAATGTAGACCAAACAGGTCTTTTCTGGAAAAAAAATGCCAGAAAACACCGACGTTGGCCGTGAAGAGAAGACCGTGCCTGGATTTAAAGTGGCTAAAGATCGGTGAACCCTAATGCTTGGCGAGAATGCTGACGGAACCTTCAAGCTGAAGCAACTGCTCATCTACCAGGCAGCTAACCAGTGAGCCCTGAAGAACGTGATGAAGAGCTCTCTCCTTGTTATTTGGATGGCCAATGCGAAGGCATGGGAGACGCTCGCCATATTTGAGGAATGGTTTCTCAGCCATTTCATTCCTGAAGTGGTGATGTATTACCGGGAAAATGGCCTTCCGTTCAAGATCCTGCTGGCGTTAGACAATGCCCCTGGCCACCCCCCCCCACTTGGATGATTTTCATCCGGATGTTCAAGTTGTATACCTGCCGCTAAATACAACTTCACTTCTGCAGCAGATGGACCAAGGCATCATCTCCAACTTCAAGAAGTATGACACCCGACGGACCTACAGGAAGGCTTTCGAGGCAGCAGATACCGACCCTGAGATGTCCTTGTATGACTACTGGAAGTCCTACAACATCCGAAACTGCATCAAAAACACTGATGCTGCATGGAGTGAGGTTGCCGAGGTCAACCATAATGCAGTGTGGAGGTCGCTATGCCCTCAGATTGTCAACAAATTCAAGGGCTTCGACAAGCAAGAGGAGACTAAGCACATCCTTATCAGTCTTGTCGGGCTAAGTGAGAAGCTCAACCTTCATCTGGAGGAGGACTTCGAGGAACTGCTGGATTCCCATGGAAAGAGAGAGAGAGAGAGAGAGAGGGAGATTATATACAGTACAAACTAGTATACATTACTCTCTAAAGAATGCGCTGTAACTACTTACAAACAAATTAGTCTAATGAACAGCTGTTGAACATATCTCAGTCATAAGTTGAGTGGCGTCTGTACAATATAAACAATCTATGCCCCACCCCTGGTAAAATTGTCAAGCGTTGACTGGTCAACGGTGATAAAAAGGTTGGGGACCACTGTCCTACATTACAGTGATTGATTGATTGATTCATTAATTCATTGTAAAACTAATGTTTCTGGTCAAAAAATAAAAAGGGACAGGTCTTGAAATGAAGTGGAGCATACAGATAAAAGTGCCTCTTTGAACCTTCAAAAGAAATGACCTCATTTCTACCAAGGGGGGGACGTGTAAACCCCCCCCCACACACACACACAGCAGGAGTTGATTTCTGCTGGCCAAGAAATTATGTGTATTCACAATCTTATAAATAAGATGAATGACTGTTATTGAAGAGAAAGTCGGAGAAAAGTTCCACATGCAGTAAACCAGAAGCAGGAAGTCAACCGGTGAAGTTGGCGTGTGATGAGCACTGTGCATGTGCAAGCCTGAAGCTGACCAATCAGTGTGCTCGTTTCAGATCTTCCTTAGAAACTAGCCTGCATTGTTTACTGAGCATATCATCTTCATAACCTTTATTTTATTCACTGAAACGGTATTTTAATATCAAAACAGAATCCAAAATGGAGAGACGACTTCACGACCGTTCTTCTGGTGTTTGGATTATAGTGTGTCTTGTACTGAACTCGGTGAATAAATACAATGAAAACCAGTAAGTTTGCTACTGTTTTTAATCTAGTTTTATGGGGTACTCGCCAGAAAAATGGAAAAAAAAAAAAAAAAAACATTTTTAGTGAGTTTTAGTCGATTTCACAAGTGATAGCTGAATTCTTGTTTTAATAGTTTATGCAAAAATTAGGTATTTCGATAAAAATGTATCATTTTCAAAAACCATGGTCAGTCTCAAAACCGATCATGATGCCTCAGTAAAAGGAAACGCCTGATAGACTTGTGCAGAATAAGATGGGCAGAGTACCACAACGACTCCCAGAATTTCTCCTAGAGTTTCTCATTTATTGTGGATGCTCTTGAGATCATAGGATACAGCATGCATCTGCAGGAGTCCGAGGAATTGCACTAAGGGTTTAATGGAATGTACTGGTCAACCCAAACCAAGAGAGATGCTCAGCAAGTTCTCACAGGAATCACCAGCTTTGATTTCGTTGTTACATTCATAACCATGTATCAGTACCTTTCACACCTGTCAGGTCTTACAGTCAAGCTACAAGGGTCCTCTGTGGACATTATACAAGGGCATGAAATGGTCCAGGAATTAAAGAACACTTTCCAGAGGAAAGACATCAGGTTGAGGAAGAGTTTACCAAGATCTACAATCAAGCAGTTCGAATGGCAGAAAAGGTCGGTAAAGAACCCACAAATCAGTTGTGCATGATCATAACAGGCGAGAGGAAAACTGGTGACTTTAACTAACTGTTATTTTGTAATGCACATTATAACTGTAAACTGATTTATAACATCATTTATAAGACCTCTACGTCAATTTTAATTATGACCCAAATTATGTATATAATTAAAACAGTCTGGTGTTCAATTTGTTCTTGTGTTTCTCTTCACTCCTTTAAGGCTTAGGTCAATAGCCCCTGGGACTCGAGTTCCGGTCAACCAAGATGTGCACCGCCCCACGGTCAGACCAGCCTCGCCCTTGTTTCTACTGGCTGGGTGTGTGAAAACTTAAATAATGAAAATCAGTTTTCTCTCACTCTGTTCCAAATGTTCACTGGTGCGTCATGCCATTCTCATAGCACTGGTGGATCACCTGAATGAAACGATGCATTTGTAAGAAACCCTGCACAAGTTCTGTCACAATTAAAGGCAGGACCGTTTCAGAATTAATTGGGTTTTTTGTTTGGATTTTAATATCCCCAAAGTCAGTAAGCAATACTCCAAAAAAAATTAATATCCCTCAAATTAATTACAAGTAAATGCAGAAACCCAGGATTGAAAAAAAAAATACAAATAAAAATAAAGACAATTCAGTAAAAGAAAATGTATTTTCCATCTTGCTTGAAATTTACAAGTTCAAAGTATAATATGGGAGTCACAGCCTCAAATACACTTACTTTGATCACAGCCTCACCTTGAGGTACACATTGCTAGTTTCTGGTATGTGAGGTATATGAAGTATTGTCTGTCTATGTAAATTTGACCGCACTCACTTGTCTCTGAATGGTTGACCATGATCAGTGTCCTTGTTAGCACCGGAACTGCTAGCAGGGTGAAACCCAGTCTGTGAAAGTCCCCTTTAATGGTCTGGTAGAGCACATGTTCAATGTTTGGTGTGTGAGGTCTACAACCCCTGGCAATCGTGGACTGTGGATGACTGGATGAAACTCATACGTATTCAGTGATGAATCGCAAATCTGCATTGGGCAAGGTGATGATGCTGGAACTTTTGTTTAGTGCCATTTCAATTAGATTTATGAAGATGACCGCCTGAAGAAAACATGCTTTTCTGTAATGTAAATCCCATTTCCTTTCTTACAGTTCAGTCACAGACATTGACTCCAGTTTTGTCCCATTTGTTTTGCTATACATTTTCTGTTTTCAAACATTGCTTTAAGTTTTCTGTGTTGACACTTTGATGTCTTCCTTGGTCTCCCAGTATGCTTGCCTTCAACAACCTGCCTATGCTGTTTGTACTTGGTCAGATTTTAGACACTGCTGACTGTGAACAACCAACATTCTTTTTGCAACATTGCGTGATGATTTACCTTCTTTAAGAAGTTTGATAATCCTCTCCTATGTTTCAGTTGACATATCTCATGTTGGAGCCATGATTCATGTCAGTCCCACTTGGTGCAACAGCTCTCCATGGTGTGATCACTCCTGTTTAGCTGCAGACTAACAAGCAGATCTAATCCAGGCATGGGATTTGACCATCACCAAAATATCTGAAAATCAGCCAGAAGTCTGGGGCGCAGTCGGGTCCAGGGTGGTGAAACCCTGGTCAGGAGAGCAAAGGAGACTTCCCCAAGGAGCTCCTAGGTTTTAAGCATTTCAGAAGGGAAAAAAGGCTATTTCATGACACTGAAAGAGCTCTAGAAAGTTTAATTTCTAATCTACATATGCATACTGTATCTCATGCATACTGTACCTCAACTTGTGGGTTTATCATGGGGGATTCCAACACTAATAAAAGTGTCACAGTCACAAATCAGGGTGAGATGGAGGCGGATGATTTGCTGTGGCGACCTCTGAAGGGAGCAGCCGAAAGTAAAAGAAGAAGAAGTCACAAAATCAAATAGTCACTCTTATATAGATATGTCCTGCCTCACAACACTATTATCAACAGTCATTGTCTTTAAACACAATCTGGAAACAAACTAGACACATGACATATATGCTATATATGACATAAGATTTTTGAATGAATGTTTCTTTGTCTTTAGTGCTTTAGCATGGCACTTTCTTGTTTCCTTATGTGCAGCCTGAACTGTCCTTCTGGAGGCCGCCTTAGAAAGTTTGTTGTCCTGGATGCTGAGGTATTTAGTCGAGTCTCAGATTCATAGTTTTACATTTCCAATATTAATGGTCTATTTACCACGAGCACACACTCCGCTGCTGTTTAGAAACACTGAATAACAATGCCTATTTACGCATAAGTTGATTACGAAAAACTGGTGAGTTAATGTGGCAATAATTTATTCATTCTAAACAGCAGAAAAATGATTCAGTGACCGTAGAGTTGGCTCATTTGATTCAGTTCACGGAGTAAACACGTGAAAAACTCCTCGATCGGCAACAGGTACTGGTTGTTTCACTGGGTCTTTTCTTTGCACAGAAGTTTCTGGTCGAGCGACAAACAAAGGGTTAGAGTCCGTAGGGTTCTGGAATCTTCCGGCAATTGAATAATTTGTTTTTCTTAATTCCAGTTTTTACACTTTTCTTGCTTTTAGTGGCTGTCAAAGCGCCTCAAAAGCCCTTCCACTGTAGTCGATAGTGTCGTTACACCACGTACACAACGCCTTCCCAGGTCGATCGATTTTGCAGAAGTCGTCACGAACAAATTTGTCACCTTTTTACCTACGAATGCTACGGTTTCTTTTCCATCCATTTCCCACCTAAACTTGTTTTCATGCCTTTATCTATTTCTTTGATTCGAGCAGAATCTTTTCTCTCGATTTGCGACATCCTTTCAATCGCTTAACATATTGGAAGTGGTCTGTATGTCTATATACATGTTTCAACATCAGCCAATCATCAGCAAATCAGCAGTAAGGTCATCACGTCATGGTCTTAAGTAAGGTTATAAGTAAGGTCTCAAGAGGTCATTTTATGCAAACCTCGGAACGGAATAAAAGCAGAAAAGGTTATTTTGACATATTCGGCTCATTTTTTTTTTTTTTAACTGGGCCAATGAAAAAAAAAAAAAAAAAAAAAAAATCGGAATTCCAATATTTCACGGAAGAATCACATGCCTGCTAATCTGACGCACGTGTTAGTTTTTGGGAATGGAAATTTGACAGGTTGATTCCATAATTTTTTCCCCCCACTTGGTCTAAAAAAGTAACTGTTACTGACTATCACATTTTTTTCTTGATTTCTTTTAGTGTTTCTTAAAGCCAGGAAGTTGCCATTTGAAATGACTTTAGTTTTGTGTCGTGTCTGTGATCGTTTTTCCTTGCAAAATTAAACAACTGTATGAACATCCTCCGAGACTGATGATTCCATAACTTTTGCTAGGGGTTGTATGAAGCATTGTCTGTCTACTCAACAAATTTGAGTCTGTTCACTTGGCTCTAACTAGTGAATGCTAAACATTGTAATTGTTATAGACCAGACCTACTTTAAGCATCATAAAATTGTATCAGCTCCTTGATTTTACCCACCAAGTCTCATACAAATCAAAGTGATCTGGAGATGCTTGTTTGTAGCACCCACTAGAGGCCAATGGCCACCCAATTTGGTGCAGAGCAACAAAGTATCGTCACATGGGCATGGGTACACTAATATGGAGATTCAGTACATTTATTAATCAAGTTTTTTTTATTAACCAAAAACCAAAATAATATTAAACATTTTTATTAACCAATGTTTTAATTAACCAGAGGAGCAGTGGTGGTCTAATTAGTGGTATAAGGCGCCGGATTGCTGATCCAAAGGTTGGGGGTTCGAGTCCCACTATCCACAAGGTTGTCACTGCCCCCCCCCCCAGTGCAGCTAACTGGGTTATCAAAGGCCGGCCATGTCTCTCATTGTCTGTGGTGTGAGGCATGTCAAAGAACCATTGCTAACTTTCGACAAGAGTGGGCTGCAAAGCCCCGTCCAGCGTGTTCCGCCCTGCGATGGCCTGGTGAAGCTTTGTCCAGGGTGGTACTTCTGCACTCGGCGCTGAGTTGGCTGGGATGAGGACCAGCCTCCCCACGCACCCTAATTAAGGATGAAAGCGGTTACAGAAAATGGATGGATGGATTAATTAACCAGACCAAACAATATTAAATATTAGTGGCGTGCTCCGCCAAGTGCGGAGGCGTTGCGGCCGACACCAGAGCTTTTTGGGGTGCAAGCGCCCATGGCTTGTCCGGACATACGATCCGGTCAAGCAGGCATGTGTGTGCTTTGAACACTTGTTTAGTGCTCCAACAGTCACCTGTTTCCTTGAGGGATCGGAGGTCGGATGGAGACGTGTTTTGGCCCACATTCCGACGGAAGCGCGCCACATTTATTAAACATTTACTGAATTAAACAGCACTTTAAAAATAGAAAAATAAGCTGCAATGAGCACTCTCTCAAAACTCATGAACCAACAGTACAGCTCTCCTTTATGCGTGCTTGACAAACAAGCTTTTATGGGTGCAGTATTATGGAGATTCAGCTCCCTCCCTGGCCAATGGGGAGGCCAGCGGAGGCGATATGTTGAGGAGAGACAGCCTAATGAGAGAGCAACTCACATTGTTTGAATGGCGCGTTTGGTGCCTTTCGTAACAAGGAAGTTGTTTTTCATATACAGAAGGGCGAAAATAACCTTTTTTCAACGCCTTCTTTTTTTTTTTATGTAAATGTTTTTGTTGCAAGCAGAAGTGTAATTTAATTGTCTCTACAGTCGTTCAAATTAATGAGTGCAACATGTCATTTTTATATTAAAATACAGGAAAAAAAGGCGGGGGGCATTATATGCAGTGTTATTTGATTTTAAATGTTAAAAAGGATTTGTGGAAAGCGCCCAGTGTTTTCTTTACCCGATTCAGGAAAATGGGTCCAAAATGGCTCTTTGAATGGCCAAAAGGCTGCCCGATTCCTGGTCTGGACTGTACCCACTCAAGCTTCATTAAAAGTACATGAAACATTGAGATGTGGACATATTTGCAGTGCCTCGGAGAAGTCTTAATATTTCATGGTAATAGAATTCAGTATAAGGAAGTGGCCCATGCAAGACCCGTGAAATTTTGTTTGCAGGAAACAAGAACTTAAAAAATGTTCACTCTTGTTAATGTAAAAAATTAATACAATTGGATAACTCTATAATATAACAATATTATTATTTTGTCCCTAAGTTTCAAGCAGATTTGGCATAACAAAATGTAGGTTTTACTAAAAAAGCGGTTTAACTTGTATTGTGATTTTGTACAAACAAACAAACACAATGCACGGCCGTGGGGGGGGCACAAACCAGTTGTCTCCCCTCACGCGCCCGATCCCAAGACCTGGATAAATGCAGAGGGTTGCGTCAGGAAGGGCATCGAGCGTAAAACAAATGCCAAATAAAACATGCAAGTCACTACAAATAATGTCATGCCCGGATCGATCGAGGCCTGGGTTAACAAGCTTGACCGCCATCAGTGCTGTCAAACTTCAACAGGGTGCTGGTGGAAAATTGGAGTACTGTTGGTTGAAGGCGTCCCGAAGAAGCTGAGAGGCGGAGGCGTGGTCCGTAGACAGAGAGAGAGAAGAGGAAAGGCATGAGTCTAGGACTGAAAGTAGGGACTTTGGAATGTTGGAACTATGACAGGAAAAAGGTAGAGAGCTGGCTTGACATGGATGCAGAGGAGGAAGGTGGACATACTGTGAGTTCAGGAGACTTCAGGTGGAAAGGTAGCAAGGCTAGGAAGCTTAGGATCAGGGGTTTAAGCTGTTTTTTCATGCAGGTGTGGATGGGAAGAGAAATGGGTAGGAGTCATCTTGAAATGGAGGAGATTTGCCAGGAATGTTCTGAGAAGTGAGTGTCAGACAGAGTAATGAGTCTCAAGTTAGAAATTGAAGGCGTGATGGTCAATGTTGTTAGTGCTTATTCCCCACAGGCAGGATGCTGTGAGTGCCTTGAAGAAGGAGAGATTCTGGAGTGAGTTAGATGAAGTATTGCTCTAAAGTACCCCCAGAGGTAGAAAAGAGTGGTTCATTGGTGCAGATTTTCAATGGACATGTTGGTGCAGGAAACAGAGGGGGACAAGGAAGTGATGGGGCAGATTTGGTATCCAGGACAGGAACACATGTTGGTAGATTTTTGCAAAAAAGGATGGAAATGGCTGTGAGTAAATACTTTCTTCCAGAAGAGACAGGAGCATAGGGTGACTTATGAAAGCGGAGGGGAGCACACAAGTAGACTACATCTTGTGCAGGCGATGTAATTTTGAAGGAAGTCAGTGACTGCAAAGTGATGGCGAATTGAGAGTGTTGCCAAACAGCATAGGATGGTGGTGTACGGGATGACGCTGATGGTGAGGAAGGTGAAGAGAAGGCAAAAGCAGAGCAGAAGATGTAAAGTGGTGCAGAGCTGAAAAAGGAAGCGTGTCGAGTTGTCTTTCAAGGAGGAGTTAAAACAGGCTTTGGAGTGGGTCAGGAAGTGCTTCCAGATGACTGGACAACTACAACAAATGTGATCAGGGAGACATGTAAGAGAGGACTTGGTGTGTCATCTGGAAGGGAAGGTAGATAAGGAGACTTGGTGGTGGAATGAGGAAGTGCAGGGGGTGTGTACAAAGGAAGGAGTTAGCTAAGAAGAAGTGGGACATTGAGAAAACTGAAGAGAGGTAAACAGGAGTAACAGGAGACACAGCAGGTGTGAAAGGTAACTGTGTCAAAGGCCAAACAGAGGGCATTATGATGACTTGTATGCTCGGTTGGAAAGTAAAGAGGGAGAAAATGATTTATACAGGTTGGCACAGCAGAGAAATAGAGATGAGAAGGATGTGCAGCAAGTCAAGAGTAACTAAGGACAGAGAAGGAAATGTATTGACTGATGACATAAGTGTGCTGGGAAGATGGAAAGAGTACTTTGAAGAGGTGATGAATGAGGAAAATGAGAGAGAAAAAAAAGAGTAGAAGAGGTGACCGTTGAGGACCAGGAAGCAGCAAAGATTAGTAAGGGAGAAGTGATGAGAGCATTGAGGATGGATGAAGAATGGAATGCCAGCAGTTGGCTCCTGATGACATACCAGTGGGAGGTATGGAAGTGTCTAGGAGAGGTAGCAGGTAGATTTTACCTGAGTAAGAACATTCAGCAAGGTCTTGAGGAGTATGAGAGGATGCCAGAAGAATGGGGAAGAAGTGTGCTTGTTCCCATTTTTAAGAGCTAAGCGAGACATCCAGAGTTGTGGCAACTAGAGGGGATAAAGTTATACATGAGCCATAACGATGGAAGTCATGGGAAAGAAGAGTGGAGAGGAGAAGCTAGACTAAGGGCAGA
The DNA here is from genome assembly GCA_024760905.1 of Plotosus lineatus. Classification (NCBI taxonomy): domain Eukaryota; kingdom Metazoa; phylum Chordata; class Actinopteri; order Siluriformes; family Plotosidae; genus Plotosus; species Plotosus lineatus. Next base: position 6,068,290 of record CM045744.1, read on the forward strand.
GGTCAGCATTTGTGAACAACAGTTTGGTTTTCATGCCAAGAAAGAACACCACAGATGCAGTAAGCTTTGCCTTGAGGATGTTAATAGAGAAGTTCAGAGAAGGTCAGAAGGAGCTGCATTGTGCCTTTGTGGATCTGGAGAAAGCATATGACAGGGTGCCGAGAGAGGAACTGTGGTATTGCATGAGGAAGTCTGGAGTGGCAGAGAAGTATGTTAGAGTGGTGCAGGACATGTATAAGAGATGTCGACGGTGGTGAGGTATGCTGGACGGTGTGACAGAAGAAGGTGGAAGTGGGACTGCATCAAGGGGTCAGCTCTGGAGCCCCTTCTTGTTTGCTATGGTGATGGACAGGCTGGACAGACTGAGGGATTAGACAAGAATCTCCATGGACTACACAGATGACATTGTGATCTGCAGTGAAACCAGAGAACAAGTGCAAGAAAGTCTAGAGAGGTGGAGGATGCCCCTGGAAAGGAGAGGAATGAAGGTTAGCCTCAGTAAGACCAGAATACATGTGTATGAATAGAGAAGGACCCAAGAGGAACGGTGAGGTCTCCAGGGAGCAGAGATAAGGAAGGTGGAGGATTTTTAAGTACTTAGGCTCAACAATCCAGAGAAGTGGAGAGTGTGGAAAAAGAGGTGAAAGAAAGCGTGTGCAGGCAGGTTGGAATGGTTGGAGGAAAGTGTCCAGTGTAATGTTTGCTAAGGTGAAGGCAAGAATGAAAGAGGAAAAGTGTACAAGGCAGGTGTTGAGGCCAAAGCGATGAGCCATGTATGGTTTAGAAACAGTGGCTCCTGGAGAAAAGACAGGAGGCAGAGAGCTGGAGCCAGCAGAGATGAAAATGTTGGCAGGAGTTCTCTTTGGGAGTAACAGGACTGATGGGATCAGGGAATGAGCACATCAGGAGGGATTGGCATGTGAGACGTTTTCGGAGACAAGGTCAGAGAAGCTAGATTGAGATGGTTTGGACATGTGCAGAGGAGGGATCAAGAGTATATTGGTTTAGGATGCTGAGGTTAAACTTCCAGGTAGGAAGGCCTAGAGGAAGACCAAAGAGATTTATTCATGGATGTGGTGAAGCAGGACATGAAGGTAGCTGGTCTAAGAGAAAGAAGAAGATGCAAAGGATAGGGTGAGATGGAGGCAGATGATTCAAGTGTCATATAAGATTCGGGCTGTGGCTTAATTCTTGAAGGGAAAAATAAAGGAAAAGATGTACAAACAAACTAATAATAACCCAGATAAACAGATGTAGAGGACTCCTCGTGATGATTTCACATGTTCCAGCAAATGGTTTTTTGTTCCCAATTCCCAAATTTTTTGTACCTCCAATAATTAAAAAGAGAGAAAATGAATGCAGGAAATCAATTCTTTGGAAGAATGAAATAGCTGGGTTCCAGGTCATCACTGAATTCTTTGCTCTATTATGTTTTTATCTGTTATTGGCCTCACAGAGATTAACTCGCTGTAATGTTGCAAGTTCAAACCTGTCTGGATGACAAGTTTATATTTTGATTATGAACAAATATGGTATTTATGATATTTGAGACTTTTTAAACCTTTCTTTGAACACCCTGTACTGGTCCTTCTCAAAAATTAGCATATTGTGATAAAGTTCACATTTTCTGTAATGTACTGATAAATATTAGACTTTCATATATTTTAGATTCATTACACACAACTGATGAAGTTCAAGCATTTTATTGTTTTAATATTGATAATTTTGGCAAAAAGAAAAACAAAAATTCCTATCACAAAAAATTTGCATTTTTCATCCGACCAATTTAAAAAAAAAAAAAAGTGTTTTTAAATACAAAAAAAGCAAACCTTCAAATAAATATGTTCAGTTCTGTACTTCAATACTTGGTCAGAATCCCTTTGCCTGTGGCACTGCTGTGTTGTTATGGAGGCCCAGGATGCTTCGATAGTGGCCCAAGCTCTTCCACAGTGTTGGGTCTGGTGTCTCAACTTTCTCTTCACAAGATCCCACAGATTCTCTATGGGGTTCAGGGTCAGGAGACTTGGCAGGCTAATTGAGCACAGTAACACCATGGTCAGTAAACCAGCCGCACAGTGGTTTGGCACTGTGAGCAGGTGCCAGGTCATGCTGAAAATTAAAATATTCATCTCCATAAAGCTTTTCAGCAGATGGAAGCATGAAGTGCTCCAATATCTCCTGATAGCCAGCTGCATTGACCCTGCCCTTGATAAAACACAGTGGACCAACACCAGCTGCTGACATGGCACCACAGACCATCACTGACTGTGGGTACTTGACACTGGACTTCAGGCATTTTGGCATTTCCTTCTCCCCCAGTCTTCCTCCAGACTCTGGCACCTTGATTTCCAAATGACATGCAAAATTTATTCGTCCGGGCCAAAGTACCTTCTTCTGCTGCTGTTTCTCGCTCTCAAAAGTGGTTTCTGACCCGGGAATGCGGCACCTCCAGCCCATTTCCTGCACTTACCCACTGTGCACGGTGGCGCTTGGAAGTTTCTAATTCAGACTCAGTCCACTGCTTCCACAGGTACCCTAAGGTCTCAATCGGCCCTTCTTCACAATCTTCCTCAGGGTCCGGTCACCTTCTTCTGGTTGTGCAGCATTTTCTGCCATACTTTTCCTTCCCACAGACGTGTTCCACTGAGGTTTTGATACAGCACTCTGGGAACAGCCTATTCGGCCAGAGATTTCTTTTCGTGTCTTACCCTCTTGCTTGAGGGTGTCAATGATGGCCTTCTGGACAGCAGTCAGGTCGGGCAGTCTTACCCATGATTGCGGTTTTTGAGTGATGAACCAGGCTGGGAGTTTTTAAAAGCCTCAGGAATCTTTTTTGCAGGTGTTTAGACTGAATTCGTTGATCCAGATGATTAGGGCAATAGCTCCGCTTAGAGTACCTTTTCATGATATGCTAATTTGTTGAGATAGGAATTTTTGGGTTTTCATGAGCTGTATGCCAAAATCATCAGTATTAAAACAATAAAAGACCTTGAAATATTTCAGTTGGTGTACAATGAATCTAAAAAACATATGAACGCTTACATTTTTATCAGTACATTACTATGAAAATCAATGAACCTCATCACAATCTGCTAATTTCTTTTCAGAAAGAGGACCAGTATATTCCAGAACCACGTGACCTGCCTGCTTTCTCCCATGATATTATGTAACATTTCAAAGTACAGTGGTACCTTTATCTGACTTCAATGTGAGGGCTCTTAATTTCTCAAAAGTTTGCACAACTCTATTTTTTGTTCACGGGCAAATGGTTCTGGTAACCTTATAGTCTCGCTCACCTATATAATAATTTCCATGAACCCATCGGTTATGCAAAATGGTTTGCCTGAAATTTTGGAAGTTCTGTATTAATTGGAACATTTGGATTTTTCACAGAGAAAGACCACTATTACATGTAACTGGAAATGAGGAAACAAAATAGTGATACAGTTACAACTAAGAAAAATCTTTAATGAAGTTAAAAATGACAAATTCAATGTCATACATAAAACAGAACAATTTTACTGAATTTGACTTTATTTAGTAAAAGAACTTTAAATTTATATAATATTGAAAGCAAAAAACGCAAATATTAATACAATCCAAGTTAGCAGTCTATTCCTGATAGCATTCTGCATATCGACTACTCACTAGATATAAAATATAATACTGCTAATACAAAATATAATATCGCAACGTTCAATTCAACTTGCTATTGCAAACAATGCAGTGATCAAATTTGATCCAAGAAAAACTGCGCATAACAACAAAATAGAAATAGCAACCTTAATCGCATACAACAAAACTCAAAAACATTTTAACAAATTATAGTACTAACCTGCTTGATGACTGTAGTAATCAATTTAAAATTTAAAGTATTTTTGGACACTGTCATAATCGGAGTATTATAAAAATACTACCATGGTGAGAGATTAAAAGTAACTAAACTACTAATGACTATCTGTTCTGCTTGTAAATGAACATTCAAGAGTCTCTCCATGGCTGACATCACCATCATCATCAAAGTTACTAAGGCAACCTATTTACGAGGTTATTAAAGTAGAGTCGAGGAGACGCATTTAACGGCAAGCCGGCCATTTGTGGCATTACCAGTTTACAAACATGCTAGGACTGTAAACCCCTCTGCTTCCTGCTCTTAATATGGGTTCTATAATCGCCTCTAACATCGTGAAGACTCACACACACAACTTCGGTTTCAAGACCACTCGCTTTTATTAATAGCTTCTGGTTCCGCATAAAAATGAACTCCGGTTTGCTGAAAACTAAACTGCTCCTGGCTCATGATGACAATAACAAGGACCGTAGATGCTTTATATGTGCAAACTTTTAAAGTTTTATTAGAGTAAGGTTTTTATCTTTCCTGGAGAACGCCCACACGCTTTTTTTTTTTTATTTCTATTTTTTACTAGAAAATGAGTGTCCAGAGTTGTCGGGGTTTCTGTTTATTGTGAACTCTGATATTAACTTCCTCAATTTAATCGGGATTGTCGCTCGGGCGTGTTTTTAATAAAGTGCCGACCGGTTCTGCCGACCAAACACCCGCCGCCTGAACTTTCAAGCATTACTTCACGGCGGTGTTTATGATAAATAAATTTTCCATGGCGAGACGCAGATAGGGTCCCACGCTGAACAAATCCGCCCCATCCAAGGCGAGCAAGCAAAATTTTGATTTATGAGCTTTGCTGGGGGAATTTTGGCTTTTCCGTGGCCGATTAGTTTTAGGAATATTCTTTCTCATGTGTGTTGCTTCACACTCTCTTTGAGAATCACCTTGTGCAGCTTTTCTCAACAATTTTTTTGTAATGACCCCTATAAGTAAGAAGAAGAAAGCTAAAATTGAACAACACCCCCACACACACACACACACGACTCCATACACGACTAATTGCGTAAGAAGTGCTTACTGCACTTCATATAGTTTGCCTGAAGCTTTCTCTACACCATAAGGAACACAGTGAAAGCGCCACTGTCACTCTTGGTATTGCCTATTGTAGAGATGCGATGCGCAGGTTACACTTAATTTCAGTAGTACAGTATGGAAAAAGCCATGCTCTACCTGTGAACATGGCACACACACACTCCCCTGGTATTCTTACTGCACTCACCCAGGGGGCACTCGCCCCACTATCGAGAAACACTGGCCTTGTGGGAGCTCACCACGAAGCCTCGGCTGGTATTCGGAGTACGCACATGCACAAAATTCTCCTCCTCCTCTGTTACAAAGACCAACTCATGTTTTCGCCTGCGACATTCGCACAGTCGATGATTGGTATAAGGTTAGTTGATCTATTGTTTATTCTCTTGTATTATTGTTTCTTTTAATTGCTTATGAATGTTAATGTGTGCATCTATCATTATTATGAAATATTTGTGTTTACGTTGTATATCTTTACTATATTTAAGTGTCAAATATACATGTTTGTGGGAGTGGGTTATGAGTTTGGGAGGGGTTGGAACGGATTAATTGGTTTTCTGTCATTTCCTAAGGGAATTTGTTTTATTAAATAAACATTTTTGAATTACGTTTAGCTACCCTTGGAACAGATTATGTAAGTCAAGCTGCTTCTCGCCACTGGAACAAATTGGAGTGCAGATGTTGAAACAAATAACGACATTTCATTAAAAGGTATCAGAAAACCCAACAACGTAGGTGGATCTGGTGCTTAGGTAATAGGACATCTGTTATCCCGAGTCACAATTCAGTTTTTGTTCAATTTTAAAAGACGCACAGCACATAAACGCCATTCATCGGAAAAAAATTCCGCTTTTTTTTTTTTTTCTTCCTTTTACATTACTCTCTGGGAAAAAAAAATCCTGGGAGGCAATGACATATCCTTTGCAGCAGACTGGGAAACTTTTGAGGAGGAACTGCACCTTACTGTTCAAAGTCAACTGGGACTGGCTCCAGATTTCAAAAAGCAGAGCTGGATAACATATTGATGAGGGCATGACCTCACTGCAATGTAATGCAGGTTCTTCTACATCCACTCCTCAGCCCAGTATTACTGGCCTTAGGTCGGAAACTTCTTCATGGGGAATAAATCCCAAATTACCTGGCGCACTACCAGCAGAGATGCTGGTTTCTGTTCGGCACATGAACACGATGGTGGTTTTACGGGCGAGAACTTTCTTTTAGTGAAGCTTGTTTCCACACCAGAGCAGTGATACCGCCTTCACTCCCTGCAGGAATGCGCTGGTGTATTTGGAGGTTGCCTTTATGAGAAAAACGCTTTCCACAATCTGAGCAGTGATAATGCTTCTCTCCCGTAAGGAATGCGTTTGGTGTGCTCGCAAATAGCTCTGACTAGAAAACTCTTTCCACACTGTGAGCAGAAATATGGCCTCACCCTGTGTGAATGCGCTGGTGTATTTGGAGGTTGCCTTTGAGCAAATAAATTTTTTCCACAATCTGAGCAGTGATACTGCTTCTTCCTGTGTGAATGCGCTGGTGTATTTGGAGGTCGCCATGAGTAAAACGCGTTCATAATCTGGGCAGTGATAGGTTTCTCTCCGGCGGTGAATGCGCTGGTGTGCTCGCAAATAGCTCTGACTAGAAAACTCTTTTCCACACTGTGAGCAGTGATAGGGTTTCTCTCCTGTGTGAATGCGCCTGTGTTTTTGGAAAAGAACTTCCAAAGAAAAGAAAATTTCTTTCCACAATCTGAGCAGAGTGATATGGCTATTTCCTCCCGTGTGAATACGCTTGGTGTGTTCGGAAAGAGCTCTGACGAAAAACGTTTTCTCTACAATCTGAGCAGTGATACGGCTTTCTCCTGTGTGAATGCGCTGGTGTGCCCGGAAAGGTTCCTGACCAGAAAAAACCTTTCCACAATCTGAGCAGTGATGGGCTTCTCCCAGTGTGAATGCGCTGGTGGCTTTGGAGGTCGCTGAGAAAACGCTTTTCCACAATCTGAGCAGTGATACGGCTTCTCTCCCGTGAATGCGCTGGTGTCGGGAAAGAGCTCTGACTTGAAAATCCCTTTTCCACACTGTGAGCAGTGATAGGGTTTCTCTCCCCGCAGTGAATGCGCTGGTGTCTTTGACAAGAACTCCAAAAGAAAACGCTTTCCACAACCTGAGCATTGATAATGCTTCTCTCCCGCAGAATGCGCTGGTGTGTCTGGAAAGATCGTGATTTGTGAAAACGCTTTCCACAGTCTGGAGCAGTGATACGGCTTCTCTCCCGTGTGAATGCGCTGGTGTGTGTTCGGAAAGAGCCCTGAATAGAAAAACTCTTTCCACAACCTGAGCAGTGATACGGCTTCTCCTGTGTGAATGCGCCGGTGTATTTGGAGGTCGCTTTTTTGAGAAAACGCTTCCACAATCTGAGCAGTGATAATGGCTTTCTCTGTGTGAATGCGCTGGTGTGTTCGGAGGTGGCCTCTTTGAGCAAAACATCTTCCACAATCTGAGCACTGATGTGGCTTCTCTCCTGTGTGAATGTGCTGATGTTTTTGGAAATCGCCCTTCTTTCGTAAAACTTTTGCCACAAACTGAGCAAGTGTGAAGACCTTCCTTCATTTGTGAAGAGCAAGATAGTTTCCATGTGGACATGAAGTCTTTTCACAGCTACTGGAATCTTCTGCAGACATCCTGAGTTTGATCTATGGGGAGATTTAGAAAAATATTTGTGAACATTTAAAAACTTGGGTGACTATTGAAAGTAAGAGATACCTGTAGAGAAGTGAAGAGACTGAAGGCAGAGTGGAATGGGAGGAGAAGCGCGGACGCTGGGTGATTTGTGACAGCACGGCATCTGTAACAAATAGGGAAGGGTTTATAGGACCATAATGAGGCGAGCAATGCTGCACGGTTTGGAGACAATAAGGCTGGAGAAAGACAGGATAAGGAGCTGAGATCGCAGGACGCAAGAACAGAGATGCAGATGCTATGATTTTTTTATCTTTCAGAAGGGACAAGAATGGACAGAATTAGAAATTAATACACTTGAGGGACACCATGAGGGAGGAGTGTTTGGGGATAAAATGAGAAAGTACAGAGTGAGATGGAGGAGGATGATCAGGGCAGCCTTTAAAATACCTTTGCTGGCAGTAACACAGCCAAGTTGGGCCAAAATTGATCAAAAAAACCCTGCCTGAGCATTCACAGATTCACAGAAAAAATAAAAATATACGCGCATGTCCCCTATCATACACCATACTAAGAAGTGACAAAAATCAGTATTAACCGCACCTTGTATTCAGTCAATTTGACCAGTTCAGTGAAACAGCTATTCTCATTGGCCAGTACTGTCTTTACAATAAAGGTGGAAAGCATAATAGAAGGGGACAATGATGAGGCAAAAAACCTGTTCTCTGTCACTATTAAAGGTGCCAATATGAAAATAATAAATTAATTATTGAGTTTCAAATTGAGCAACACATTTGCTATATTTTCGAACAAATACAATTTAATTATAAACCACCAGCAACAGCGCAGAGCGTGACGAAGGGATTTCTTAGTTGTTGACGGCAATATTAAAGTTGATATGTTGAAGAAACCTTGATACTCTGTTGATTACAAAATTAAAAGAATAAACTTTAATATTCAGTACGTTGATTTCAAATAAGATATTTATTTTATTCTACTGTGTTTACTACATCACATACATAATATAGTATGATGTCTGAAAAAATTTCTCTGCACAGGCAAAGAAAAAAAAAAATCCTCCCTCATGTCTTTAAAAATCACGTTGTTGCCAACAAAGAATTTTTTAAGCCTGTCCTCAGCTGTAGTGTTCCCAAACAGGAACTGAAAAGAATAGAAGAGCAAAACCATGATTCAACTTTTAAACTAGGCATAACATGTGACACATCTTTGTACATTTAATGGTTTAATAAGTGACTGAATGAAGGTCATAATTAGCAGTTATTAAGATAATAGAGATGGATCGGTTCCCAAAAA